>JAUCNO010001053.1:10656531-10716206 GCA_032353835.1 Enteromius viviparus
GTTATAACCGAATCTTTGCTTCCATTCATTTCACTTTCATTTTCGCTCGATTTTCTTAATTTAAAGTGATATTCAAAACAGTTAAAAAGTATAATGAAGTGATCACAGCAAGTTGGTTTAACTTAATAATCCTTCAAAATCAAAAAGAATAAGCAGTTTATGCACACTTTATGTAACAGTTTTCATCTGGTCCTATCCGATTGGTCAAGTAGCACTCCAAGTGTGCCTATATTCAGTATAACGGCACTGGGACTTTTTAATGCTTGTACCATCTTATCCATTCACTGCATTCCAGACCAGAGCAGAAGTGGATTACAAAGTGAACTTTTCATAGACTGTGATCCCTCAAAGGAATCAGTACAAAGAATTATTAATTCGCAAACCATACATTACTAATCAGTATAGATGAAGTTTGAATGGAAACTGCATGTGTTTATATTTAGTAAAACATCTCTCTTGCTTTTGCTATTTCTTAAATAAGGCATTGGAAGTCGTTTAGGTGCCCCTGTGCATTTGATAAGGCCCTCTAGTGGACTCCAGCCCCTCCCCTACTAACATTAATTAATGCAACCTTATCCCTTTCTCATTTAAATGCATATAATTCACTTCTCATTTAACTACTAACATCACTAAAATAGGTGACATGAGATCAAGAGACCCCTGTCCCTCTGAGAGAAATAAATAAGTAAGAAATGATCAGTCCACTGTCCTAACCCGCCTCATCCCATCTCATGCATGGCTGCCAGTGATGGTCTACTGGGTGTCAGCTTTTATTGGCACGATACAAAGCAAAGTGCCAAGCTCTGCTGCCTCGATTCCCCGAGCAGATTCGGCCTCTGGAATAAAAGCTTGCAAAATGTCTCGCCCGAGCACAGAGACATAGCAATGCTGGGTTGGAAGGAGGAAGTGCAGTGGAGAGGGGAGGGACTGCGCGCAGAGTTCCAGACAGCTGCCGCGGCGCTGAGAACTTGTGCGCATGGAGCGGCGGGGGACAGCTGGAAGAGCTTCATACTGCAAACTCAAGGAATAGCAGGTAAATAACTCTCACAGGCCGGTACAAGTGACGCATATCACAGATTTAGCGTTGAAGAGTTGATAAAAATATAAAGTACAACTAAGTAATAGCGAGGAGAACTGGCGTAATGGAAGTTTTTGTCCTGAACTCTGTAGCAGGTGCAAGCGCGTCTATCCTCTTGACATGGCGAAGGCGTGTTCGCGCTCTACGCGTAATTACTTTATTTCGCGCCAGGACTTCTTCATCAGAAGTTTTAAATGTAGTTTATGCGTTTTTCTGTTCTTTCTCTTTTCTTTACGTGTTTGGTTCATCACATATTTTCCAGTTTTCCCTATGGAAAAAGTTTCCCGATGTCCCATACGTGGAACCGGAGGAATTTTTTCCAATCTTTTCATTGATAATTAAATTTAATTATAAGTTATATAGTCCTTAATTATTTACGTTGTTAGTGTTTTGTTTAAATGCAACTTTTAACGTTACTTTCATTATCTTTCGATGCGCACCTGTTGCTCAGCATTCAAATTCCTATTTTAGCAATATGGGCTTTAGAGATCACTTTTTTTACGAAAAATAAAAAGTCTGTTTTTTTACACATACTTTTGATAAGTAATATGTCTAAGGAAATGCATGAAATCGAAAAGTTCGTTTTCTCCGTCCAGCTATGGATGCATTCTTTAAAAATATTTTTAGGAAGTTTTACCCTGGACTTTTTTCTTGATTATGTTATAACCGAATCTTTGCTTCCATTCATTTCACTTTCATTTTCGCTCGATTTTCTTAATTTAAAGTGATATTCAAAGCAGTTAAAAAGTATAATGAAGTGATCACAGCAAGTTGGTTTAACTTAATAATCCTTCAAAATGAAAAATACAATTATTTTTAGTGAGTTTTCTTCTTTTCCCCAGTGTAAGTACTGTAAGACAGGTGAAAACGACTTACACGAATTCTTTGGTCATTTTTTCTCCGTTGATGCATGTGTGCCTCGAGCTTCTCTTTTGTGCCCTTGTTTGGTTTGATGTACACTCGTTAGTGCTCAAGGCACAGGTCATATGTGCAACACATAAGAAACTTATTGAGCGATTGTGTAAAAATACACCATGTGCGACAGACAAAAACACACTTCTCACATTTATTTCAGAGATACCGAGAAATAAACAAACGCACATTTATAGACAAATTTAGATTTAAACAATTAAAAATATAATTCACACCTATTTAATATTGGCCTTCGAGGGGTAAGATAGTTAAAAAAATAGCCGCTTTATACTTCAGAAGCCTACAGTTTGTTTCTACATTTACATAACTTTATTCTATCTTTTTAACAAGGGAAAAAAAGAATGGTTTTCACATCCGCGCTCTTAAAATAACAGTTTCACAGTGTATTGCAAGTGTTTGTAACTTTTGCGCATCTCAGAAGTATCATATACAACATTCACTGCACTTCTTTTAAGGCACATTTTAATGTATAGAGCATATAGTACACATTAAAAATGTGCGCAGAGAAAAAGGGGAGATAAAATGATGAAGAGAATAAAAAGAGTGCTCTGGATTGCAGTGTAGTGAAGTGTGGCCAGTGCAAATGAGGCTTCTAAAGACAGCTTCTTTTATTTTTGTCAAAGCCTCAGAAAGCAGTTCCTGCATATCATCTTTGACAGATAGCAATCACACTATCTTACGCCCTCAAATGTGATGAAATCCCCACTGATGCAAGACAGGCCAGTCAATGGATATCCCATCTGACAAACTAAACAGCGTTTAGAAGCTCAGCTCTCTTAATTAGAAATCATCATATTCACATTGATTAACTGCTACAAGTACAATTATTCAATTATATTTTTATTTAAGTTATGCATGCTAACTTTCCAAAAGAACCATATGTGTAATGCCTGGAGGCATGTTTATTTGAGGTTATATTAATTCATATTTATACAAATATAATATAAACACATGATTAACCTAATATTTCTTTTATTAAGAAATGCATGCTTTTCAGTATTTTTTATATTATTTGCAACAAGAATGAAATGAAGAATGTTCTGTAAGCCAATTCTGAAGAGAACTAATATTGTAAAGCTTTTTTCTCTGTAAATTAGTCTTACCTGTATGAACCTGTGTATATAAAATATTCTTAAGGCGTCCTCAAGTATACCGTGTTCAAATATTCATTTTAAGATTAAAATATAATTGACTGAATTTTTTTTTTTATGTGTTGTTAATTAAATAGTAGCAATGCATTTGTGTTAACATCAAATATTTATTTGAATGTAGTATCTGTGCTTGACTCAAATTGCATCATATTTAAAGTGCATGTATTCAATCAGTTTGTTCCTACTGAAACTAAAAAAAAAAAAAATTCCCAGAATTGTTTTGCATCCTTTTAGAATATTGCTGATTTATGCAAAGGAAAAAATTCCACCAATTGCCCTGTGTAACTCTTCTTGACTCATTACACGTAGAAGTCATTTATGTAACCATCCCTGAGTGAAATGAAGAAACGGCACTTGTTGCAAGTAGTTCTTTAGTCACACTCACCTTTCTATGGCTCTAAACAGCAATGACATTTTGTCTGTTTAACGGTTTTGCAGTGCCGAGTCTCCACCCATCTCTTCAACTTTTTCTTCGCACTTAGATCTGTTTTCCTACCCTTTACGCTCCCTTTCTCTTCACACACACACTAAGGGTGTTTAAAAACCCACAGAGCTCTTCCTGTCAGTATGATAATGTGCTTGACTATGCTAATCTCCTGTCTTGACTGTGACCAATGTCCTACACGCAGACTAACACAAGCAAAAAAAAGAAGAAGAGGTAACCTAATGTGTGGACTGAGATAACATTCAGTATAGTAACCATTTCGTTTGTACTACCTGTATATAAATTAAGTCGTCAGCTGAGAGCAGGTATGATAACTTTGTCAGAGGAGAATTAAGGGCTGGTTCATAATCATACAAGAAAGAAGCTCATCAGTGAGGAGTATTTTTACATTTTCTACCCCCTCTTTGTCTACACCATCACTGTTTCCCCTCTCACATCTGCTCAGAAAAGGGGGCGCAGGGGAATACCGTAAACTACACCGCCACCCACTCAACACCCAGCGCACACACTCGACTTCTCCACTCAGCCTCAGTCATGAAAAATAAGTGCATTCAAGATGATGGTTAGTTTGTGGTATGAGGAATGCGTCACAAATGATACATTTTATTGCACCTAACCCAGAGTCAAACCTGACCTGACTCTAACCTCAATCAACATCTTTTGAAAAAGCGCCAGTTTTATCTACAGGAGTGCAACACTCATGCAACTTGCCATATCTAGAGAAAACATGCCAAAATTCAAGAATCTTTAAAAGATATTATTGAACATTTATTTAACCATAGCAAACGTCAATTTGGAGGGTTTTTGTGTGTATGTGTGTGTTCAATATGAGACATATTTGCTGTTATTTTCCTCTCCAACCGGTTAATTAACAGTTTAGATCAGGTGGGGGACATAGTAAAACTGTTACAATGTTTCCTGCTATTACAATTATTACTAATACAATTTACATATCTAACTCTATATCTAACTTCTATTGAGAAGCCATAATGAAGGTAAATAAAAACTGAGAGAGAACCTCAAAATGACTTCAGGAAAGTTAAAGTGCTCTTCCTGGCCTGTCTCCTGGTTTTATGTTGTGTTTTGAGAGCTGTGTGTGGTCAGGTCAGTGGTTTTCCAACTGTGTTTCTTCATCTGTTTGTTCACATTGTTTTGAGTTATGCCGTATAGTTGTGTTTTGTAATGTGTTCACTGTCAAGCTCCAAAATGTGTTATTTTTAGTGGCTAAAAATGCAATAATTTTTGCTAAAAGGTTTATTATTGCATTTTAATTTCCCCAATTACTGTTTAGTTAGTTTTTTCTATGTTAGACCAATCGGGACCAATAAAAAATAATTAATAATTTAATAAATGTGTTTTCTCTAAATTCAAAAAACGTTCAGACAAAACATTTACACAGAAAGGTACGTTGGGTGTTTTATTTATTCAAAATATTCAACGAGTCAAACTTTGACTTTTTTGTGTGAATGCTCCACCACGGGATGGCAACCTAAATGTTGTATTTCTCTGGTCCAGCCACAGATTTTCTGTCATATCTAGGGTTGCAAAGGAGCGGTCATTTTCCGGAAACTTTCCATTGAAGCTTCATCTGGGAAATATTCAAATATAAATTTGAAACTTACCAGGAATTTATGGGAATTTATAGGAATGTTTGGGAATTTGCGGAATTAATTAAAAACTTTGGGGAAATTTATAAAAGTGTATCATATACAACATAAAAATAAACATTTAGTTTCATCATTGTTAATAAATTGGCATATTAAAATGATTCCTGAAGAATCACGTCACGCTGAAGATTGTAGTAACGATGTTCAAAATTCAGCAGAAATACGCATTTTAAAGTATGCACCTTTTTGTTCAATGTGGAAGTAAGTCTATAGGTGAGGCTTCCATTATACGCTACAGGTAAATAATGAGGAGAACAACAACACTACGAACCAGTGTGTTCATAATTAAGACAACAGTATTACAATATGATAAGACACACCAATTTTCAATGTGAAGCAGCAAAACGAACTGCTAAAAATACCTGGATGCAGATGAGACCGGAAGCTATACACATAGAATTCAGAAACGGCCACACCCCATTTTACATCAAAAGAATTGTGGATATTACAACATAAAACCATTATTTTAAAATGTAATACAGCACAATATAACTGTTTTGCTCTGTATTTTTAATCAAATAAAGGAATGCTTGATGAGCAAAAGATTTGCAAAGCATTTAAATTAGTAATGTGTGAGCACAACTAGCTAAAGCTTGCAAGCACAAACCTAATAAATTATCAATGAAATAGTGCTAACTGAACATATAGATTTGCTGGCTAGTTACTGTATAAACACTTTTATGTTTTATTTTATTTTGTTCAAATATATTTAGACTATCAAAACTTAGATGTAGCCTTTGGACTCAAATGCAGTAAGTGTGGCTCTGAGAGAATGGAGGGGAATTCCTCTTTTAGGTGATCAGATGGGACTGTGTGTGGTGGAGGGTACTTTTATTATTAGATCACCTAAATGTGCAGTCAGTGTATTTGTACAATTGTACAATGGTTTGGCCTAATTTAATTGCCTAGCATATTACATGGCACAATAATGTTTTTTTGGTTTGTTTTTTATGTAATTTACATAAATATTTACCTAGATGGACATTTTGATGTTTTGTGTGCATGATTTAAGAAATGGTCTGTGCATGAAATGGAGTGCATGAAGGGGGCAAGGCCCTAATAACCCTGCGTGCATGTGATTAAGCAGTTTTTAGTCTAGAAATTCAACTGAAATTGCTTTAAATCTAGTTGGTTTAAATAAGATAATTTTTTGTCAGCTACATTTAAATCCTGCAATTTTGCTAATTTCCAGTTTATTCCCATTAATTCACCATAGCTGAGTGTTGCTGTGCCATTCAGGAACACTAACTAAAACAGGTTTTCATAAAAATAAAAAAAAATGCTTGCACTCACTCATCCCATGTTGCATTTGATGGCAACAAGCACCTCCAGATGAAATCAAAGCCAGGCCAGTGGCAAGAAAAACGGCAAGGGAGCCAAATGCCTTCCTTCTAGCCACTCTCTCTGATGGCCAAATCTGTGAAGTGTTGAAAACATTGGTGATGTCCCATTTAGACAGTCAAAGAGGTCTGTGAAGATCCATGAGCAGCTTGGTCTTCATAAAAGTTGATCTGATCTGCAATTTGCTTGTAAATTATCACTAATATTACTTCCTATTGATATTCCACAATCGAATAATACCATATATTTATTCAGTGTATTGTCACTAATAGAATGAGAATCAGTCAATGGAAATTGAGTACTATTTAGTTAACCTTAAAAAAACGCATACAAACAGAACTTTTTTTCCTATCCCAAGTCAAGCATCACACCGTAAATGTTCTTCACAGTATTAGGTAATCCAAACGCAGCAGTAATCCAGACGTAGCACATGGCAGTCCATAAGCAAATGGTTAAGGCAGATTAAAACCTGACCTGAGCAGTGACATTGCTCCAGGCGTTTTACAGCACAGTTCAAAAATACCAGATCAATACTGGTTTGTGATCAGACCATGCATAACCAAGTTCAAGTAGAAATATAAGTAAAAATGGCTCCCTACCATTCATAGAACAGTTTGGCCCACTTTGGGTGAACTAGGTATATAATCAACTTGAATCTTAATGCAAACATATGATATAACAGCAAAAACAAAGCTGATTTTCCCACATTTATATATTTGTTTAAGGTGTAACTATGAGTACTTACACAGGTTAGAGGTAGTCTGAGGTAGTCACAAAGTACAATAGGTAGGTCTCTGATGGGTGTGCAGTTCAGTCAAATCTGGGTTCTAGAAGTAAAAAAAGATTTAAAACATAAAATGCAGTACAAATATTAGTCAATGTTCCAATTAAGAAGTTATGGTTTATTTTACAATATTCAATACAATTAAAGAGGCAACATACATTTGAGGAGTTGCATGATGTGAAATGTCCTCTTAAATCTGAATAAATAAATAAAAATACAAGAAATATAGTGGTTACAGGTGCAAGAAATAATTTGAGTTGCAGTGTTGAAGTGTTGCAGTGTTTATGCTGTCCTAAATATGAAAAATAATTTTTCTGTTAAAAGCAAGTTTCACAAGTGTTGTGGCTTTGTAGACAACATTCATTTATGAATATCTGCATGCTTTCGCGAAAGAAAGAAAGAAAGAAAGAAAGAAAGAAAGAAAGAAAGAAAGAAAGGGCATTTTTATACACATCATTTTAGGTCTCAGTTTTAAAACCAACTCAAAAGCAGCATTCCCTATTATTCCTATTTCCAATTAATGAAAGACAAAAAGCTAATTAATCTTAATTGTCTAATCACGAAATGTACACGATTGTTATGCATTAACAATTTATTGTTATGTATTAAAAGTATATAGCTAACATTTTAAATTGAAAAAACACATTAAGCCAAAAAGTGATTAAATGCATCACAAGATTACTATTGGACTAAACGATTAACTCTATTAGTAAAAAAAAATCAGTGGAACCTAAATATTGACTTTAAAACCTGCTGAAAACTCATCTTGGCAACTTTTGGCACGTTCTTGAATTATACTTCAGAATTTCCATACACACACATGCACAAATATTTAAGCTTACCTTATTATTTTTGTGTAGAAACATTCAGTCTTTATTCAGTGGCAGTCGCTCTCCTTTTCTCCTGGTTTCAATAATCTTGATGTCACCGTGCAAATTCAAAACATTACTTGTCCATGCACGCTGACCTGTTTCTTCTTCTTCTTCTGTTGTCTTCTGCAACTCTTTAGCGCACGGCTGCCCCCACTGGAGAATTAATGTCATTAGTTTTGTTGTAGCGACCTGAATATTATTAGTAAGGCTTACTCAGAGCAGTAAGTAATTTTACTTGCCTAAAATGATCTGTAACTTAATGAATTCTAGTAAGTATTACAACTAAGTAAAGGTAACTAGGTATATACAGTAACTCATTCTATTATTGGGGTACATTTGGTTTCCCCGTCTGTAACCGTCAACTCTGTTACCTAGGTAGAGTTGTGTAGCAGAATTGAGATTTTTAATTTTTTTTTTCAAAAACTCCACTTGTTGACATAAATGCTAAGAAAACATGACAATTATGAAAACATGATTAAAAGACCTCTTAATAATCGAATGTGAAATTAGTAATGAATTCTGTTTTCCTTTTGATATTGTGGTAACAGGGTTGACGTCAAAGAGAGCACATACACTTTTCAGACCTTCAGATCAGTGAGTGAGAGTGACATCATTTCCTGTAACTTCCACAATTCTAAGAGATAATTCCACCAATTTAAAGTAAAAATACAGTGTGGTTATAGAGTTGACACAAGATTTAGGGACATACTTTTTTCTAAGAAAATTTCATTTTAATTTTAAATAATTGAATGTTGTTAAGTAAGTAACTATTTAAGGATTTAATAAATAAAATGAATAAACTATTGCAAAAAAAAAAAAATACTATAAAATATATTGATTGAACATTGATACATGATTACAAAAAATACACTGACTGATGCGGACAATAAGAAATCAGGATTTTTAGCTTTTAAAATAAATTGTTACATTGTTATGGACTGAACATCTTTTAATTCATAAAGAACAATAATAAATAAATAAAAATAACAAAAAATATAAACATTTGAAAAAAAAAATGTAGAAAAATATATAAGTAAGGTATATTATTGGATTTTACAGTGTGAGTAATTTCAGAATTTTAGCCAGCTATTTATTTTGTATATAATAAGTTTGTATTGTATTTATTAATTATATAAGAGACATTCAGTACATTAACATAACATTATTTTAATTGTATTTTAATATTTTATATATATAAATATATATATATATATATATATATATATTATTCAAAGCATATTAAACATTAGAAATCATATTACTGTTCAGCTAAATACAATGTAATTGTGTATACCTTCAAGTCCACCTGCAGTTCTTTACGCACCAATGACCTTTAACCCTCTCCATTTCACACACACAATAACTCCCAGGCACATGTATCTCACAGCAGTCGCAGCAAGCCCTCACCAGAGTTTTTAGTGTGCGAGTCGTTTGTAAGTCTTCTGAGAAGCGCAATCCCCAGGAAGACTGGGACAGTGCGACAGACGGTAGGCCGCCGGTTTCCCACTATTTGTTCCAAGTGCATGGAGCCATCTGTCAGTAAAAACAGGAAGGCCTACGTCCCCCTTCTCCCAGGAGCTCTCTTCAGCTTGCTTGGCTATTTTCAGGAACTTCACTTCTCCCTGTGTGGCTGGCGGGGCCGGGCGTGGGGCCCTAGCGGGAGCGTCTTGAAGTAGTAGCGAGGCCGAGGCTGTTGTGCCCATCTGCTGTGGGCCCAAGTGGCCGGTACATTATTAATGGGGCCACGAGCACTGGTGACTTCTCAGATATGCAGGCCTGGCCTGAGGAAGCGCTCACCAACACTGACTCCTTCTGAGGAGTCAGAAAACACTCATTCTGACCCTGCACTCTTGTTCTTTCCTCCATTTTCGTCTCCTCTTTGTCCATCTTGTTTTAAACGTAAGAATGAGTGCGGGCATTTGTATCTTGAATTTACTAAGCTTTCTGTGTCATTTGCATCGCATATCACAGAAAACAGCTAACTTTCATGTTGCAAAATGAGCGGAATTCTCTCTCTGACTTATTTTTGACTAACATTTCCCTTATTTCTTTATCTATTCGTGCCTTATCTCTGAGAAACCTGCTTTGTTTAGTTTGTATCTTCTTCTTTCTGTCACTTTACTCATTGCCCTCTCTTGTTTCCATCTGTGTTCATACATCCCTGTGTTCCTATGTGTGTGTGTGTGTGTTAAAAAGAAGCGAGGAAAGAGTTGGGCTGCCGGGCTCACCCATGCATGCTCAGTAAATTAGAGTGAACACGAGCGCCAATCAGCTGGCGGTGCCAGACACCCGCATCCTCCATGACCCCGGGCCATCTAATTTTCTGCTTAATTTTGCGGCAGTCAGTTTGCATTTTTGGATGATTATGTGGTAGGAAATTAACAATAAATAACAAATGTGGTCTGAAAGCCTGTTCCTTTCGAGACTCCCCACCCTATCGCAGGCCTTGTAGTCCACCAAACCTATTCTCTTAGTTCACCCCATCTGTCAGGGCGGTAATGAAAATGTCTGTAGTTCATTGTAATGTAATGTGGAAGACAGTGGTGTGTGCGGCTGGAATAGGGCTGTTCTTGCCAGGGTGATGGAGATACACAAAGAAAGGCCATTCTCCTTTAATCACCAACCACTTCTCCTACACAGGCGGATTTTTGAGGCGGCGAGCGCTGATGATACTCTTTCTCTTTTTCTTTTACTCCTGTTAGAATACCTGCACAGGATGGAGACTGAAGAGGCACAGGAAATGTCCCAGATAACAGGTAAGAGCTGCCACAGTGAGGTCTGGGCGATCAAAACAGTCGAGCAAAGATAACCGATTTTTGACTGTTCAACGACAGTCTGCAAGAAGTTCTGTCTCAGCAGTTATATGTCAAAGGGGTCATGAACTGAGAAATCAAAACTCCCTTGATCTTTAGATAGGTGTCTAAGAGGTCGTTGTGCCATATAAACATCCGAACTTTCTCGGTAGACTATAAACAGCTTATATTGGAGCCAATCTGCCAAAATAACAGGTTGTGGATAATATAATAGTGAGGATCAACACCTGCTTCTACATCACTGCCTACTGATTCACACAGGTCCTTTGTTTACTTTTAACTGCATATTTGTTTATTAACAAGGCACAATTCAATGCAGGATTTTCAGAAAGATTGAAACTAAAAGACAAATCTGTGCCAACTATCAGAAATCCATTGTTGCAGCACACAAGTGTGAGTATTATGTGCTTTCATTATGTGCTCACTGTGTGGGCATCTACTTCTGAGTCTACAATACGTTACACCTATTCAAACAGAGCTAAACAGGACTTCTGCTTCTGAATTATGGATATTGTGTAAATATATATATATATATATCATCTCTCAAAAAAAAAAAGTCAAGATGTAACAATACATTTAAAATTAAAAGGTTTTAAATATATATTTATTTAGCATTAGTGTGTGCAAATGAAATATGCAAATTATATGTGCAAGGATGACATCTTGAATCGGTCTGGGGTTAATGCATACACTTTACCAGGAAAATAGATAAATGGAAAAAGGGAACACAGTCTGTGTTCATGAAAGTGCATGAAAAGGGGCAGCATTTGTGCTCTGTCGACATTTTTATATCTAAATAAAGATACAAAACTTACACAAGACTTATTATAGTGAGGTCCAAACTTGTTGCATTAGTGAAAATTATATATTTATATAGTTTTGCCCTGACTGTCAACGCTGAAATAGTAATATGCTTGTTTGACTTCAGCTGAATTTAACCAACCAGTGAGATTTGTTGAATAAGGACAGGAGATGAAAACGGAGACACTTTCTGCTTGCCATAATGAAGCTTGGCCTGTGTTTGAATACTTTATCACAAATTTTGTATAAAAATTTATTATTTGCAAAATCCGTGAATTATGCAGACATGTTTTTATATAGCAAAAGAAACACTTTTTATTCAGTGCTTAATGCACTGCTTAATATAGTGTGTGTACAGTATGCACAAGAATTACAAAAACACTGTTCTAATTAAATACCAGTACCAGCTGTTTTAATTTGGTAAGCATTAAACAATAAAACATCAAGATTACATAAAAAGAGTTTTTACTGTTCTCCTAAACACTTCCACCTCCCATGATTGGCCAGACACACAGATAACCCCACCCCCAACTCATGCCATTGGTTAAACCACTGATAGGGAATCAGTCTACAAAAGGTTACATGTAGTTGTCTACACAGCCACAGTAAAGTGTCAGGAGTGACAGCTGCATTTAAATACAGGAGTAAATCCCCTAAATTACCGTTTCATGTTCGTACAGAACTTACTCTTGGAACCTGTATGACTGACAACATGGCAACCATAGTAACATTCTGGCATTTGGCATATTTGCTATTTCTAATCAAAGTGATATTACTCTGAAAAATGGCTCCATTTGAACTAAAACCATTGACAACAAAGCAGTCGAGTTTTATAGTTTAAAAGGCTACTCTTCAGACTGTACTCTTAAAGGGTTGCCATGTCCACTTATTAGAAGCAAAAAATTGCTATTTTGGATTTGAGTTTTCAATGAGTCAGTTCAGTTGCAAAATGCAGTTGTCATTGTGCGTGTAGAGAACAAAAATAAGCAATGTCATGTATCCATTTAAGTGATGGGTCTGCATCTATATTGGTAACTTCTCTTCTTGCTGTCAGGAAGGGACAGCCCGACTGCTAACGAGGGCGGAGAGGACCAAGATGAGGCCATGCCCGTTCCTGAAGATTTGTCAGCCAGCACCGGCCTCCAACATAACAACCGCACAGACAAACCACTGGGTGAGTCAGAGCAGTCTAAGCTGGGACACAACCGCAAAACTACCTCATATATACATTCATGCAATACTCAGTCTGATATAACTTCAACTGAAGCCCACTTTTAAGGTCAGCCCAACACAGAAAGCTTTAAAATGTAATGCTTTGTATGAAATGACTGCATCTAACGGCTCTCGTCCTACCTGCAACATCACAGAGCAAGTGCACCAGATTGTTCAAACACAATCGCTGGGTCTAAAGCAATTCGATTTAGCTCAAGATGCGCATCTTCAGCTTTTTTAATGAGATCGTGTCTCTTTTTTTCTATCGGCGTGCATAGAAAGAAAAACAAAAAATGAGTCAAAACTGAACCGCTGTAAAAACTTTAAGTAGTATGCGAAATTAATTATTTTCCTCTTGTGGCGGATCGTTCATACCTACTAGTTCCTGAAACCGTGGGATATTTAAACAGCAAATTTCTAATTAAATACACTGAAACAGCGTTTACTCACTGACTGAGCCTACACATGACAAGCTCAGTTGTGCCATGAACTGTTTAACCCACTTAATAGGATTTTTTTGTACTCACTTTTGTCCTTCCTTTTCTGGCTTACTCTAACATCCAATAAAATCCCTAAAGAATTAAATGTGAGTGACAAATTTTATTGCAAAACTGTTTACAAAGCCATTTGTTTTTCAAGAACAAAAACTAAAAGATGCGCAAATATTCAAAAGTGTGGGGTCGGGATTTTTTTTTTTTTTTTGCATGTTTTTGAATGTCTCTTATTCACACCAAGGCTGCATTAATTTTAATCAAAACACAGTAAAATATGCAATAATGTGAAATAATTTTAATATTTGTAAAATGTAATTTATTCCTGCAGTTGTGTGGAAAACATCACCATTTATTCGAAATAAGAATCTTTAGTAACCTTATAAATGTCTTTATTGTCAACTTGGAATAATTTAACACATCCTTAGTGAATAAAAGTATTCATTTCTTAAAAATAACCCTTTGACCTCAAGATTTCCAGTGAAAGTATATATTAGAATTTACTACTGTTTTTTATAAAATGTATACAACAGTATGAGTTCTTATTAAAATTTTCATGTTTGATCAGTAGGTAGTTACAGATGTGTAAGTTAGTCATTAAATAAATGAAAATAGTGTTAGCAGTGCGAATAGAAAGTGGGTTAACTTAAGGCGAAAATGGGTGGGAATAAATTTGGCTAACCAGAAGTTAACAGATGGCCTGTTTAATATCTTGATGTATTTTAGTTGGGAATTTTCCCCTCCAAAAGTTCCAGATTAAGTTGGACTTAATGTGTGACCCGCTCACTTTGAAGCTACTGAAAGTAAAAAACAGCCTGAGAGAGAGAGAGAGAGAGAGAGAAAGAAAAAAAAGATGTGAGAGGAAACTGAAATAGGATGTGCAAGAGTTTCCTAAGAAGAACTTGCCAGAACTCAGTTTCAACACTCACTCAAGGAGATAAAATGTTCAGGAGCAACACCAGATAGGCGCAGTATTGCAACAAATGCAAGCGTAGGCTCTCTTACACGCAGCACACGCAACACACACTCTGCACCTGCACTTATGCCATGCTTTCACTTCAACTGCCACGATATTCGCACACTTCCACACACACCCACATTCAAATGCATGTCCAAAAGATACGCTTCACTCTCAGCAAAATAGCACTTTCATATCCCACTCATGTATTATGTATATGAAGAGCAAAGTCATATCGATAAAGTAATAAGACGCCATACATGCAGCAGGAAGCTGCAGTGTGTTGTTACATGAAAAGAGGCCGCTTCTGTCTGAACAGTCAGGGTGACATTAAGTACACCAAAAAGTGTAAAGAAAGATGCACAGAAAGAATCATGGTGCCATTTAGGATTTAGAACAAGAAAAAAAGGTGGTTTGTTCGAGAGAAACAGGGAACTCAAATTCAAATGCTCTGAACTCATTAGTAAATATTTGTGTGCTTGTGCGTGCATGTGTCTGTCTGCATGTTGTCCCTGAAGATATAATCAGCCAGTGTGCAAGAGGATGTGAAGACAGTATCTTCGCAGTGCATCATTGCTTCTCTGATTAAGTATATCAAGGGAGTATCTGTGCAGACTGTGCAGTACTTGATCAGACACATAGCAACGTGCGTAGAATATCAGGAAATCCAAACATATAGAGAGGGTTCTTACAGAGCGCCGTATCTTTGCGTTGCTGTTATGAAAGGCCTATAAACTCAGCTACAAAAACATTTGAGGACTGAAATCTGTGAGAAGCACAACAACATTTTTCTTTACAAAATATATGTTTATATTTAGTCTTAAAAGTATATTTAAAAAAAATATAAGTTCATTCTAAATCATTTTGTTTTAATAATCTTTTGTTGTGCATTATAATGTAGTGTTTTAATATTACGTTTCAATAGTGTATTTAAGTATTTTAGTTTGTCATATCAGCTTGTCAGTACACCAGTCAAATATATTTCAAAGATGATAGAAAGATGATATAAAGATGTACTCAGGTCCTATGTGAGTGGGTCAAAAAAAAAAAAACATTAATGTGTTTATGTTATCGTTTCATTTCAATTAACTAGCAAATATATGCATGAAATATCATATTTATTAAGTAACACAAGGGGTATCGGTGTTCACAACCAATTTTATTCCCTTAATGTCACATATTTCCAATGAAACAATCATTCAAGTAGAAAAAATTAAACAGGAATTGTACTATACCAGTATTATATGTATTATACCAGAACAGAACCAAACTAAAATAATACATAAATAGCCATTTGGATACAGAATAGCTAAGTGGCAGCATAAAGAAAAGTCATTTTAGATATTGATTGAAGATTTAGATTTTGTTTTAAATATAATGAATATAAATCCTTTAATTCCTTGAAAACACATACATTGATTAATCATTCATATTAGGACATGACACAATCGTTTTGTTTCACAATGACTTAAAGTTCTAGGTCTTTTTATTTACAAAATTAGCCTTGTTTGGCTTGAGCGTTAGTATCAATTACTGCATGGAAAAATACACAATCCAGGAGTGCGGGAGGGTTTTCATGGCCTGCTTTATCATGTAATTCCTCTTTTTAAATGTATGAGGGTGACGGCCTGCCCTTAAACCTGTTGGTATATCAGATGCAGATTTCACTGGCAAGTTCCTAAAAATGTGAGCGAAAGCAGGGTTCTTTTTATCACATCTGACACACATGCATACACATGCATACTCAAACATGCTCTCACCCACCCGCTGTGGAGCCGTGGTTAATGTGCATGTAGCTCTCCTGCACCGCATAAGCTATTCATAGTTTGTTTTTTCAGCGCCTAGTAAAATTAATTGCACTAGCAAAGACGTATGTTAATTTATATCGCCCTTACCAGGAATATATCCCTTGCTAACATGCAATGTTGCGATAACTTAGTATTCGTCACAGGTTTAAGCTGCTAAAAGGGAGACTGACTCGTCACTAACTGCACCACTCCACTTCCAGAGAGCTGCTCTGAAAATGTAAAAAAACTAAATCTAATTTAATCCCATTTAAAATTAGCCATTGAGGTTTGCCTGTACGTCGCTCTGTTCTATGTAGATCTCTTTTGTTTGTCCTTGTCTGTGGCTTTTGACACTTGCTTCCCAAAATGGGTAAATTAGGATGTGTGACAAACGTTATACAAAGTAAAAGCTCCTCTTCCCATCCCCAGTTTAGTCACAACTTCCCCAAAAGATCCATGAGAGGCCGTATCATGACAACAAGCCTAGTTCCCTCTGCCAAACTCAGGTCACATCACACTGGTTAAATCATCATATCATATAAGCAGAAAGGCTGTCAGTGGATCTGTGTGTGTGGGGGGGAGTGAGAGGAAGAGATACATCCTTTTATGGCTGTTAATGGGAGATTGCATTCCTGTATTGACTTTATGTTATTAACTGGTGTAATTCATTCACTCATTGACACTGGAATCCGTATAAACCCTTTAAAGTCAACATCAAATGCAGTTCACAATTCAGACCAACTTAAATAGAGTTAAACCGAAGATTCAGCAGGACAAAAGTAGGCAGGCCTATTGGGAATTGACTGGATTACGTAAATACTAATACAGATACTGAAGGGGAGGTATTGAAAGTACTATTTAAAAAAGTACAAAAGCTGTCACCGGAGCAGCTTTCTTTTCAAAACGTAAGTGTATGTATCATTTAGGTACACTTTAGGCTAAACAAGGCATGCCCGCCAAATGAAAGACCGGGAATGTGGATTAAAAATGAAAATGGCTGGATTGACTTCATTATGTGATGCGAAGACCTTTAATAACAATACCGTTTTTAGTCAAGCAGCTTTCATCTTTTCTAACTAGTTATTTAATTAGTCTTTTTCTTAGTCACTGTCAGACGATCATACTGGAAAGCGGATCACTTGCTGTAAAACTCATAGATAATTATTTTGTCTGTGCTAGAGAGAGTAAGCTGAACACAGACAGCACTTTTATCTGTCGGTACTCTCCAGTTCAATCACGTGCTTCAGTTGCTGATCCCTGTAGTCTGAATGCAGAAAACGAACAAGAAAACTGTTTCACTTGTTGTGCTTAACAATTCCCTGTCTGTGCTTCCCTTTCTGTCACTTCTCCATAACTCTTGTCCTTTTTTTCGGTTGGGCCGATTGGGCGCTGAAGCTTCCCCTTTTCCCTTGGATTCCCATATTTCATTATTTCTGCTTGTTCCTCTTGAGTCTGTACAAACAGAGGCTGAAGCATGGGGAAATCAGCCTGGCACCACAGTGCGTTAACCACAGGACCTTTACTCTAAGCTCTAACTGATTTAAGATACTCCAAACTTTGGCTGAACGGGCATTTCAGCAACGATCTGTGGTTTAGAATTGCACATTCCGTAGAATTGTCTAAACATTTAAGACAGTTCCATTTTTATTAGATGGTGTACTTTTTTGCATGCTTCTGCAGGCTTGTATGTGAGTCTATGTGTGTGTGTGTATGTATGTGTTTACCACGGTTTGTTGGTCTGGTTTACACCGCTGAGAGTCCTCAGTTTCACAGTGCTTCCTGTGTCTCTGTTTCCTGTTTATCAGTCATTTGTTTCAGAGAAGTGTGATGATGAATGAGATGGTAAGATGGTTTGAGAGCAGGCAGTTCGATAGAAGAATACTGGCTTATTTAAATGGAATATTAATCCAGTAGTTTCATTCTCCATCACTTAAATATATTTTGTTCTTTTTTTCGTTAAACAGTGTTGAGAGTATTTACTCAGTCATTATGTAAACATATGTCTTAAGTACATTTCGTATCTTTATATTACAGATTTGTAGGTTTATTTATCCATAGCACATGGTAGTAAAAGTATTGGTCAAGCTCATTTGAAACTGCAAAATTTTGGTTATTATAAAAGTTTTGCTGTTCTTTTGAACTTTCTATTAATTAAGGAGTCTTAAAAATGACAAAAAATACAATGGTTTCAACAAAAATATTAAACAGCTCAATTGCTTTCAATTTGATAATAATAAGAAATATTTCTTGAGCAGCACATCAGCATTTTAGTATGATTTCTAAAGAATCAAGTGCATTGCAGAATAGAGTTATAATTGTGAAAATTCAACTTTGCATCATTCGCTTTAAATTTTAAGTAATACTTTCACAATATTTTTGTTTTTACTGTGTTTTTTATATATTAAATGTAGCCTTGGTGAGCTTGTGTGACGTCTTTCAAGAACATTTAAGAAAGCTTATTCCAAACTTTTGTGCACATTAGAACCAATATCTTTTCAAATATATTTAAAAATTTAAGTATATGAATAAATTCACAGATACGTCAAACAATTCAATCAAATAAACAAATAACATAAAAAGCAGGTTGGATTATTGCCTCAGTTTCCTCATGCTGCAAAGCTGTGTGTCCTTACGAAATAATAATAATTAAATAAATAATCTGTGTGGAAGCAGCTGAAAATATTATTAAATTAGTAACTTGCTGGTTTCTTTTACCTCCCAACACTGGCAATATCAGTCCGATCTCACAGCAATTCATATATATTATATATAATTTTCGGCTAATTGTTTGACGTCTCTTGTACACATTCATATGATTTTTGCTGAATTATTAATTATTACACTTTAAGTACTAATATGTTCCTTTAAGGTACCAAAAGGAACCCTTTAGGTACAAATATGTACCTTTTGAAAAGGTACCACCCCAGTGACAGGTTTTGTACCTTTGTTTTGTACAATAGATCGCTGTTCAACAAATAAAGTATGTTCTCTAAGTTTCAAAAATGTGTTTAATGCCACTAAAGTTGATGTGACACACACACAAATACTGCTAATCAAAGGCTGAAAGGAAGAAACCAGTTGCTTTGCAGATGCTCTTTTCGCTGTAGAACATTAAGATATGATGCTAAAACATGGCAGTGTTAGTTAGAGAAAATAACCACCCAGCCTGCCACTGAACTTAACAGGCCCACTACCCTCTTTTCCAGCCTGTAATATAAAAGTTGAGGCTCGGAGTGACGAGGAAAACGGGCTGGCCTGTGAGATGAATGGAGAGGAGGAGGAATGTGCAGCCGAGGACTTGCGTGTGCTCGATGGCTCAGGGGTCAAAGTGAACGGCTCCCACGCAGGCCCTGACAGCAAGCCGGCCGCCTACCCCACGGCCGGGGGCATCCGCCTCCCCAACGGGAAGCTGAAGTGCGATATCTGTGGGATGGTTTGCATTGGGCCCAATGTGTTAATGGTGCACAAGCGAAGTCACACTGGTAAGCACACCTGCCATATACTCTTCCCTCCTTATACTATCACTCACAGGGCACAGGGCTGGGTAGGTTGATCCGCACATAGACAGACACACAGAGAGCAAGACAGACGCCGGATGTGTTTTAAATGTGACTGTCCTCTTCTTTAACGAAAGCCAGAGTAGTAACTGTGTATGGCTTGACTTGAATGTTAGATGATGATACAGTTAGAATATGTTTGCTTTAAGAACATTACAATAGCATTTTCGGTTAATGTAAATGCATTTGCTCACCTTTATGTCGTTCCAAGCCTGTATGACTTTTGCGGAACACAAAAGAAGATATTTTAAAGAAACACACAGTATTGGTTACCACTGACTTCCATTGTATGGATTAAAAAAACTGAGACATTTCTCAAAATATCTTCTTTTATGTTCCACAGACGAAAGAAAGTCATACAGGTTTGGAATGACAAACAGTAAGGGTGAGTAAATGATGACAGCATTTTAATGAACTATATCATTTTAAAGACTCATGTGTTAACAGTTATGATGAGATGTGTGTTTGTTTGTTTTTTGTTTCAAAATGTGACATTTTGTTTAGAGTTCTTTATAGCTAAGAGTCCAAATGCATCAACTAACCAAGCAAAAGCCTCTCTCAGATGACAATTATTTCAGTATTAGCTATTTTCTCCCTTTCTCAAATTGATATTCCACTGCGACGAAGCCAAACCAGTGGGGTGAGAACATTTTTCAAAAAGGCACTTAACTTCCTCACTTGACAAACTAATGAAACTCAAAATGGAAGAAAGGAACAGTGGGCTAATGTAAATTCAGAAAAGAACGTACAATAAAAGATATAATGAAGTGCTTCCTATTTAAATCAAAATATTCGCAGGAGGTACCGTGCTCCTGAAATGCCTTTTTAATGAGTTTCTTTTTCCGTCTTTTTGCTGCTTCACTGGTGACTCTTATTTTATAGGGCTTTTGAAGAGTGCGCCGTATTAATAGCGTTCTCGGAGAATGCCACAACATTCGGAGGAGCTGGATATTGGTTTATTCCAGGGGCGCTGATCAGGAAGACTGGCTCTCAAACACAAAGTGTTTCCTTCGCTTTATTTAAATGAGCTCTGCATTTGCATTGTGATGGGGCGCTCTTATTTTAGAGCTGAAGAAGAGGAAAAAATGAGATTTTCAGATCAAATTGACCCAGGCAGTGGTGCATTACGAAACTGGCAGGCAGCGTCTGAAAGCCTCTTGTTCGATCAGGAGCCAGGCAGCGCGCGCAGAGCGGAGAGCGGCGCTCGCGTGCGAGAGTCCGCTCGCGTGTTTGATTGAGCTTTGGCGCGAGGCGCCGCGTTGTTGGAGATGTTACAGCGCGCCGGAGCCGTGTAGGACACTGACCCCGCATTCACAGCGTAATAGCGCGACAGCGATGGATGCTTTGCTCTCAGAGATCCCATATAGTGTCTCAGACGCTCGCCATTTACATGGCCATTTGTCGCTGGCGTTCTATATCCAAAAGAAACGCGGTTTGATAGAACTACAGGTGTACATAACGGCTATACAGGTTAAAGCACGAGTCACTTCTTTGTGAGCGCAAGTTACTTCATCACATAAAGCCCAAAATCGAAAAGGCACACTTTTTGTGCAATTAGCTACTTTTAATTAATAGGTTACAAAGCCGTTTCTGTCCATTTAAAGTCAAATTAATTTTATAAGAATTTTTACAATACGTAGATTGTGTAAGCAGCTTTACTGCAATAAAAAGGAATGATGCAGAATGCAATATTAAATCTGAGCTGATAATCTGAAAGCTGAAAAATGCTTCAGTTCAGATCAGTAGTTATACTGTTTAATAACAGTGTAAATGTTGCAAAGTTAATCTTTTATGAAAAAAAGTTTGATTCAGCTGAGGCAGCAGTGTCATTATCCAGCTTTATTCGGTTCATTTTTGTTCTCATTATATTACTGAGTATTATTTGTCACTTACAGGTTTTAGACAGGTGTGCTACTGTTGCATCTATTAACATATACAAACATTTAATAACAACAATGTGTCTACTGTATATACTTTTTGCCATTTTGAACAGTACATCTCATTTTATCGGATAAAATGTTTGGTTAATATTTAACATTTTCTAATTTTCTGGCACTCAACCATTTTAAGTGTAGCTTAAGTGTCCATGCATGTGACCCAGCACCACAAAACCAATCACATGGGTAAAAATCTTTTTTAACTAAAATGTATACACCATCCGAAAGCTGTAAATAAGTTTTCCATCGATGTATGTTTTTTAGGATAGGACAATATTCTGCTCAGATGTGAAATCTGGAATCTGAGGGTGCAAAAAAATCTAAATATTGAGAAAATCAACTTTAAAGTTGTCTAAACGAAGTTCTAAGAAATGCATATATATTAATCAAAAATGGAATTTTGATATATTTATGGTAGGAGATTTGCTAAATATATTCATAGAACATGATCTTTACTTATTATCCTAAAGATTTTTGGCATATCATTTTGACTCTTACAATGTAATTTTGGCTATTGCTGTATATTTACAGTGCTATTTAAGATTGGTTTTCTGGTCCAGGGTAACATATGTTTGGGGATCATAAGAAAGGAGAACATGCTTAGTTCCTTAATTCACTGTGCATAACTTGTAGCAATTTTACATGCAAATGTCTTAATTCCAGCAAATGAGTTATGTGTTATCTTTCGTTCTTCTAGGAGAGAGGCCATTCCAGTGCAATCAGTGCGGCGCTTCCTTCACTCAGAAGGGTAACCTGCTCCGACACATCAAACTGCACTCTGGTGAGAAACCTTTTAAATGTCACCTGTGCAACTACGCTTGCCGCCGAAGAGATGCCCTCACTGGACACCTGCGCACGCACTCGGGTAAGTGCCTCAGACATGCCTCATTTCCTCATTAACTCAAACCTGCACTGATTCATTCACTTGAGCCAGTTCAGAAAACAAGTGTTACTGTGTGACACTATATCGTAGTGAAAACAGCAAAGACTGTACTGTGTGATTGAGCAGATTTTGCTTTTGTTTTAAATTTACAGTGGGAAAACCTCATAAGTGTGCATACTGCGGGCGCAGTTACAAGCAGCGGAGCTCACTGGAGGAACATAAGGAGAGATGCCACAACTACCTGCAGTGCATGGGCCTTCAGAATAGCATTTATACAGGTCTGTGAATGACAGAACACCAGCGCTCTCTCTCAAAGTGTTTTCTGATCTTATGGTGCTAATTTAAAACCCACAATCATGGCCTAAATGTGGTTTATTGTCACTATGATGAAATATAAAATACATAGTATTAGTGGACGCACACTACTATTGTTGTTCTGGTACTTATTGGTGACACTACCCAAAAGATACCCGAAAATGTAGCAGTTCAGAGCCATAATTGATACATGCGTGAAGTCTTAAGAAAATAAATGAAACAGTTTAGAGTAAGGGACAGAAAACCATCTTAATTGCATGACTGAAGGAACATCATTCTTAGCATCATGTCAAAGGATGAGCTCAGGTTAGATACAGACATTTAAATCTTATGCGTGGTTTCTTTGTCTTGCTTTCCATAGTGAAGGAAGAGAACAGCCAGAATGAGCAGAGGGAGGACATGCCTGCATCTGAAAGAGCCTTGGTGCTAGACAGGATAGCTAACAATGTAGCCAAGCGTAAGAGCTCTATGCCACAGAGGTTTGTGGGTAAGAGTTGAAGTTTGCTTTCATTGTACAGTTATATCGTAGATCCAGATATCACTGTCAAAATGCACATCTCTGACTAAAAGAATTAAAACATCACAGAGACAAATTAACAATGCTAGGCAGCTCCCTCATTTCTTAAAAAAGCAGGAAAAGAAATGCTATAATGGCCTGCAACATGAACTGACTGTTGCTTATTGTTGAATTCTTATTTAAATTGTATTTGCTTCTTTGAGGGTAATAGATTTTGATTCACTGTAAGAACAATGTGATGTGTTACTAAGCCCATTTGTCTTCTTTTCATATTGGAAGATATATTTGAGACAGGATTTGAGGTTTCTCAGACTGCTACACTGGAAGAACCCTCTGGAGAAGTTTTAGGCACCTGCTGAATGTTTCGTATTGTTATACAAGGAATACAAGGAATCTTTCCAGTGCATAAAAAGTTCTTTATAGCCAAGGACTTTTCTCTATATACCCAAGTTGTTCTGCTATGCTCTCAGTGCAAATAAAAGATAGTAATAATAAATACAATTTAAATTTAGTAAATAAAATCCGCTGATTTTTTCTTTTTTTTTAAGTATATCAAAACCATGACATCGAACAAAACCATATCCTAAGAAGGTTTTGCTCATTTTTCAATTGAATCATGAAAATGAATGAATTTTAAAAGCCACATTTTTTAAACATTACTTCTGAAGGTTCTCTAAACATTTAGAAACACAAAAGTACACAACAAAAATGTTAAAACAACGTCCAACAAAAATGTTTCCCAGAAAATGTCCTAGTGCTTCAGGGCAAACATATGAAGACAATAATATAGTGTTATATGTTTAGTGTTACCTAGAATGGGGTTCCTTGATGCGCTGACAGTGTTTTATGCCAGAAATCCATTTATTTTATCTGTTTTGATACGGTACTTCAAAGCTCTCCAAAGGGTTGCACAGTATTAATATTATAAAGACAGCAAAAATGTCACAATTTGTGCTTACCAGTAATGGTTTACTGGTTATCCTTTTACAGAGTTAAAACCTTTGCTGTTTTGGCTTTTTCCCACAGGAGAGAATCGTTTGTCAGAGCTGTCGTTCGAGGCTGGCTCAGGTGAACTCATGCAGCCTCACGTCATTGATCAGGCCATCAACAGTGCGATTAGCTATCTGGGAGCAGAGTCCTTGCGGCCTCTGGTTCAGACCTCCCCTGGCTCCTCCGACATGGTGGTCAGCCCTATATTCAACCTCCATAAGACACAATCTGCCGAAGGCAATGGCGTGTCCGCTAAAGACAGCGCCGCAGAGCATCTCCTTCTGCTATCCAAGTCCAAATCAGCCTCCGTGGAGAAGGATGGCTCGCCCAGCCCCAGCGCCCAGGACTCCACTGACACCGAGAGCAACAACGAGGAGCGAGCGGCCGGGGGAGGCGCAGGGGCAGCTGCTGGGGGGCTCATCTACCTGACCAATCACATGGCTCCAGGTATGCGTAACGGAGGTCTGCCAGTGGTGAAGGAAGAGCAGCAGCGGCATTTCGAGGCCTTGCGGGCGGCGGGGATGGATCTGAGTATGGCGTCATCGGAAGGGTTTAAGGTGCTGAGCGGAGAGGGGGAAGAATTGAGGGCGTACCGCTGCGTCCACTGCAGAGTTTTGTTCCTGGACCACGTCATGTACACCATCCACATGGGATGCCATGGCTTCCGAGACCCGTTCGAGTGCAACCTGTGTGGTTACCGCAGCCAGGACCGCTACGAGTTCTCATCGCACATCACGCGTGGAGAGCACCGCTTCTGAGTTAAAACACACAGAGACGATCCACCTATGCTCAACTACACATTCTCTCACTCAGTCAACATTTCAGGATTTTTTAGACACTGTCCATTCATGTAACATTGTTTTTTTTGTACATAAAGTTGCCTATATTCTTGTCTTGTCTATTTTTCTACAATGGTGTGACTTGTATGTAGACTTTTAAAAAAGGAAAAAAAAACTGTAATTGAAAATAGAATTTAAGTGTTCAAAAGTACATTTTTAAATCATCCCATAAAAAGTTTTTGCTGCCCTAAAGATAATAGGATAATAATAATTGCTAATAAAGTCATAAAATATTGTTTGCAATATGTGATGTAAACTCATGCATCTCTTTTCTGTGTTCCTTTATTTTAAATATATATTTTTTATATTAAGCAGCATAAAGAAGTTCATATCATTTTATAATTTATTACAATGAAATAGTCACGATTTTATGTAACATGACTCCCTTTGAAATGTTCCCCTGTATATTGAACCAAATATATGGCAGTACATATTGTACCTGTTTTTTTTGTTTGTTTTTTTTAATTAAATTTCACAACTTTTTTCTGTTTTATATTGTATTTAAAAATACAGCTTGAAAGCATCTTACTCGCACATATTTACATTAATATCCTAGAATATATATGCTTGCAAAAAAATAAATAAAAGATTTTACATTTGTTCAAGATTGATGTGTCAAGTTTTGTAAAGCCAGTTTTGTTTAACATTTAAATTAAGTTTCTGATGGAGATTTAGTATCTAACAAAATTATGGAATGAAGTTTATATTTATACATCACAAACATATGCAAAAAATAATTATTACAGAACTAATTAGTCATCTTTACATTATACAGAACGCAAGTCTAAGCACACTTGTAGATGTAATCACTTTTTAGCTAAACAACTGAGCTAAATAAAAATGAGCAAAAGGTATTTGCCACCTTTCAGGCAATTTGCAATTTTGCATAAATTTACATGAGAATTTGAGAATAAAACCCAATGTGTCTGTTACAACTAACAACTGAATAATTGCATTAAATAACAAAATGTATGCTAAAAAGTCTTTAAGCTGATTGTAGTTGTAGGGTTGAAACAACACTTAACGCACTATGAAATATTTCATAAAATTATTTGCAGTCAGTCGATAATAGACATTTGTAATAGTATGCAATGGCCAAAGGGAGGTGGAGTAAACTGAAGAAGAGCCGATCTGTCAAGAGAGCATGAGTGAGGCCGACCCAAGAGCTCACCAGCTCTTCGCAACGATATGCGTGTCCAGATGGCTGTTGTGTGTTTGGGTAGAAACGAGAAGCAGCTGTGGCCAAAGCAGAGCCCCCACGCTTCAGTGGGACCTAACCGTGGAGAGAGTGCATTTGCATGAGAGGTATAATCTGGCCAACACCCCCCCCCCATCCTCATCAGCCTCTATCCCGAATCTCACTTCTCTTTTCCGCTTTGACTTTTGATAATACAATACAAATACACCCCACCCATTCAGAGAAACTTGAACTATGTAATAGGAGTCAAAAATAAACTGGTCATATAAAAAAACAATGCCCCTTTTCTTTCAAACTGGCCAGACTCATCATTTGAATATTAAACTATTAAAAATTTGTATGCATGTATATATAATATATATATAATAGTTTAATTTAATTAGCAAATTTATATTATATACATTTATAAAAAAAGATAATTAAAAAGTTTGGTAACACTTCAGAATAGGGGTTCAGAATAATGCATTAGTTAAGCATTAATTAATTGTTAATTTGTTCACAATTAAGCATTAGTTGAACAAAAACACACTAGTAATTAATGATTTACTTAACATTTAAATAATTGATTAGTAGTGTGTTTTTGCTCAACTAATGCTTATGAACAAATTAATCATTAATTAATGCTTAACTAATGAATTATTCTGAACCCCTATTCTGAAGTGTTACCAAAAGTTCATAGTATATAATTTTCCATAATGCTTTATATATATATGTATATAAATATATAAATGTATACATGGATGCGTGTATATATATATTTATATGCATATATGTATATACTGAACATTGGCATTAGCCATTTCAGAAAATCAATAGTATGTCAGCACCAAAGGACATTTTTAAGGAAGAGAAAAGAAAGAAAGAAAAAGAACTGAAACGTAAATTATGAAAAAATTAACAAAGAAAACAATGTTCATAAAGAAAGAGAAACCCGATTTCTTTTCAAATGTTTTAGTGATAATTTCAAAATAACAAAATAAAATAACATGGTAGCTTAAGAAAAAGAAAATAAATGATGCAGGGGTTAATATTAGCTGTCGATATAGCGTGGAGAAAGGCTGTGGAGGAATTCTGTGTGCCTGTCCTCTTATAGTCCAGCTGCGGGCTACCCCTGCTGTTCTGACAGCCTTCCACCGCTCCTCAGGGATGGACTTACTACTTGCACTGCTGGCTAATTTTACAAAGTTTCAACACTCCGGCCAACCGAGCAAACCCTAAAATATTCATTAAGCCGCTTGACAAAAAGATGAAAAATAAATGACACCCTTTTTTCATGGGCTTCCAGTTTTTCTAAGATTGTTTCATGAAAATTACATGACTGATTCATTTCATGTGAGCACAATCTATAATCGGACGCAGATGAAGACAACCCAGTCAGAGTTTAGAATTGAATTAGACTGTTAAATCCCACTCGCCTTCTGAGGTGTATTAACAGTTCAGCCTGACTTCCTGTAAGAATGGGTTTGCAAGAAGCAACCAAATCAATCAGCCATCTCACTTTCAATTTTCCCAGGCCTTGTGTTTCACTGCAACACAAATCATCTGTACGATGAAGATTTTATGCTAATGCAAAGGCATACAAACACCAAACAGAAAGAAATTTCAAGGAAGCCAGTCTCATCCAAATAAAGTAGTACCAGAATACAAAGCCTACTGAAAACAGCTAAAAATCCAAATAAATGAATTCAAAACTGCATCACATTTTGTAACCTGACCAAAACCATTCATGTTCAAATTCATTCATTCATTACTTTGTGATTTGGCCTGGGTGAGTTTCCTCACCACTGGACCAGCAACTTTTATTCCTCATGCCATCTGCGGCCACTCATTTACAGCTCCACAATGCTCCTCTCCATCTATCAACTGTAGACGCAAAATGCATAATGTTTTTTTGTGTGGTTTACGGCTGGTGTCACCATCAATAGCTCTCTCTAAGAATCTCAACTTCGAGTTCACAAACAAAAAAAGAGTTTGAGAAAACAACACAAAAATAGAAATCTCCTGTTCTGAGAGAAAACAAACAAGAAAAAAAACGGAGTACCGATCGGATGGCTAGTTCTCCACAGGCACAATGTGAAACGGAAAAATAAACCAACAATACTGTCCTCTAGGAGGAGTCCATCTTTAAAACCCCTTCCAAGGCACAAAGCCATTCCTCTGGTTTACCAGATGTGGTCCGAGACCACACCGGCTTAGCAACAGGAAGAGCACTGCAAGAGTTGATCTGTGGGTAGCTCTTATCAAGAGACCAGAATGCCTGCAGTGTTGCCCAACTTCCCCTCCAAATCCATTCACCAAGGCACAACACAATGGGAGAGTTGGCCCTAAGGTGTCTAGCGCTCTGTCTATACAGGAGCGAGAGCAGGTAAACATGAAGAGCCGTTGAATTCATTCTGCACACACAGAAGGTAGGGCGGGCGAAACATTGTACTAGCTGACAGTTCCCTTTTGGATAAGTGCATTCAGAAAGAAAACAACATACTCAAGACCCCATGTTCCTTTTTAGCACAAACTTGGCACATTTCCTCTATATTACAAGGAAAAGAGTTGCAGCTCCACTCAGTGATGCAACTGTTTTCAGGAAGACACAACTGCGGTATGCTAATTTTGAGGGGAAGGCAAGCTCAGTTTTACAAAATCTTGAGTGCCGTTTTGAGTCAATCAATTGTGAATGCATAAATACCTCAATATGAAACTGCACAAATGTCACTGCAATGCAAGTCTTTGTTTTAAAGTTCTCTGAGAAGAATGCTCATGAAAAAAACATAAAAAAAGACTCAAGAAAAACAGACAATTTATTACAAGAAAGGAACATTATAGTCAATTAATATAACCAGAACACATGCGCTCAGCGACCGCAGCCAAATGTCTTGTTCCACTCTTCATATAACTCCAGATCTTTAGGAGAGACACTAGGTCGCACTGTTTTGAGAGCCTCCTGGAAGTCACTGTAGAGTATCGGGCGAACCTGTTCTGCTGAAATGGTAGCAATGTCACTTAGGCGAATGCTTCGGATGGGGCCTAGGGCTGCTTCGCGACACAGCTGTGTCATATCTGCCCCTGAAAAGCCCTCTGTGCCCTGCACCACTTTCCCCGTGTCATCTGCTCCCAGCTGGTTTTTCTCACGGGACATGAGGTTAGTCACTATCTGCCGGCGAGCCTCGGCCTCTGGGAGAGGGATGTAGAGTCGCTTGGCCAGGCGACGACGAGCTGCTTCGTCAATCTCTTGTGGCCGGTTGGTGGCACCAACCACCAGTATGCGATCTTCTGCTGAGGTGGTGGCTCCATCCAGCTGGACAAGAAATTCGGTTTTGATCCGACGGGAAGAGTCGTGCTCTCCATCTGTGCGCTGAGAAAGAAGGGAATCGATCTCATCTATAAAGATAACGGCAGGTTGGTGGCACCGAGCAATGGCAAAGAGCGCCCGTACCATTTTCTCTCCTTCCCCAACCCACTTAGAAGTGAGTGACGAAGCGCTGATGCTAAAAAAAGTAGCTCCCGACTGACACGCAATGCACTTCCCTATTAGGGTTTTACCAGTTCCTGGAGGACCAAAGAGAAGAATGCCTTTAGGTGGACCTCTTAGGCCAGTAAATATGTCAGGTCTCAACATGGGCCACACTACAATCTCTTTGATTGTGGCTTTGGCAAACTCCAGGCCGGCAATATCATCCCAAGCTACCGGGGGGCCATGGTCCATGATCTCACTCATGATGAGTTCAATGATTTTGGGCTCAAAGTTCTTTAGTCGCTCATCAACAGGTTGCATGTCTTGTGTCGCGTTTTCTTTCAAGCTGCCCTCTTCCTCTTGCCTTGGCATGGGAGAGACGAATTTGGAGGACGCCCCACGAGGCCTATTCGCACCAAGGCATTTCTTGGTGATTGCAGCAACGTTGGCCGTGGATCCTCGCTGACTCTGATGGGAATGCTTTTTTTGCTGGTCAACGATGAACTGCTCTCTTGCTGATCTAAAATTAGTGCTGACACCTTCCTCTCCTCTCCGTCCCCTCCCTCGCGGTTCCTGCTCGCCTTGTGATGGGAATGAGCTTCTGTTGCTTTCAGTTCCTGAGCCGTAGAAGTTCTTCCTCTTGGAGGGGTTTGTGGAGGAAAAGAACACAGGCTGATTATGCACACTGGATCCACTTGTGCAACCCACGCTAGACTGAGAAACACTAGCATTGCCTGTGGAACTGAAAATGTTATGGCCAAGCATAGGCGTAGATACTGTTGGAGCTTTTGGGGCATTTTGTGCCAGGGGCGTACAAAGAGGGGCTCCTTCAAGTTTTCTGGGCCACTCTACAGCACTACTAAGTGGGCTACTGACACCCCTTCCCAACTCAGCTCTGGGTGGAGGCACAGCAGGCCCAAGAGCCAGAGACTCTCGTTTTAATACAGAAGAAGGACCAGTGACATCTCCCCTACTGACTTCACCACCAACAGTGATGTTGACATCTGCCGGATCCACCAGGAGAGCGTCTTCTTTTGACCTGGCCTGCATCATTCGTTGCACGCACGGCAGGTTGAACACATTTTCGAACGTTAGGGACGACTCCCATTTGTCGCTATGGTTCTTTTGATTGCGGGCCAAGTGCAGTGCACTCTCTGCATAGTTGTTTAGCCCTGTGCGTGGGTCGTCTGAGTCCAGGACTGTGGCGTACCGCTCCGAGTAGGTCCTGAGCAGGCTGGCAGCTCCGGCCGGAGAGAGCTCAGCACTCGCCCATGCATACTGAATGGACAGGATGTGTGCCCGGTAAGCATCGGCCGTCTGTTCAGGTGTACAGGAGCCAGACAAAATGTCAAAGGACCTCCTCTGCCACTCGTCCAGGTGTGCTCTGCTCATGCCTGGCCTGCTCCAGCCTGCATAAGAAGTGGGCACAGGATCAATGAATAATGTATAGAAGAGAAGTACCACAGTAGGATGGAAATTCTTCTTGGGCTGAGCAATACAGCAAATACTCATGTTGTTTTTATAATTTAATAAAAGGTGATATAAAAATTAAGCAACTGTGAATATCATAATAACTTGAACGGCCAATAGGTTTCTTATGAGACTTTTGAGAACTGTTTAAGTGAATCAACTTAAATCTGATTTTCAGTATGAGTTTATGTATTATAAATCATTTTTGAAACATTTCAACTTGGCTGTAATAGACAACAGTAATAGAGACTGTATATTTTCTTTCTGTCTTGGCCAGGCCAACTAGTGTCTTGATAAGCGAGACAGTCATTCATATAGATGTAAATGACAAATTACATCATATAGGATAAGAGAGGGGGGGAAAGAAAGGAAGAGTATAAAGTGCAATACCAGTCAAAATTTTAGCTTGAAATTTTTTTCATAACCTTAAAGATATTTCAATCAAAAGACTGATCAAAACTTAGTAATAAGGTTTGTAGACAAATACAAAATGCCTGTTTTCCATATAGCCTAAGTCTTTGTAAAACATTCTTACCAAAACAAATAAATAAATAATAATAATAAATTAATAAATAACAGACATGTGTAGACAATACATGTGAACTACGTCTCACTAGACAGACCTCGTGAAGTTAAAAGACTGACAAGTGAGCAGAAATCATTCTGTACACCATTCCTGTGACTTGGTGTCATTGTTTTGGTGGCTTATTATTTTGAACTGTAAACTTTACTAACAATAATTTTAAGCATACGCATACAAACGTTATGTGAAGTTAAGCCATCCACGAAACATACTTTTATTTTATTAATTAACCATGTCAATGCACTAAATTACGATCTTACGAGTAGTTTTAATAACACATAAGTCCCAGTAAAAAATATGTGCAGGACATTCATAAAGACAGGACAATATTTTGTTTTATACAATAGTCTCTTAACGTGAGCAGGAACACAATCCACAAACACAGATTCAAACACACTCTCGTGTTCGTTTTGTTCTGGGCGAGGAAAGTAGAAACCTACCTCTGAGTTAAACGTATTTCTTGTCAAAATGCTGTAAAGATCAGAGACAGCTTTAAATCTGTACAGCGACGTAAAACAAAACAACCATAACTTTGACCAAAGCTCGCGCCTCCTGATCTACGCAGCTTCCGGTCGCTGCATACTAAGATCACGCGCGCCATCGCCTGGAGAAACTCACTGACTGCGAGTCTTACAGGTTCACGCTTTTCTTTTTATTTGGTGCACTTTATACAGATTATTGAAGAATAATTGTTCGTTTTAGTGTTCATGATTATACTGATCTCTCTAAAGTCATTCCCTCTCAGAAATAAAGTGGCAAAAGCTGTCACTGGGACGGAACAATTTCAAAAGGTACACTTTTGTACTTAATTCGGTCAAATATGTACACTTCAGTACTACTATATACTATGTATGTTTGTATAACAATAAACACTGATGTCCCAGTAAATATATAAACAATAGTGCGTCTAATTATTAGGCAAGTTCTGGTGATGTTTTTTTAAGCACATTTGATTCCAAATGTAATATAATAAAATTAATCAAACCGACCTAAAAGGGATGGGAAATATTTTCTATGAAATTAATTAAGCTATATTTATGAGATGAAATATAGAAACTAATACGTTAGCCTACAATAAAGGACAAATTAAGGAGAGAAAAAAGATAAAAAGGTAACTGAAATAATTATTACCAAAATAAATATAATTATATATTATATTTATTAAATTATTTTTAATTATATATTATATTATATACCTTATTTTTGCGCTGAAGATCATGACAATTGTTCCAATTTAATTTTTTTTCATTAATTAATTTCATTAATATTTTTTGCTTCAACATCTGTCGCGCTGCAAGTCTGTAATGTACGTTCCATATATGCCATAAAACTACATTACCCACAAATCTGCGCGGCGTGCGTGCGTTGACTCCCAGCGGTACGTCACATCATGAGCGTGTTGGGATAAAGAGGCTTCAACTGGGGATTTAAACTGCTGTCTACTGTCTAGACGACCACACAGGAAGCGAGGAATTAAATTCATAGTTCGACATCTATTCCTGAACTCATTCCTAGCCCAATTCTATGCTGTGTTTTAATACCTGCTTTTCGTAGACAGCCATGGGAAGAGAGGAAGCTAGCGTAGACTGTTAGCTGCGAGAATCCAGAAGGCAAATCCTTCAAGAGTCACACCCTAATATTCACTGTCCTCGCAGCGGCCACGCGACTGTGGTTGTCTTACAGATCCCTGCTTTTCTGTCTGGATCACAGCGGGACTATTTGCTGTAAAGATCTCTGGGGAAAAACAACTAAGAAGCATCAAGAAAGTCATGCATGTCCGGTTTCGGTATACTTTGTTGGGAGACAGATAACGTTAGTCGGCTAGCTGGTGTGTGATCATCATCACTCCTCTGGGCTTTTAGCAGAAGAATATGAGTTCACCGATGTACACGTTTGTTTTGAGAGATGATAACAGTACTGTGTATGCCGAGGTCGCCAAGATCCTCATCTCTTCTGGAAAATGGAAACGACTGAAGAAGGACAATCCTCGGTTTAATTTAATGTTGGGAGAGAGAAATCGGCTGCCTTTTGGACGGCTGGGTAAATGATTTCAACAAGAGCTGCTTATTAAACATGCATTGCCATCTCGTAATATGATACCTATGTTTTATAATCCCTCGCTGTTCACACGTTGTACTGTGCATTGAAAGTTACGAGTTATAATATTCCTAAAATATGCTTATTTTCACAACCTGTTCTTTACAGGAGACTGGTCAGTTCATGTTAAATGTATAATAATGAATGATGAAACGACTATTAATTATTGAACACTGGGCACAGCAATGCTGATTACAAAGATTCAACTCTATAATACATTCCCGTTGAGCTGTAACAGTGTATTAACATATAATTACGACATCAACATTATTCAACATGAAAATGTTACGCTTTTCTATCAGTATTTTGTATATATATTCATACACTACCGTTCAAGATATTTAATGGTTTTAAAAGATGGCTCATCAAGGCTGCATTTATTAGATTAAAAATCCAGAATAAACTGTAATATTGTGAAATATTATTTCTATTTAAAATAACTGTTTGCTGTGTGAATATATTTTAAAACGTAATTTATTTCTGTGATACAAAGCATCATTTCTCCAGTCTTCAGTGTCACATGATCCTCCAGAAATCATTGTAATATGCTGATTTGCTGTTCAAGAGACATTTCTTATTGTTATTTTATTATAAATGTTGTTAAGTTACAAATGATATTTTTAGCTGCAGGACTATTTCAATGTCAAATACCCTGCTGTGTCCTCTACAGGTCATGAACCAGGACTGATGCAGCTGGTGAATTATTACAGAGGAGCCGATAAACTGTGCCGCAAAGCTTCACTGGTCAAGTATGCTGTTTACTTAAACACATCAGATGAATGACATTCCTGTTAAGATGTACTGTATAACCTCAATTGACTTTAATAAAATCTTTAAAATGTGTAATAATGTTTGATTTAAAAACTCTGTGTGTTCATAAGTTGTATTTAAATAAGCATATTTGATGTTCAGGATTATCAAGACGAGTCCAGAGTTAAAGGACTCTTGTAACTGGTTCCCGGAGTCTTACATCATATACCCGACCAACCTCAACACCCCAGTGGCCCCGGCCACCAATGGCATCAGCCACATGAAGAGCAACCCAAAGACAGACGAGCGGGAGGTCTTCTTAGCTTCATTTAACTCCAGAAAGGAAAGTGGAGAGGGAACAGTGTGGATCGCCAAATCATCAGCAGGTGCTAAAGGTATGAATCTCTCGGTCCAAAATGGCAAGTTCAAAGAAGTGTAATCCTTGTAGTTTTCATAGTATGACAATTATTGTTCAGGTGCTGGAATATTGATATCTCATGATGCAAACCAGCTGCTTGAGTTCATTGATAATCAAGGCCAAGTGCATGTCATTCAGAAGTATCTAGAAAGACCACTGCTGTTGGAGCCAGGGCATCGCAAATTTGATATAAGGTAAGATGAGACGTATAATCCTTTGTGGAGAATGTTTTTGATGTGATTACGGAAAAGCATAGAATTGCAATGCCCCATCCTAATCAAGTCATGTTCTCTCTGTAGGAGTTGGGTGCTTGTAGACCATCAGTATAATATCTACTTGTACCGCGAGGGAGTGTTAAGGACATCTTCTGAGCCCTACAACAGCTCGGATCTGCAGGACATGACCAGTCACCTGACCAATCACTGCATCCAGAAGGAGCATTCGCAGAACTACGGCCGCTATGAGGAGGGCAACGAGATGTTCTTTGATGAGTTCAGGCAGTACCTGTTGACCACACACAGCGTTGCCATGGAAACATCTATTTTACCTCAGATCAAGCATATCATCAGGTGCTCCTTTACCTTGTTTTTAAATCCGATTGCATGTGTGGCTGCAGATAGTTATATAGGGAGGGAAAAAAGATTTTTGATGTCAGTGGGATGTAAAAGTTTTTTTTTAAATTATTATTATTATTATTATATATTATTATTATATAATTATTATAAATTATTTTCCTCCTCACAAATCAGTGTCATTACAGGATTACATTGCATACTTATTATAGTGTTATCAAATCAAACTTTATATAAGGTTTATATTTCAATTCATGTGTGTAAATTTGTGCTTTTATTATTATTATTTTATAGTTCTATTTATGTTCAATTTAATTTGCAGTTTGACTTATTATTTCAGTTAGTTGTTTTGGCTATATTTCATTTAACAAAAGCAACCTTCAATGGTTTTAATTAGCAACACTGTTGCAAATTAAATTATAGCTAACAAATATGTTGAATATAGAATATTGAATATTTCCTACAAATTTGTGTCCCTTCTGTTTTAAATGTTTACTTTTACGCATTCGACTTCGAGTCTTCAAAGATTTTTTATTTTTTTAATCAGTTCTTGCTTTCAATGGAAATCAAACCTATGGCACTTCTAGCACCACACTCTGCTGTTTGATCTAAAACTATAAAACTAAAAAAATTCAGCACCCCACTATATACCGACAGTGTGACCTTCAGTAACCAGATGAACACAAGATGATCAGAGATCAATTATAACATTGTTATACAAGACTGGGCTTACTGATGCATTCATTTGAGGATGTCTAACTACCTGTGGTGTTTGTCTGAAATCCTGCGTCTCGTCTCAACAGGAGCTGTCTCACATGCATCGAGCCAGCCATCAGCACCAAGCACCTGTCCTACCAGAGCTTCCAGCTCTTCGGCTTCGACTTCATGGTGGACGAGAGCTTTAAAGTCTGGCTAATTGAGATCAACGGGGCACCTGCCTGTGCTCAGTGAGTATACATTTGTTACGTCTACAATGCTTTTGCGCCGTCTGTCTTTTAGTTGCTAGATGCATTACCTATTCCACATACTGTATGTGTCGCCACAAAGAGGTTTGGGAGAAAAGAAATGGTAATATATAAATCCTAGCATGTTTCAGATAAAAGTGACTGGCAAATTAATTCATTTTTTGGCCTATGGTTGCAGTCACTAAAGCTTTTTCCCTACAACTGCTTCCTAAGTTAAGTGAACTATTAATAACTTTCTCTGTTGTAGGAAACTCTACCCTGAGCTGTGTCAAGGCATCGTGGATGTGGCCATCTCCACAGTGTTCTCCCTGAGTGCAGATGCACTCTCGTCCTCGCCTCCATTCTCCACTTCTCCATCTCTATCCTCCAACTCCTGCTCCTCGCCCAAGATCAGAGCACCCCATCACTTCGGCCCATTCATCAAACTATAAATCACCGTTGCTGCAGGATGCTGCTGTCACCATGTATCCCCTTCCCGAAAACATCAACCAATCTGGAGGCATAAGGGTCTACACCTGAGCATACATCACTGTCTGAAGAGGACAGAAGGGAAATGAGGTCACCTCTGTAAACTCCTCTTCCTGTTTCCATCCATCATCTCTAAACACAGAAGAGTCCACAGAAAGAGCATGAGTTTCGACTGGAAGGTGAGGAAAATCCCGCACATACCAGGGGTTGCCGTTACAGGAAATGTTTTGTTTTTTGGCGACAGTAGATTGGGGCTTTAACACTTAAAGACATGAATTTGCAAGCACACATTTGAACGAGGAAGGTGCTGCCACCTAAGAGGAGGGTTTACAGTAGCTACTTTACCCCTAGATCTGTTGCGTCAACAAGACTCCTCAGGACTTTTCCAGGCACCTTAACGAAACTGAGAACAGATTTGAGACTTTAGTGCCTTACATAATCACTTTCTCACTAACTCCCATCTGGCTTTTTGTATGTATGTCTGTATGTGTCTCATCAACTCTAATATCGATCAGATTGTTGTGTTTCGTGCCGTTAGTTTCAGTGTGTACTCATTTTAAAACCCCCAATGAATCTTTTTCAGTGCATATGATTTGCAGTGTCGTAGTGTACATTTGTTGTGATATCTACAATACAGTATTTGGTAGAAGTAGCAGATGATAACACTTTGTGTATTTATTTAAGTTTTGTTGCTATTCTGTCCAGTGAGACCAGATTTAGTCTTCCTGCTGATTCCGTTGCTGTAAATACAAACGCGTTTGAGGTCTGGCTCATAATTACTTTGTGACAGGCAATCAAGGAACCAATGGGAATTGGGGACGCACTTCCTTCGGCTTGTTTTGTCAGGAGACACACATGAGCATTCACAACTCATCTGTAGACAAATGATACATTGAAATATTCATAATTGTCTAGGCCTATGAGTTTAGTTATTTCAATTATTCCCAGCTGTGTTGACTTATTACAGGAACGAGTAAACCTTCGCTGGACTGAAATGTTGCATGTCAAAGCATGATAAAAGCAAGGCTCTTTATACAGACCTTGATAACGATAACGAGTTTTTATGTTAGGATGAACGCAACTCATTTTATATTGTTCAATTTATGCATAACAGAGTGACAAAGATTTGATTTTTTTAAGCACCCAATAGGGGAATGAGAATGGCTTTGTGAGTAACTGAATATCATTTGATCCTAGCGTGCATGCAGACATGACCCAGTTCCTTTGGTTCATTGACAGCAAGCTCTGAATGGTTGACCAGTACACTGTTATGATGACTGTGATGCAAATGACACATGTAGAAGAAGAAGATATCAGTATTGTTGTTTGGGAGAAGATGAAGGATTTTTGTTTAAAATGGGTTTAAGCAGTATTACATCTTACAAGGAAAACATATTGAAGGAAAGGTCTACCTATTCGAAACGATGAGAGTCAACAACAGTAAGAGAGCAGTTATCTATAGTTTTATTATATATCTTTGCATTATGTTTATAAGGGTTGTCATATTTTTACATAGACTTTGCTGTACAGTCTTTGCATTGGCTCTTTTATAAAAAGAGAAAACTCAAGACGGTAGTATGTAGCCTGAATAAGGGAAAACATGTCCATTTAGCCAAAGATGAGTGTGATTAAATATCCTCACTGCTGTCTAATGAACATCATTGGTTTGATTTAAGTCGTGAAACATGGGAATGCTGTTTTAATCATGTTTTTCTCTGTATCTGTTTGAAGATCAATGCAATGTATGTTATTAGTAGTCTACTGTAGTTTGTATTTGTTACTGTTGTTTTGACCATCTGAAAATAACTAAATACACTTTTACGATGTTTAAAAGCCTAAAAGTATTTAAGTTATTCAAATAAAAGCATCCATCAAGTGCAATAAATTTGTTTCCTAAATGCTCAGCATTGTGAAGTTGGTTTTGGTACAGCAAGTACAACTTCCTGACTTAAGCAATATTTATCAATAACCCTTAATGTATTTACATAAAGCCTCACTGTTATACTCAAGATTTCTTAAAGAAATAGTACACCCCCCAAAAAAAAACCAAATAATTTGCTGGAAATATACTCATCCTCTGAGCATCCAGGATAGAGAGGAGCTTGTTTGTTCGTCGGATCAGTTTTGGAGAAATTTAGCTTTAGAAGAGCTATCTAAAGAGTTTAGATTTCCTATTTAAAACGTTGTGTGGATTATTTTGATTCAGCTGTTTGGACTCTCATTCTGACGGCACCCATTCACTGCAGGGGATCCATTTGTCAGCAAGTCACGTAATGCTACATTTCACCAAAACTTGGGACAGCCAGCCTAAGAGTGAAAAACTCATTTTTGGATGATTTATTCCTTTAAATTGTTTTTCTTCCAAGCAGCTGTAGCTGTCTGCCATGTGCTATAAATTATTTTCTCCTCCCATTGTGTTCCAGGTAAGACTGTAGATAAATCAATACATTTCCTCACGCACCCCATAAAGAAGCACACAGAACACATATCATAAAATACCAGGAGAAAGGTTATAACTCAATTCGACTTGCCAACAGGGGGAACCAGAACCCAGAAAATCGTACAGAACTTCTGCTGTCTTTATTCAAGTATGTACACTTACGATATTCAGAGCAACTCACATCACCACAAACATGGCAGTAAAAGAAGTCAGCACTGCGGCAGCCTGAGAAAGTGGAAGATACATGAGTCCAGTGCGAAGTTCAGAATACACACAAATATACACATACAACATAATACATCACATGATCAACATACATGGCAAAAGAGAGAGACAGACAGTAGAAATGCAGCATCAACAACCACAAAAATAAATATGCGAGGGTTATATCATACAGGTCACAACAGTCCCTAATGTTATGTACAACATAGGTTTTATCCTTAATTTTGAATGCTGTATTGCCTCTTGGTACGTTTATTTTTAGCCTTCGAGTGTATATGAAGCAATTAGGGTTAAAAAATGTAAAGAAAATAAACAAATACAATGCAACTGCTTATAGATTGAGCATTAAAGACCTCTGGGATTGAGTGCCACATCAGTAACCCTTAAAACAACAATGACGACTAAATATAACAAACTGATCAACAGTCAAAAACGCAAAACAAACCATCTGAAAATCAAATTTCGAACATGTGAAGGGCACATTTAGTCCCACAAGTGTGTAACACAGCTCCAATTAGTGACATAAAACAACCAAATACTCTATTTATAAAAATGTAAATGATATATTTATTCATTTGGAGTATATTAAAGATATCCGAAAACACACAAGCCAAGCAGATATTTCAGCTTTTGTCAGTAAAACATTGCCTGTGAGATAAAAACCAGCCAACACACGGCAGCTACCCTATTGCACATCGTCACAATGCAGAGCATTAATATGTGTTTTACTGAGAAAACACTTACACAAGATAAACTAAATACTGCACGAGACAGTACTATATTACACCCATAAAAAGAGTTACATGGATAAAGAAAACAAAGAAAGTAGAAAAAGTCAAGAAGGCCAGTTGAGCAGAGCACTATATTTAGCATAAATCCATGACATGATACTCTGATATATAATGGGCTTTTATTTGACCACATTATTAAAAATGTATATTTAGATCGTGACCAAAATTTGACCTTACAGAGCTCAAGCTGTTCTGCTGTCACTCAGAATCAATAACTTCCACATTCATTAGTAAGAACCTGCCTGAGGCACTCACAAGGCACACAGCTCTCAAACAGGTACTGTAGTTAAACATCCGGGGACAGAAATCATTTTCCAGTGCATTTTTATAGCAGTACTTAAAACTCCATGTTAGATAACAGCGTTGCTTTACCTCTCAAATATCAGGAAGACTTCCTGTTGTTCATAAAAACTTGTAATATTCAGCTTACAGATCAAACAAAAGCATGTAGAAACCAAATGTAACCAAGGTAATCGCCTCAATTTAGTTTTGTAACAGAGGGTTAATAGTGTAACATTATCCTTTGAGATCGTTCAAAGTGCGGTGTTACTTTGCATAATGAATCTGTTCTTCCAGTCCTGAGATTTAATCCACATTCTGAACGTATAGATCTCCACAGCTGTACACACCCCTTTAAATTAATTTCTTGTTTCCCTAATTCTTTCATCATAAACCAGATCCCTTCTGTGCACTGAACCATCACTCTTGTAAACATAGACCTTCATAAACATGGTGCAGTTCTATCTTTATCAAGGGTTTGATTACATCCATATTTTAGCATCGTGGTCCTCTAGTGTAACTCAAGGTGTAAACAACATTAAAGTCGTCAATAGCAGAATATTAAGTCACAAAGAGGGAAAGTGGTACAAAAAAATCTTTAAACACAAATATGCACACCTCTGTCACTAGAATCCTTCATTAATAAAAACTATAGTTGTTGGTTTCCAAAAGTAGGCTACATCTCAAAATAAAGGAAAATAAACCACATGAAAGCAGCAAAAATGCCGTTAGAGTGAATCAGCCTGAGCCTGAAAAGCATGATCTATTTTCTGATTTTCGACAAACGTTCATCTTTGCAGAGCATAATCATCTCAAATTCGGTGTGCACTTTGGTTCTGGTTGAGTTTTTACATCTGTTGTCATTTCTACAGCTAACTTACCAGAAATTAAATACATATACATAGACACAAGCAAAAGTAACCTCTGGAGAAGGTAGTCCTGTCAAAAACAGTTCACTGCAGCCCGACGATGAGACCTCTTAGTACCTCTCGTCACCGGGACGTCCGACAGCAGACCTTCAATGTGCCAGGTCAGTGTGACTGGAACTCAGGTCCCGCGACTTCCTTAGACTATTATTTCGTTCCTGATGTAAATGAAAAGAAAGAGACAATAAATGGATAAAACCACTAGGGCTGGGCGATACATATGGAATGATATATTATGCGCATCGCATCAGCCGGTTCTTTGATTAGCGGCAAATCTTTGTCAGATGTTTTTAAAATGAACGCCAGTTTATACACAGAGCCGTAGATCACTGAGAAGCTGCGCCATTGAATCACCCGCGAAACTCATCGCGTAGCTTGTCAGTGATCTACGGCTCTGTTCATAAACTGGCGCTGCATTTAAAAACAGCTGCTGGAGATTTAACGTACCGCTAATCAAAGAACCGGCTTCGCTGACAAGATGCGCAAAATATATCGTTCTTTATTACGCGGCTCTCTGGAATGCTTGATTCTGATTGGTCAGTTGAGACATTTGGTGGTTTGTTCTTTTCAAATAATAACGGACTTGTATGTTTAAAATCCCTCCGGGCCAACAAAGATTATCGTTTGGCGCCATCTTGTAACAAACACTGGACAACCACAATTAACAATGAAAATTTTTAAATATATTCGTTGTTATATATTCATATGTAGATGTTATAAATTGTCTTGCTAAAGTTTGAATGTTAGTCATGCACTATATTGTTTTCCTGAAGGATGAAAATGTTAATTCAAAACAAATATGCCAATAAAATGTTTTAAATTCATATTTATGTCCAGTTTTTTCCCTTATGTGGCAAGTAGCCGTGTAATAAGCGGCAGCCTGTAGTTATCACGAAATAAGCCACTTCAGCGTGATACAAGAACCTCCACTTTGCGTACCGGCTGCCTGTACATTATCCCTTACATAATAAACGGTCCCTTTCAAATTTATCATACCATCTTGTAAACTAAATCACTACAAAAAATTGCATACACTTAGCAGTCTATTTTACGTGCAATACCATTATCAATTAAGCCAACAATCTAGACTATACAGGGAAGTAGTTTGGGTGAAGGGTAGAAGCCCACAAATAGAAACAAGAACAGGCCAAGCAGTACTTACAGAGCCCATAAAACCAAGAGTGTTTCTTATTCAAACTGGAAATTGGGATGGGACATAAAAATGGTCTTGTGAAAACAAGTATGAGACGTCTACTGTAAATTGACACTTCAGGCCCCATAAAAAAATGGCAGTGATGTACCTGATGCACAAGTCACATGACAACGACTACATACAGAATACATACAGCTGGATTTCATTCATACGAAATAGATAGTCATAAAGTTAAGCAGACTTCATTTCAGATCATAGGTTTAATTAAGCTTCATTTGCTTCTTGTTAATGCTAGCTGGAGAAACATCACAAATGTTTCCTAAAACCTTTTATTTATATAACCAAAGACCATCAGTGGCTATGAAAGATTTAACAAACAATTAAATGTGTTAGTCTGTGAGATCTCACACATTCATTTCATTAATGTGTGTTAATATGGTAATAATGGAGCTGTGGATGTGTTGATAATAGATGCCCCCAAAAACAAAGAGTATGAGACTGAAAGACTGTAAAATTCCAGACAGATTGGCCAGAAAGCACAGGAGGTAATGTGAGAGGAACCAATATATTCAATATGGAGACAAGAGCATATTGAGTGAGAAACTGAATGGAAAGCTGTCAGGAGAGAGCAGTGAAGAATGTGGTCTTACTTTGAGTTCACCCACAGGATTATTCGGATCGTTGAGAACTCCGAGAGAGCTGGCCCTCTTCATGCTGCATCCGAGAGAGCCACATGCAAGCACGTCAGTTAGGTCAAAGGCCAGAGGTGAGGGGTCACGGTGGGAGTAAAGTGGGGTTTGTGGGATGGGAATGTGTGGGTTAAAACATGTTAATGCAACTTTCACTCAATGATGTTACCATACAATTTATAGTGAGATAAAAACAGCACAGTGGAAACACATGCAATGACATACTGTGTTATATTAGTCATTCACCATTTAGACTTAAATATATGTATTTTTTAATAGAGAACAAATGTTTAAATGAACATTACGTCTGAGATATAATATAATTTAGTCCTCTGTTTATCCTCCGATTGGTCACTTATTATTATGTAAAAGGTGTCTGTATTTACTCACCCACGTTGTTACAAGCTCATTCTATGTTTCTGTTTTTCACAAGCAAATAAATAAATGGCATCTAAATGCATTACACTAAGTTTGATATTGATATACAACCAAACATAACATGCTAGTTATGTTAAGTAATTTACACATAGACTTATATTATATATGAATAGATAGTTGATTGTTTTGAAAATACATGAGGGTGAGTATATGGCAGAACCTTAGTAGTATCATATCTTAGTAAACTATTCCTTTAGTACTGAAAAAACTCAATATTATACACTACACAGGAACCGCAATGGACTGTTTTCACATTTTCAGGGTTCTCAGATGCAGCAGTTGCATAATTGGCTAAACTTCAGTAAGCTAAAATGAAAATACAATGATAATAAATATATATTTTTGGGTTTCTATTGGCTGTAATAGCAAAATAAATAAAATCCATACTTGTACGTAATTGTACATGAAGTATAGTGTTACAAATGTACATTGATTTTTTTAAAAACATTTTTTCCAGGTACTATACTAACAGTGGAAATGTGTTACAGCCTGTGTCACTTAGGAAGGGAAATTTCCATCAATTAAAAAAAAAAAACAGGGGTATTGGTAGCCAGATGATATAAGAAGATGGGAAGGGGTATAAAAAAAATTGGGTAACAGCAAATGAAACCACAAGACAGAAATAGAGGCAACAGGCATGCAGCAGACAGCATATTTGCATGGAAATGTTTATTTAAAATGAAACAAATATACAAGACAGCACAGAGAAATAAAAGTCCTCAAATAAAAAAACAACAACAAACAGATCCAAGCAGACATGAAAAGGCATCAAAAAAAGTCCACCAAGCAAGAAGGCATAAAAGATGAACAAAATAATCATAACAACACTGGCCAGAAAATAAAGTTAAAATGCAAGGAATAAATAAAAAACATAAATTGCATTTTACAGGGTAAGGAGAGAAAGTTAGTCACATCTGGCAAATCAGATGTTACAGGAACCCTGGTTACAGACACGAGCGAGTTGACAGTCTCAACACAGTGCATCATAATAATCCCCGTCATGTTAGATGTCAATTACGGGGTTTAGCAGATGTGCAAAAAATACAGTCCAGTTAATAAAGCAAGCAAATCCCTTCATCCACTTATAACTGGGTGAGAGAGAAAGACACTTTGCATATTTTGCACTTTTGCAGAGGACTTTCCTTCATCACATCATCATCACAATGTGCAAAATCCCATCTCCATGTAGTAAACCTCCCTTCACTAGATAAGTCTATAAATCCCTTTTTAAAAATTTGAGATGGGTTAAATCATTTTTTGGTGTCATTCAGTGCTAAGCTCTTTGAGATCTACTTCAGAGTTTAGTTAAACTCTAATAAATACATTTTTAACACTGTCTTCTCAAAAGTCTGACTGAGCATTTCCCTTCCCACAGGTCAGTGTGCTGTTTCAGGGTATGTTGTGTTTAAGGTTTAATGGGAACAGCATCAGCCATTGTTAAGTCCATAGTGAGAGGTTTGGAAAAGGAGAGGTTTGGTCTGAGAATAGGGAGGGAAGTGGTGATAGTTACCCAGGGTTTTTGGGTTCGTTTTCTCGTAAGCCGCCTCCTTTGAGCTTGCGGACCAGTTTCTCACTGCTGCGCCGGATAGAGGCCCGCAGTTTACTAAAGGAACCGCTACGCTTCAGCGAGCCCGAGCCGTCCTGTGAAGAAAAAAGCTACGGCGTCAAATCATGTGTGCTCATTTACATACTGCACATTAGTGAAAGAGGGATCCACAAACCCATGCTCATTACTAACACTCTGGCTTAGTGACAACTTACCTGCTTTTTTAAATATGGTTCTTGGTGCGATTTAAAGGGACAGCTCACCCAAAACTGAAATCTCATAAGTCATATGAACATACAAGAAAATACCAGGATTTTTCTTGGATTTGAGTGATACTTCACAATGTTTTTATGATTTTTTCAAAGCTCGAAACAAACGAACAATGGGAGGGAGAGTTAATGATCACAATTTCATTTTGGGTGAACTACACCTTTAAGGTTATTTTCACAACAATATGATGAACCATTTAACCTTTTACCAAAAATATATACATTTCAAAGCCTAAAAACAAAAATACAATTAACTTCGTTTATTGACCTTTAACGCTGAATGTCTTAAAATATGGCTTACACATGACCACAGTTACATTTTTGCTATTTTCTTCTTTCTAGAAAGAGTAAAGAGTCCTTTTTTATCTTAAGGAATTTTTTTTTAACAAATTTAAATGTTTGAATATAAGTTTAGCTTCAATTTAAATCTAGTTAAAAATTATTACAAGCTTATTTTAATAAATATTAATTAAATATGTTATTAAATAAATATTTTATTAATTACAAATTAAGTAAAAAGAAATTATATATAATTTATTTTATATAAATATAAACAGTGTTTATATATATATATAAACACTGTATGGAAACTGCACTCACAAATTATTAAATACATATTTTATAAAAACAATAAACTGTATATAGACTGCACTCACAAAACAGCAATTTCTAACTTATGAAACATTTGATAAGTTGAGCATAACTCGAAAGATTTAAATTTACTACAGAAATGAAAATGCAAAACCCCCGTTTCAAAAATTTTCGACATCAAGATTTGAAAATTTCCCATGATCGTAGGTTCCCGATACTGCGATCTTTACCACAGTCTGCTCTGCTGCAGTCTCTTCTGCTGCGACCTCTCACCTTTGACCCCTGAGCCTGACTATTCATCCAGGAAATCGAGGAGGGGTTGATGGAGGGGGAAGGAAGGAGAGGGCTGAAGAAGATGCAACACTGACCCAGAAAAATCACGAGCAACACCTCCATTAAAAAGACAAGCTGTTACAGCAGTCAGCCACAACACGTTCCACTCACAAACACACACCAACATCAGGCTTCACTATTACACCAGAAACACACACACACATATGCATTCAAAACAGATGAAGAGAAAGAGCACACAGGCAGAGGCTGAGGTGAGCAAAGTCAGTTTTATTAGAAGTTATGAAAGACACAAGATGCAGCAACACACCATAGAACATGTTAGTATGAGAAAGAAAACAAGAGCATCAGATTCTACACACATGCTTCTATTCGTCCCATCTCATCCCTCTCATCTACCCTCTCTAGTGTTCTACTATATACGGTGGTCTCACAATAATGGCCAATATGAAATGTCTGAAAAAGTGTGTGGAAAGCAAGATGGTCAATACAGAAACTGAACACAACCATTAATGCACTGTACAGGAAGTGTGTGAGAGACATAGCATTACATGGCTTACTTTCAGACAGAGCAGGTCAGAGTTCAAATGGCCCCCGGCACTACAAGACATCGAGGGGAACCAAAGAGAACTAGCATCAATAAACCAATGCTGACTTCAATACAAGAGAAGCTCTGTTCATAGCATTTGTGGCTTAATGGTGATTTGCACCGTATATAATTTAAGTCTCATTCTTTAGTTTATTTCAGTACAGCTATTTCACAAAACACATTTTTACATACAGTCCACAATACAAAATACAGCAGTCCACATTTGAAGTGGATCATAAAGTTGTCCTAAGACAAGAAAAGGTATCGTTTTTGATTTTAGGACAACTTTGATGAAAGGTTTTGATCCACTTCGAATGTTGACTACTGTAGTCGTTTTCTATAAATTAAGCTATATTTTGCTATTATTTTAGTGTTTTGTCTTCAAACTTGTGGTGATACTATTGAAACCTTATTTATACATATTTATAAGAAGTATAAATTAATAAATAAGCTATAATGAACACTGTCTGGAAGCTTGACAATTTACTGCATTACTTTAACCACGAAATTATGATGAAATTATGATGAAATTATTTCATCTCTTTCCTCAAATTGACATTTTGCCAAAACATGCTGTTGAGTTTAATTTGTATTGAACCCAAAACATTGCTTTTGTGAAGGATGTATGTTAAGCACAGACATTAATCATAGTAGGCTTTGTTTTAATTTGTCGGATATCTACTCCTGCTGAGGTTTACTCTTAAGTTCTTTCTTCCATTAAAGATTCATCTCATGCCATTCCAAATCCGTCTATTTTCTCGTTACACAGTTCTTTAATACAGACTTATATAATGCAAGGCATGGACTATTTTTTATGGTAGCTTGACAGATATGGTCAATATCAAGAAAAAACCCATTTGTGTTCAGTGGAGAAAAACAGCAGCAAATAAGTTTGAAACAACATGAGGGTGAGCAAATAACGACAGAATTTTTAATTCTTGGATGAACTATTGCTTAAACATCAAAAGCAGCTGTATTAAGACAAAATAGCTGAGATGATAATTCCAGTGAGTGTTAGAGATGAGCAGGAAAATGGAGGGTAGTCCCTCTGGAGTAATTGAACAGGAGTGTTTACTAGGAGAGAGAGCTTAGTACAGCAGGAGCTGAAGTTAATTAGAAACACAAAGACATAGTGGCAGCTTACATCCCAGATGAACAGACAAACAGTTAAAGAGAAGACAGACAAGAAGAGATCTCTCTACTGACGTATTACAGACTGACAGATTATTATAGTGCTGCAAGATAGGAGAGAGACTTAGTTCAGCTTTGACAAGAAGGAAAGGCCAAGGATCTTGGCCGGTTGGGCATGCTTTAGCCCACTTATGCCCACAGGAGGAGGAGGAAGAGGAGGAGAAGGAAAGGTGGCGTTCGGAGACGAAAAACAGCAAAGCTGGAGAGGGGGGTGAGGAGGGCATCCATCATGCAGAAGGTAAGTTCAACAACCACAACAAGGCATCTGGAGTTACACCTGCCAACCACATGAGAAAGAGAGAGAGAGAGAGAGAGAGAGAGAGAGCAATGCAAGAGGAGGCAGAGTAAGTGCACAAGGAAGAGAGAGAGGGGTTATAGAGAAAGAGGAATAGAGACAAAATGTTTTATTATTAGGAAGGCTGAAGTTGAAAGTTCGGACAATGAAAGAGAAAGATAAAGAGAGATATAGGAGGCGAAATAAAAGATGGGATGGTAGTAATAACCAAAACATACTGAACGCATGCAAATTAACACAATTGGTCAAATTCACGTCAATGGGTTGGTTCTAAAATGTGCAGATGTGTGTTATGTTTGTATTCCCAGAGTTGTAGTAGAAGTTAGCCGTCTTCTATAGTAGGGCACAACAAACTTGATCCTGGAGGGCTAGTGTAAAAGCCACTAGAAGCCTGCAACCATTAGCCCAAAATGTGCAACGGCTAACGTTAATGGAAAGGAGACCAGAGGCCTTTTTTTTTTTTAATGGATGTCGATGGAGGAGAAGCTTCACTACGCTGAATAAACAGCTTTTTAAATGAATCGAGAGCCTATCTGCTAATCTAAACATGATTTAAACAAACAATACTTTTGAATGTAACTATTTTTAAAAAGAGGGAAGTCACTTTTTATGAGGAATTGGATGCACCTTACAGCATTTCGCTTTAATTCCTATGCTATCCCTAAATTCCGAGTGTCGTGCGACTTTGAATGAAATTCAGTGACCTTAAGGCTGTAATGTGTTTGGTTATTAAGGCACACTTGATCCAAGTTAGCGGCTTTCTCTAATAGTAAGCAATACAGACTCTTCTCCTCTCTCTCTATTAAGACAGCTCCACCAGTGTCCTGCAGAGTTGAGCTCCAACTTGCCTCAAGTTCAACACACTTACCTAGAAGTGTTAAATATACCTAGTAAGACCTTGATTAGCTAGCTCAGGTGTGTTTAATTAGGTTTGGAGCTAAACTCTGCAGGACATCGGCCCTCCAGGACGTATAACAATGTTCTGGTACTAGCCAGTTTGTATTTGCCAGGTTTTTGGCAATGGTCTTTATTCAAAGTCTGTTACAGCCAAAAACAGTACCATGCATTGGCTGCATTTGTGTTTGCATTTGCGTATAGTATGTTATTAAGTCAGGAGGCAATATGTAAATGGGTATTAAAATGAGCTCATCCTGAATACACTCTTCAGAAGACTCAATAAACAAGGCATAAACAAAGCAAATAAAAGCTGGAACAAAACAGTTCTCCAAAAAAACAAAGCAAATCTTGCGCAGATATTACCGCGCATGGGATCATGTGCTTGTTTTGAGGAAAATGGCTGACCGAAATAAATTCAGCATAGTAGTTTTATTTAGAGGCCAAAGCCACAGGCTGTTTTCCATGAGCCCATTTCATCAACCTTGGACATGGTCTAAAAACAGCACACTATCAACCCTGAGGACCCATTGATTTGTGCAAGCGGATACATTATGGGCCCCAGATTTGATTGAGAGAGGCATATGGATAGATGAGGACAATAGCATGAAAACAGGCAGGCAAGAGGTAGAAAGCAAGAGGAGATTTTTCAAACACGCTTTCACAAATAGGATAAGAGCAGGCATTCAATGAGACAAATCAGAAAAACACACACCAGGAGTACAGAACACACAGCCCACGCCAACATGTGAGTGACCCCAACATGTGAGATTTTGTTGATTATATGCTGTGTGTGTGTGTGTGTGAGTGCCAGTGCATCTAGGAAAACAAATGCATGTTTGCGAGCGAGTCTAATAGTACAGTACACAGTGAAGTCCTGAGCCATATGCGTGTGAGAGAAAGGAACAAGGACATGTAAGCAAGAAAGACAGAAAAGGGTAATTCAGGTGAATGAAGTCAAAGCCAAACCAGCTTGATGGGAGCCGCCCACAATCTGAGCTGGGTGGGTTCGCGCCAGTGGGGATGCTGATTGGTTGTCTTGGCACTATGGTTACTGTTGCTACAGCAGCATTAAAGTTGTGACTCAGAATTGCAGAGAGACTACAGCAGAGGTGTGATGGTCAAAACAGCAGCTACAAAACATCTGCCTCAGAGGAGAGGAGTTCATATTCATCTAACGAACTGTTGCAAAGGAAAAGTTAATGAATACATTCTGTTTAGATTTACAATGAATCACATCATTCAGTGTTCATTAAACATGTGGACATTTTTTTTAAACAATGCTTTATATCTGGCTCAAAATTAATTGTTAATAAAAGGTTGTTTAAAAAAACCAACTGCATGTATTTCAGTTTTTTTATATACCCTCTACATGTTTATATATATATATATATATATATATATATATATATATATATACATTTTTCAAACATTTATACTTTTAAATTTATAAAGTGCGTTTATATACACTACCACTTACAAGCTTGGACACACCATTTATAATAATAAGAATACATTATAACTAATTAATAACAGAATTGTAATAATATAATAATTTTATTACTGGTATTATTGCTACTATTATATATATATATATATATGAAATTTATAATAAATAAATTAACCTCAGACTTTAAATCAAGCACTTTTAATATCATACGTAAATTTAGTCGGGTGTCTTTAAATGTTCAGCTGGTAGTGTATTATATATAAATTAATGTGTAAAAAGTATGTACTAAATGTACTATGTACAATATGTTAATTCAGGGTTGAAAGGGTTAATAGGGTTTCAAGTCAAGCTCCTATAAAGCACTACAGGCAAACAGATCAGACACTCATGAGGACTATGACTGCAACAATGTATGGAGTATGAAATATGATATACAACTCCAATCCAACACTATTTGAACTTCAGAAACATAAGCATGGAAATGAGGGTCTTTCCACATGCCATTCTTAGGCTGTCTTTGGTTACTTTTGATGCTAAACCCCATACAAGACTACCAATCAATAGTCCTCTAATCATAGGAGACAATATAATTAGCTGCATCTAATTTCAGGTTTGATCTGCTTCCAGTGATTCATGTTCCTGTTTGAAATTGCGCGTTTGATCAATGCACTGGCACAGAAGCAAATGCATTATTCTTCATGTAATCTAATTCTGGATGTGAGGTGGGGTGGATATACTTCATTGTGTCCTGTCTGGTCTGCATTACAAGCTGCTATCCTTTCACTGTATATTTCTGCCTGCCAGGACTCTGAGACCCATGGGGCATTGTGGTGTGTGTTAGGCTGGGCGGTGTGTACTGTACTTACCCCGTTCCACTCCACGCTCATACTCACTTCCTCTCCTCCGTCAGGGCCGCTTTCATACTTCACTGTGTCAGAGGTCAAGCTCTCACGGCTCCGCTGCTTCTCTCGTACTTCAGGGTCTACCAGCACCTCCGCCACACGCTGCTTATGTGCTGTGTCCAGACCCTTGGGAGAAACAAAATGCTGAAGATCAACAATTATGATCTGAAATCTTTGAATCTATGAATCTATACTGTAGTCAATCCTAAAAGAGTACATTTATTAAATTTTTGACAATTTTTAAGCTATACATCACCATACATGTTTGTTACATAATGGCCATTTTTGACATTTAGAAATTAAGCTCACACATTTTATTTTATTTTATTTTATATTATTTTATAGTAAATAAAGAATAACAAATTAAAAAGTGACAATAAAATATTCTACAGCTGAAAAAAAGTTTGAAACAATTAAGATTTAAAAGAAAAAAAAAAAATTCCCAGCAAGGATACATTTATTTATTTTAAAAACCCTGTAAATTTTAATTATTATAACAGTGAAATATAATATATTTATATAAACAAAGTCACATTTTTTTTATTTTATATATATTAAAACACATTTATGTCATCGCAAAGCTGAATTTTCACATAATCCTTTAAAAATCTATGAAATATGCTGATTTGATGCTCAATAAATATTTTTTATAATTATCAATGTTGAAAACAGCTGTTCATATTATATCATATCATATTTTTGTGGAAACACTGACATACCACCATGCAAAAGTCTGGGGTAAGTACGGTTAAAAAAATCATTCTTATTTAGCAAGGATGCATTATATTAATTAAAAGTGGCAGTAAAAAGCTTTATAATTGTATAAGTAATTATCTTTAAAAAAGTTATAAGTAATAAAAACTCTTATTAATAATTGAGCGCCAACAATGATAAGTAATAATAACTATTGTTGCCTTTATGTATTGTATGTACTATATTATATTTATTGTACCTGAAACTTATTTACACTAATAAATAAAGTGCTATAAACAGTGTCTTTGGGATGCTTTATTTCCACTAGTCTGAATAAACACTATATGAAAAACCAAAAAGCCCAAGGTGCATTAAAAACAAAAACAACAACAAAAGTGTCTCCCTTTAAGGAAAACACTGATTAACAGTTGCAACCAAATGAGCTTTGTAACTGTAATAGTATTACAGAAAGCTTTAAACACCTGGCTGCATGCCTAGCTAAACCTTAATGAGGTCTTAATAAAGATCTATTGAATCCTGAGAAACCGGTTTCAATTCCCGGTACACCTTGCTTATATCTGACCAGCAGACCACACACAAAACACACCTGCTTTCTGGAGCGCAGAGCTGCCTCCTCCAGAGTCTCAGCAGCCTCAAACTTGCCCTGTCTCCTATAGAGCGCTCCGAGATTCTTCAGCGTGGTCGTGACAGTCGGGCTGCAGGCGGTAAAGGTCAGACAGGAAAACACTTCATTGTGATGCTTCTGAGCTAACACTACCAAACAAATCTGTGAATTTGTATCAATGTATGCAGCAAATGAGGAAATATCTGACCTGTCGACTTTACAGGCCTTGTACCAGCCACCATACTCTCCAAAGGGAGAACCATCCTTCTGCTTGCCCTGAAACAAAAGAAAGCACAAACTCTCAACATCACAACTATTTGACATTTATCTGACACAACTGTGTAACATTAACGGATTACCAGCAAATTACTAAATTATTTCTATCCTGTGATGCTTGACCTGTCCTCACCTTGCTTTGTTCTTCTCTCTCCTCTGCATGCATCCAGATGGGTTTATTTTCGTCTGCAGGGGGAAACCACGGACATGAAAACAGCATTAGTTCAAGCCCAAAGACAGACACACATGCCAAATCATTAGGTTCAATATAATGAGTGATGGTGCTCTAGTGCCTGAGGCGAGTTCACTGACAGAAACAGTGGGAGCTAATAGTTTACAACTGAGCTCTCTGGTAGAGCTTCACAACTGATCAACATCTTTACCTGTCAATGTGTGAGTGAGCAACGAGCAAGAGAAAGAAAGAGCAACAACTGCAAAAGATAACTGGTTCATAAGAGATGTATAAATATTAGCTTTCTATTTTTATTGTTCTTCACATTGTTATTTACTTTAAGTGTATAATTTAGTTATACAGTAGGCACTAATATAACAATATATACATTAATACACAGGGATATTTACCTCACTTTAGTACATACAGTACTGTGCAGAAGTCTCAGGACACTAATATTTTCAGCAACAAAAACGGGTTTTAAGAGGGTTATTTCTATATTTGGCGGTAGCGTGTCAGTTGGAAATATCAGTTTACATTTTATAACATTATTTGTGAAAGTATCCGCATTTTTACACGAGTGTCAAAAACTTTTAACAGTATTGTAGCTTTCCAGGTAGGTTTTTTTTCTTGATCTTGGAGACATTGGCACAGTTCTTCTGGATTGAGTCTGTCTCAGTTTGTTCTGTTTCTTCATGTGATTCCAGACAGACTGATGATGATCAGATCAGCTCTCTGTGTGGAGCACTGGCTGTTGTCAGACAATAATCTTACTGCAATTTTACAATTAATGACAAAAATAATGTTTGGAAATATAAACTGATATTTCCAACTGACACGTTACCGTGCAAAAGCGCGAAATAACCAACTTATAACCATTTCTTGTTGGTGAAGATACTAGTGGCCTAAGACTTTTGCACAGAAATATATATAGATCTTACTAAAACATTTTAGTATTAGAAACATGCCATGTGTGACTTGTGACTGGTTGAATCAGTGTTTTAAAAGGATTCATTACAACTGTGGACAATAGTTTGATGAATGATAAATGATTCATGGAAATAAAATAAATCACACTTTCCAAAATATACAGGCAGAGGCAATAATAAAACATTAAATTATATTAAACCATTTCTGGCTAAGCTCTCTTAAGCAATTTCATGATTACAAAATTAATCTAATGAACAAATCATTAGTAAATATAATGGGCCAGATAATGCAATTATTACAATGATGATTAACGTCATACTACCAGCAACATCATCCCACATATATAATTAAATAAAAACTGATTTCCCATCTCTATAGAGCATTCACTATGTGTGAATTCCAGTATGCTTCGCTGAGCTGCTGCTGACAGCATAAAAAAGTCTGTGAGCTTTAGTTTTGAGAAAAACAATATCAAGCAAATGTACATCTCCTGTAGAGAAAAACAAAAAACAAAAACACGTACCATCTACAGAGCCAAACTCTCTCTCATGGGCTCTGGTGAGGATCTCTTTATACAGAGTCTCTGCCTGCTTGAACTTGCCCTGCTTCAGATAGCATGAAGCCTGAGAAAGAGAACAAGTGGGTCATTCATAAGAATGGACTTATATATTGAAATCTATTTTTTTTATCTGCTAAAAATATTTAAGTGTATTTATTGAACCTCTTACACTCTGCAGCTATTTTGGGGAATTCCGCCTGTTTTTGCCTACCAAAATTAAAAAGCTCCCCATACCCACATGCAGAGGTGTATACACAAAGGTTGGCTTCATTTTAAAGGAAACCTTTTGAAATTACATAAAACACTGTTGAAATTGATTAAAATTATTGTATATATTGTCTGTGTTATAATAAAGACCAAAAAAGAGGCGCTTTTCATTTTATTTTTTGTAAACTGAAATTTATTTCTATCATAATCTATGCAAGAGTTATTCTATTCCAACTGTAGGGAAGAATAAAACCATTTTTATACAATTTTCCGCCTATCCAAATTTCTCCCAAAAGTCTCTAAGTCTTCCCATACCCAAAAAATGCAATATATGTCATTTTAAAGAAAACACTTTGAAATTACATAAAAAACTGCTGTAAGGGATACATATTATTATATATGTTGTCTGTGCTAAGATGAACAATGTCCATAAGAGGCGTTTTTGTAACAAAGTTATTTACACTTTATGTGTAAATAACTTTGTTACAGTAAAATAAATTGATTCATATCTGCATAAAATAGAGATTCTAAGGTTTCAAAAGGTACCACATATTGGGTTATTGGTGCATGCAAAGGGTTAAAAATTCAAGGCACAATTTGAATGTAACGTTGGACCCGCCGGCGGGTCCGCAGAGTTTAAGAACAATGTTAGACTTTACAGGGCCTTAAACCACTATTACCTCACAATACCCAGAATCCAATATTTTACACTTTAAGAGCACACTTTAAGCACTCGAGGTACTGTAGAGCCGCTGAAGGTTAGTTTTGTAGGTTGCATGTAAGCCCCACTTTCTCTATGGTTCCCAAACTGAGGCCTAACGAAGAACAACCAGATCAGGGATGTGTCCTCCTGACCTCCAACTGTCCCTCACACACGGTTTACAGCAGAATGTGACCCTACTGACCTGCACCTTCCTCCTGGGAATTATGCAGGATCTCCAGGGCACCCAAGAACTCAATACATCTTCATCAGAGTGGGAGGGTTCAATTGAGAGCCATTAGTTGGGCTGAGAGTAAAGGTGGAGCAGCTGTTGGGTCTTAGAAAGGCTTGTTGCATCTTTTGTGTTTGGAGAGCTGAGGTGTCTGTTTCACGCCCCCCTCCTTTTCTTCTTCGTCAGCGAGCGAGAGAGTCGAGCTGCTGTCTGAAGATAGAGCCGCTGTGGCTGTGAGATACGCCGCACAACATTAATTAGCAGCTCTCATTATAGCCGGCGGCCTCGTCACTCTGTCGAGCAGTGTGTGTCGCATGCACACACTCACACACACGCCTGTGCACTGAGACGTTTCCCAAGGTCTTGAAATCTTCACAATATGCTTGAATATTCTTGTTTACCAAGTTGCTTTAAACAGTTTCTACGATTCATTTGGGTGAAACCAAACCTAGAGGGATTTTCAGCAAATAACTTTTAGTTATTTCTAAATCGTACCCAAAGAAATGTGACGGCAGATTTTGTTTTCATAGCGCTGTATTAAAAAATGACATGCAATCAGAATTGGAGTTTTGTAGCTTTTATTTCACGTCATGCATATGCCAGTGTACTGCCAAATACAGTATACTTATTTAAAACATTTGAGAACATTGACTCATTTTGTTTGCATGAGCTTATATTACTTTCTCCCAATCAGATGCTTTCAAAAATAAGGATGACCCTCTTAATTAAATTAAAAAAAAAAAAAAATTCTGCAATTCTGACATTTTCACTCAGTGCCAAATTTATCTTGCAGTTCTGACTTTTTCTCAGAAGTGCATGACATAAACTTGCAATTTTGAGTCATAAAGTCCGAAATGTGAAATATAAATATGCAATTCTGAGATTTTTATTGCAATTTCTTAAACCAAATTACGTAATATAAAGTTGCAGTTTAACCAACTAGAAAACCACAGCAACCGTTCAGATATAGCCTAGCAACCAAGTCTAGTTAGTTTCTAGTTAGTCTTCGAATTCTGACTTTATAACATGATTGTGATTTTAGATCTTGCAATATAGAAATGCGCAGTATAAACTCAAAATTTTGAAAAAAAAAGCCAGAATTGCAAATGTATACCTCGCAAATGACACATGCCGTTGCGACTATATCTAACAATTCTAATGTTCTCACAGTTGCGATTTTCTCAGAATTGCATGATGTAGTTCACAACGGACCTTTTAACTCAAAATTGCGATATAACATCTGAATTTCAGAAATGCGTGGTATAAACTCACAATTGCGAAGAAAAAGTCAGAAATGTGCCACAAATTTCAGACTTTTCTTGCAATTCTGACATTTTTATGTTTTTCAGTTGCAAATGTGTATCTTGCAAATGACTTATTATATAAAATTATACAATCGCAACTGCACGTTATAAAGTCAGATACAAGATATTGGGGTGGGGGGTGTTAAACTGTCCTTTAAAAGTAATTTGTGGTTAAAAATTCAATTTTTGATTGATTTTAAGTCTATTTAAAAAGGACAAGGAAATGCATCAACACAGGAAAGAAAATCGCATTGCATGCCATCTGTGGAAGTGTAGGTCAGAGTGTGTGTAATCTCTCCTACATGAGAGCACACTATACACTCGCCGTATCTCTGTAATGCACGTTTCCTATACCCAGCCTTTCATTTCACCATCAGCTGCTCCTTTGAGTAGAATGATGGAGATTGGGGGTGTGTGAGTGTGACACAGAATAACATACAGATGCTGAATGTATATGCTAAATCACTAGAAGAGCTCTCAGAGAGCCTGTCTGCTGCCCTTCGCTGATCTGATGGGAAAAGCAGAGCACACCTGGAGTTCAGAGAATCATCTTTCACTCGTCTGTGTTTCCTGCCACGCTGTTGTGCTTGTAAACTCACGGCACATCAGGCCAGGTCTTGATTTCACAAGTTTAAGTTAAGTGCATGGCTTACCTGTGTCAAACAATGCTTTACCGGGTAGTTCTAGGTGCTTTCAAGCTTTAACTTGATAGTTGTAGCACAATCTAGGGTTTATTTAATGCAGCTGTTATTAAATCCCTATATCAAACTTTGCAATCCATTATGTAAAACTTTTAAGTGAACTGGCAGAGTGTAACTGGCAGTGTTTTTACTTTATTAATTTACCAGCGGCTGTTCAAATGTTTACAGGTTGTCCTGGCATTTCATCGTACAGCAGCTCTTTTTATTAGAAAGTGACCTGATATTATTGGGAAATCATGGCGTTTGATAGGTGCTGTTCTGATGAAATGTGCTTTTAATCAGGTTTTATTGCTGATGCGTGAATAAATAATGCCGTCCGTAGTTTATCTTCATTGTTGGTTAACAATGTCCAATCTGTTCCTTTAAACTGCAGCTGAAGCAACATCTGTGCTTTTATTCTGAGGTGACACTGATGGAGGTCATTTATATCAGTTCAAACTTGTAATGTCGTTATATGGAGGTGATGTGTTTGTCTCACTCATCTTATTATCTGCAGCCGTGCCTGTCTTGTCCTTTATTTGACATGCTTGTTTCTTAATGCTATGGAAGCTTGTTTCTGCCACCTGAATAAAAATAAAAAAAAATTTCTCAGGATTGTAAATATATATCTGCAATAATAATAATATGCAATTCAGACTTTTCTTGCAATTCTGGCATTTTTCTCGCATTTTCAAATTGATATCTTGCAAATGACTTTTTAAGATGCCATTGTGACTATATCTCACAATTCTAACGTTATAACTAACGATTGCGATTTTACAGCTTCCAGTTCTTACACTTTTTCTCTGAATTGCGTGAATTTCACAATTGCAAGAAAAAGTCGGAATTGTGAGATATTGTAAGAAAATAGATCTCAAATTCATTCCAAATACACAATATTAGCATTTCTCTTAAACATTATTTACAAATCAGTCTAAATGTGTGATAGTGAGCACTTCTGCTTTGCTGAGATAATCCATCCCACCTCACAGGTGTGCCAC
>JAUCNO010001053.1:10716306-10727720 GCA_032353835.1 Enteromius viviparus
GTACATAGTGCAATTTATGTGTAAATAACTTTGTGACAGTAAAAGCAATATCAAAGTGATTTATATCTGCATAAAACAGAGATTCTAAGCTTTCAAATGGTACCACTTATTGGGTTATTGGTGCATGCAAACGGGTTAAAAATTCAAGGCACAATTTCAATGTAACTTTTTTCTTTTTCCATTTTTTCTTTTTTCCATTTATTATGTGCAGAAAAATGTTGACACTATCAATAGACTATAATAAATGCACCTAATTCATTAGAAATAAACCAGTGCTTGTGCTTGATTGCTGTTATTACTTTCATTAATTTTCTGATGGCACATCTAATAATAACTGGCAGAAATCCTAAACCTCAGTCCGCTGGAGCTGGCATATTTACTCTAAAAGCTTCTTCCATTACACTAAAAGCTGAATGAATGATACAGATCTGATTTGTACAATCTGCTGACACTACAGAAATCCCGCAGCAAATAACATCGCAGACACAACACCATATGAATAAGTTAAACAAAAGCCGACCAGTTCAAAATAAACCTGTTGTAATGTAATGAGATACTTTTTTTTTTGCCAAGTAAGACAACCTGCAGGAGGTTTTGTTTTTACAAACATACTAGAGAATACCTATATCCACAAATGGATGTCCGTTTGCTTAAACAAATGCAGAGTGTGAAGTGTGAGTGTGTTTGTACCAGGTTGTTTTTGGTCTTGGCCACATTGGGGTCGTCAGGGCCCAGTTTGGTCTGGTAGATCTCCAGGGCCCTCTGGTAGTAGTACTCCACCTCTTCATACTTGCCTTGGTTCTGACACAGCAAGGCCAGATTATTCAGCTGCTTGGCAACATCAGGGTGGTCCTTCCCCAGCACCTGACACACCAAAACACCACACCCCAGCTGCTTTAGACATTATAAGTCTTACACTGACGTTTACACCCACCCACAGACAGGGTATAACTAGATTATTCAGCTGGTCAGATCTATTAGTTAAAAAAGACATTAGTTGCATGCCACTTGTGCTGCTTTACAATTGCAAACATGCAACAGATGTTGCAATGCCTTACACATAGCACAGCATCATAAAACGTGCCATGTTTTTAGAAAGCTGTGCAAGATCCAGCAATTAAGAAAGATTTTCTACCTTTTTAACCGTTTACATTGCACTGTACTATTTTTGAATGGTTATTCTATGTAAATGTGCTCTAGATTTGACTGCTGCACTATGTATCTCGCATCTTTTCCTCCACCTTGTGCATGACACAGCATTTTAAAAGTGAAATGCTCAAGTTAAAGCGCTTGCGTTTCTGCATTCCCCTGCAATGCTTTTCTATGTTAAAATGAGATTAATGTATTTGATCACTGCATTGCAGGTCATTTTTCTTCATCAAATCTTGTTTTTTTTCTATCCGCATAACGCATTCTGTATAAATGGCCCCTGACTCTAGAAAATACATGCAAAAGTACTGAACACAGAGCGAAGCAGCATTTATGATACTAGTGTTGTTAGATTTTAACAGTGATTTAAGAGATATTGAAAATGAAACTCATTCCTAAGCTGTATTTACTGTCTATAACAGACAGGCATTGAGGATGCTTTTACTGATCACTTGGAGTGAACATCTCTTTATGTGTCTCCCTCTCTGTGGCTGTCCAAGCACATGTGAGGAGAGACTGTATGCTTACTAGTGTTGTGACTGAATGTTTTGTTGAAAGACAATTACTTACAGCAACAAAATCACTTTTTTTATATATATACACATCATGATCAGTTTCAGAAAGAACACACAGTATTACATTGATTCTACCATTGTGCCTAAAAGACTTCAATAACAATGTGGCATCAGCAATATAAAAGATGAATGCTCAATCTACAACATCTAAAACATACTGCTCTGACTCTCAACTCAATTGAACAGAACTGTTCCAGTTAGCTGTAAAACTTTATGTGACTATAGATGTTGCTTTTAAATTTTATAATGTGGAGAATTTCAAAAACATATTCCAAATAAATATACAGAATAATACAAAGAAATAAAGTGCCCTGCATTTGTAAAAGTTATTACCATATGGTTATTTAATACGCAATCTACCACATTTATTTAACCACTTATAATTATATATATAATAAACATTTATATACACACACACAAACACACTATAAAATGTAGTTTGGGATTGATAAGATACATAAATATTTTTGAAAGGAGCTGCATTTCAACAGTTTATTTATTTTTTTATTTTAATAAAAATACAGTAATATTTTGATAATATTGTTACAATTTTATATCTTCTTTGTATTTTAATATATTTTATATAATTAATTCCTGAATTTCAGCACCTTCAGTCTTTAGTGACACTTTCAGAAATTATTCTGTTTAATTTTTCCCAAGAATGATAATTATTATCATTATTTTTTTTTAACATGATTCTTTGATGGACTAAAAGGTTAATTTATTTGAAATATAAACCTTTTGTAATATTATAAAATGTCTAATATCTCACTATCACCTTTGCTCAATTCAATGCATTATTACTGAATTAAAGTTTGAATTTCTTTAAAAACAACAACAACAACAAAACATACCAACTCCAAACTTTTGAACAGTAGTTTTTGTTAAAACTTCCCAAGGCAGGACAATGTGAAATGTCCGCAGAAGTTAAGCAATGAGAGTCTGGATTCAGCAGGCTGTCTAAGCTCTTTCTCACAGCTCTGCATGTGTGAGACGCAGCCCTCAGAGTAAGACTCTCAAGACTTCCAGTAAGAGCTTTATCAAACAGGCTTAGAAGAAAACTCTCCATAAAGAGATCGAAATAAATCTGTGACACACGGGAGAGAGCAGGAATAGAGTGTCTGAGCACACCATGCTCATCTGCACCGAGAGTGTGCGCCTGCTGCAGGTCTGCTATTTTTGGATAAGAGAAAATGTTGGACGGGGAACTATGGAAGGAGAAGACCACAATAAAACTCCAAGTAGCAGTAACTGAAATATTAAGTCCTTCTCAAAAGGTCCAAGAGAAAAATATGAGCGTCTTATTTTGGAAAGATAGGTGTCAGTGTTCCTGAGCTCAACGCACTTAAAAAGAGGCCTGTGAATAATTTCAGGTCTTTTAGGTTCACAAAGTTTGAGCATGTTAAAAGTCACAGCAGAATATAATAACACCTAAGAAAAGAAAATCTGTCTCTACAGCTTCACTGCTTAGATATACATGTTTCACATCTCAACTAAGACTAAAATAAGTCAGAGCTTTTGAAAAAGGAATGCTTTAGTCTTTGAATGAAAGGTAGAGAGAGAGAGAGAGAGAGAGAGAGAGACAAAGGCAATCTAAAGAACTCAGACTGCGAGTTCACTAAACCGACTGGGAATAAATATTAAAGTTATTAAAAAGTCATATGCATAACTCATCAGGTTGACCTCTGACTCACCTTCTCCCTGATCTCCAGAGCCCTTTTACACAGAGGCTCTGCTTCCTTGTACTTCCCTCGTTTGCCATAAAGAACAGCAAGGTTGTTCAATGTGGCAGCCACCTGCATACACATAAATATACATTTAAATTCATAGAGGTATTTCAATCATACAGCAAAACAAAGAGTCACATTTAAATAAAACAGTTAAAAGACAACAGTTTTCAATTGGTGCAATCATTTATATACAATCAGTCATTTCATCTTACGAAAAAATGATTATTGCTGGAAATCTCAAGGTAAAATTTTCCCAGTGTGGGTTGTTTATCACACAAACACCCTGTGCTGTGCTACAGATGTGCTCTGATCAACCTTTGATTGAGAAACCTCAGTGCAGGTGAGACACGTGTGTGACAAGAGTGAGAAAAAGGAAAAGGGAAACAGCAAGGCTGGATTTGGCTGAAACAAATGTCTTTCATTCTTGCTTGCTTTTTAGCTATCTATATTTGTATTTTTTATTATATTACACACTAATACAATATATATCTATTTTGAAAAGTGCATTAGGATCATTGTGATTCATTATGTTGCTCAATTTAATAATCACCCAAAATCAACATGAACAAATGTAGTGAAAAAAGTTAATTTATCAGACAGATCTGAAAGAAGTGTTGAAGTATCTAACCTCTGCAGAAAATTGTGGGACGCTGGTCCTGATGAAAGGGCAAGACATAAGCTTCACATGACATACTCAAAAGTCAGCAGCCTGTGCTGCTTAATTCAATACACACACACATTCAGCAGACACAAGCTGTTTATTCAGGTTTTCCTGTAATGTGGAGAGCATTAGAGTCACACACACTCATGGAGTAGGACGGGTTCTTACCGCAGGGTGGTCTTTGCCCAGGGTCTTCTCTCTGATGGCCAGTGCATCGTTAAGGAGGTTCGCAGCCTCTTTGTATTTATTCTGGTCCCTGAAGAACCCAAAACACTTTCAATCAATTTAACGCTACACATTGTGCAACAAAGGGCTGATGCTGAGGTCTTCCTGAAAAAGCTGTTTCCATGGCAACAGAGGGATGACGCAATAGCCTAATGTCCCAAGCGGCTTGCAAACCGGATATTAGCATAGTTTAACAAAAGCTATGAAGGATGAGGCCATTTCTCAGGTCATTTGTTTGAAGCACTTGCAGATAACATAATGTGGTTTAGGATATTAGAGGTAAACCAAGTGAAATAAATACTGATTCTGCATTTTACATTGTATAGAAGATAGATTATTCTAACATGAAAAAATAAATAAATAAAACAGACACTACTTTTCAAGGACACTTGCACTGCTGCTCAAAAGTATTGGTTTGATTTTATGTAAAAAATACAGTAATATTGTTTTGAACAGCCGTTGCATTTTCAGCATCTTTAGCGTCACATAATCATTTTAATATTTGATGCGCAAGAAACGTCTTATTATTATCAGTGCTGAAAACAGTAGTGCTGCTTAATATTTTTGTCATTCATTGACATCCATTATACTTTTTTTTTTTTTTTTCAGGAAATTGTCTTTTTTAGCATTTAAAATGTCTTTACTGTAACTTTTGATAAATAAAAATGTCCTTGCTGAATAAAAATCATAATTTTAAACTTAAATTATTATTATTTTTTTCTTTTTTATCTTACTGACCCCAAACCTTAGAATATCACATATTCACATAAAGGAGAAGTTAAGTCATCCGAGTGTACAGTGAACAAATATATATATGAAAGCTGAAGTGTTTTGCAGACCTGTAGACAAGGGCGAGAATGTTGAGCATGGTGGCTACATCAGGATGATCGTGTCCAGATGTTTTCTCCAGATCTTCTAGGGCCTGTTTGCAGAGAGGAACGGCTACCTCATAGCGGCCCTGCGAGGCGTACTGGATCACCAGGTTGTGGAGGGTCCTAAGACGAGCGGGGATCTCGTACCCTCCCTGCTGCGCTGCTGCCGCTGCACTGCTGTGAGGAGGCTGGACTGGAGCAACAAGAGAATGAAATACGGTAAAACAAAACATATAATACAGGTTAACAGTCTTCTTAATGCTAAACAAGCGACTAGAAGAACAAATAACAGACCCGAAACAAATAGTGTTCCACAAAATAGGCAGCATGCAATATTATCTTAATGCTTTGAAATGTGCTTCTCCTTGGTCTTGTGCATTAGGAAATACCAGAATAGACTGTGACAAGCTCAGAGAATACTGTTAAGAGATAATATCTAATTCAACATTTCACTTAGTGTTTCTGGAACAAAGTCTGTGTTTGAGTTAAGATTCAACGAGCCAAAAGTCTAACCACTTCTCACTAATACTGTCATTTAGAGGCACAAGAGCTAAAAGCATGTATTTCCCAATTTGAACTTAAAAGACCAAACAAACTTCAAATTAGCCAAGTCAAATAAACTAAGAATGATCAAAAACATGGCAAAATGACAGTGACAGGATTACATTGTCATCACTTCAGGAATGAGAAGAGGAGACTAATGCGATCTTTTCTAGAGCAGATTAATGTCGGCCTCTTTGGAAACCTCTGCTGGAGATCAACTGCTGCAGGGATGCATCACTGAGAGAGAAACAGCCGCCTGGCTTTCATGTGTCAGAACGAGGGCTAATCTGAACATACTCAGGACTCGGCAGTGTCAGTCTGCGACACATGATGCTGCAAACTCTTGTGCTCTCTGCCACAACATGACCCACGCTGCCCTTTGATCCTGCTCCGCAGTCAATGAGCCAATTATCAGGCAGGAGAACAGAGAAAGTAGAGGGGAGGAAAGGAAATGCAAGACAAGTGCTAGCACAAAACAAGGAAAAGAACTGTTTGTTTTTCTTCCTCGATCTGTTTTTTTCACAATTTACACTTTTTATTTTACTACAATACAATTATGGTAAAATATATTGATTTGAAAAGAGTGAGAGGAGCATGAATGTCATATTTTTTCACTGTCAAGCTAATTATATTTCAAGGTCATTGAAATTTTCATTTTCATATTTTAAAAAAACGTGCAGGGATTGTACTGTGGTTTGGTGATGGTGTCACACTAGCAGTGAAGTACAGCCAATGACAACAGTCTGAGACCACAATCAAAATCTATGATTGTTTCATTTGTCCCAGAAAATGTGTTTATATGTATATACAAATATAAATTGAATTAATATAAACTACTGTTCAAAACTGTGGGGTCATTAGGTGACTTTAAGAGTAAGGGACTAAACACTGTTAAATTCACAGAAATAAATTATATTTTAGAATATATTTAAATAGAAAACAGTATATTGTTACAATATTTCACAGAATTAATTTTTGGCCAAATTGTTAATTTGTAGTGTATATACAGTAGGGTATATATTTAACTAAAATAGACATTTTTTATACATAACTTATTATAAATAGAAATAATGTATTTTTTATTATATTCAATTAAACGTACACAAATTTGTAAAAAAAAAAAAAAAAAAATTTACTAATGGTCTTTGATTTTCCTGAGACTTGTACATCATGAGCCTGAATGATTACCACTTTGTTATATCAATAAAATCAATGGTAGCGTTTTTACAAAGGCAGGTATATATTTTGAATCTAATTTACTAGACTTAATAGTGCTACTGGGATACTTACTGCCAGGGCCCGGCTCATCCTGCTCATCTGGGAAGAGATCATCCAGTGTCTCCCTACTGGAGTCAGAGTCCTTATCATCCTGATGAGAGTGGAGAGAAGCACAGAGTGAGACTTCAGTCAAAAAAAGACACACATTAATAAAGTCTCATTGATAAACAACAGGAGGAATATAAGATGGAGTCTCACTGATGGGCTGAGGTCCTGGTCATATTTCTTGAGCTGGTTCATGAACTCCAGATGTTTCTTCTCCTCCTCCAGCTGGGCCACGCTCTGCTCACTCTTTTGCAGCCGCTGCTGGGTTCCTGCCAGCTCGTCTCTCAGCCACTGGTTCTCCTGACACAGCCTCCGCACCTGGAGAACAGGAAAAGCAGCCTCAGGGCATGGTCACACTACAGCTTTCACACTGTGGAAACTAATAGCGACAGCCCACTTTTTCAGCAGCCCTTCTTCAGTAGTATTTTCCCCATTAGTTTTCCCACACCCATTAAAAGAAGAATCCTCAATAAATCCTTTAACCAAACCAACCAGCACAGAGGTGAATAACCTGTCATTATGAGCCAAAAAATCATTATTTAAATTATTTAACTTTTAATGAATGGAAATGGAAATTAGCATAAAACAAGAAGCTTGAATTGGAATAATTGAACGCAACAATAAAAAACACAAATATTAATTACAAGTCATAAAAAATATGTAAATATATATATAATATTATATTATACACTACTGTGCAATGCAAAAAACGTTTGCAATGACAAATAAATTATAAAAATGCTTTAGTAAACCATATACATTAAAAAACTTGCATTATATGTAATTTATTGTAAAATTACAGTCAACTGTATGATTATTTTAAGTAAAAACTAGGAATTATCATATTTACAGGGGTAAAAAAAGAAATATTAATGTACAATAAGATGTGTTTGCGTTGCATTTATTTAATTGTTTCAAAAAATAATTTACCAAGAAATAAAAATAATAATAATAATATTAAATACTACAAATACTAAATATTAAAAATGTCCTGGTTCTTCCAAGCTTTATTATGGCAGTGAATGGGGGCTGAGATTTTGATGCATAAATCCATCATAAAAAGTTAATAAAAGCCCTCTAAGGTAAAACAATGTGTCTGTGTAAGAAAAATATCCATATTTTAAACTTCATAAACAATAATCTGTAGATTCTGTTGACTGTTGGGAACTTAATCTGATAGATGGATGAACTTTTTGGGCTTCAAAATCTTGCTCCTATTTACCGCCATTAAAAAGCTTGGAAGTTGGAAGAGCCAGGACATTCTAAAAATATAACTTTTAATTGCATTCTTTTGAAAGAAGAAAGTCATATATACTTTTTGATGTTTTTTTACCTGTGCACGAAGCTTCTGTTTCTCTGCCTCCACTGCACTCAGGTGCCCTGACAGAGCCATCATCACCTGCGCAGATCGATGAAAGAAAGAGAGAGAAAGTAGCCATGGTGTTACAAGCAAAATTAATTAAAAAAAAAACACCATTTCATCCCACTTTGGAAGCATTTCTGCACTTCACCTGTGCTTCGCTGAGGCCCAGCTCCAGCATCTCCATAGAGCGCTGGATCATGGCTGTCTTCTCTTCAACAGCACGACCCTCCTGGCTCTGTTTGAGGCAGCGCAAGGTCCCCATCAGCCCCTCCAGGATGGCCTGATGTTCTGCACGGAGCGCCTCCAGCCCCTGCATGACCTCCCGTGTCCGACATAGCAGCTCGTCCTGGGACAGCTTATCTCCAGGGTCCCCCTGTGCATCAGTCTCCTTCACGCACACCACGCTCGACATGTCCTCACGCATCCTACAGAGAGATATGCAGAAAGCAAGAATGAGAACAGAAGCCTGGGAACTGTTCCTGTTCAGATGAGTGTGTTTGTATAATTGATCAGACACAAAGAGACACTGAAGGCAATTAAATGAGAGTCGACTCTTCCTTGTTGTTGTGACTGTAAGGAATAACTCAAGTCACTGTAAATGTGAAGTGGCAAAGAACATCTCTTGGTAAAAGAATGAATTCCCAACCAACTTCTATAAAACACCATGGGAACTGGAGCCAGAATGCACTGTAATGGTTACATGACCAACAGAACCAAACATCACCTCGAACTGAGCTTTATTTGCTTTTAATCCAGATTTAGCTTCTGTCACAGAGACAAACATCCATTCATTGCCTTCAAGAATTTATATTACTTGACTAGGAGCCTATAGAATGGCTAACATGTAGTAAACCTGCTTAACTCACTCCCAAAGCTTTAAACAATGAGTTTCAGAGTTTTCAAGATGAGGCAATGGACATCAGCGAGACGCTCAGTTAGCTCAGATTTAACCAAATTAGTTGATGGACTACACAGATAATCAATGCAAAACACATTGAAGAAATGTTGTGCTCTAGGTGGCTGCCAGGGCATTACTACCAGGCCCATAGCCAGCCTAGTGCATTTTCACCAAAATAAGAAGAAAAAAAATACCCTCTGCATAAAAAGTTTTCTTTTGCTATTTGAGCAAATGGAAATGCGTAAAAATATTTTAGTGGTTCAATCCCATTCACTGCTATTCAGGTCTACCCAACTATGATGACTTCTGCTGTGGAGAAACCCGGAAACGTGAAAAGGGTCCATTTGGGACAAGGCATGTAAGTACCCTCACCTCCCTATCCAAAAGTGAACTGAATCTCTAAGAAACTACATAATTTCATGGATTATTCAAAATACAGAACCACAAACAGTACATTAAATTCTTTCGGTCATAAGTAATAGTAGTGATGCTTGCTTTCTCACAACGAACATTAAATTCTAAACAAAAAGTAACTTCACTTAAAGGTGCAAAAACAAAGCATGCATTTAAAAAGACTCCTCGCTCTTCGCAGCCTGACACAGGGAAACAAAGCAGCTGTCTTCGTTGTTGCCAAGACACTACTCACCTGGTAAGGCAGATCAGGGTTGCTAAGGCGGTGGGTGAGGCACGTTAAGTGCACTGGGAGTTGCAAAAACGCAAAGAGCAAGAAAAGAGAACCTGAGATTGTTGCCCTTTCAAACGCAATACCTCCAGACTAAAGAGAAGATGCTGGCACCACCCATTCATTGGAAATAAACAAGTCTCCACAGCTTTCTTTTCTCTTGTGAAAAACAAGCATCCAATCTCCTCCCTGCAATGCTGATGTAAAGAAGAGGTGGGCCTATGGGCTGCTCCTGAGCTTCAGGCCTGTGCTGTATTCCTGTGGGAGGGGAAATAGGAAGTGAGACGGCAGAGATTCATGTGACCCATAAAGCAACTTGTCGTCTGGCATGTGACAACCACTGGACAGGAAACACCAGTGCATGATGGGAATTAAAGTACTGTTGAATCTGCTGCACAGATTGTTCAGAACAGCTCAATTTTCAATGCTCTTTCCCAACAAGGACCACCCACTCAGACACACTGAATACCTAACAATGTTAGATTTTCTTGGTAACAATATTTTGTTTATTAATATTCCAGCTGATACCAAACATATTAGGTATTTTTTTAATGTCTTGACTGATAACCACTAAAATATGGGTATACAATAAGTATAAAATGAGAATATACAATAAATTAAGAATAAAACACAAACTATGAAAATAGATATTCAATTTAAGATAAGCTAAATATTATATTTAAGACTGTTAATAGTGTTTTTAAATCAACCGATGTGGTTATAAACTATAATATTGGCAGATATAACTGATGGCATCATGCAGCTTTACTTTTCTGAGTAAAAGAGTAAAAAAATAAATTATTTAACCAACTTTTAGCTTGTTTACTAACGTTGCTATTGGGTTATGTAACCCATTTGCAGTTTACATGCAAAAATGTAATAAACTTAATCTCCTTGACTTGATTCTGCATATCTATTTGTGTTTTCAGATGAATTAAAGAACAAAGGCAGCAGGAGGACAGAGGAAGGGCACAGGAAAGATGAGCAAAAGCATGGCAGTGATGGAGATGTAGATTTCATGCTGCTGTTAGAAGTGTAAATGTGCTGGGGTTATTCAATCACTGTTCTTCAAAGCACACAGAACACACTAAATAAAACTATATACGGTAAAAGATCATCTCATTAGCATTAAACATACTAACAATCACAAAGAGTGTTCATAATAGAAAAATAAAACAGGTTTCCCAGTTAGGGATTAGATTAAGCCAGGACTAGACTAGACTAGACCTTTGCTAATTTAGGACATTTAAGAATATTTAGAAACATGTCTTATAAAAACGCATTACCTGTGAGCATTTTAAGACCAAACAATGGCGATAATGTATTTTAAGATATCTCAGTGCAAGCTTTTTCCAGTTTAGACAGCTCTTAACATTTATTTTAATCTAGGACT
>JAUCNO010001053.1:10730113-10743347 GCA_032353835.1 Enteromius viviparus
CCCACAGCTGATCACCGTGATCGAACTTAATTTGATCGCGATCACAAATCGAGATCGTATAATCGCCCAGCCCTACTCAACACACCTGCATGGAAGTTTTAACATGCCTAGTAAGAGCATGCTTAGCTGCTTCATGCGTGTCTGATTAGGTAGGGTTGGAGTTAGACAGCCCTGATTTAATCCAACCTTGTTGAATTAAAAATGCATTGCATTTTTATTCTTCCTACCAAACATCTGATCTGTAGTGTATGTACTGCAAATGTAAAGTCTCAATTTAAAGGATAATGCTGTTTGCAAGAGGTAACATTAACACTGGGCTGGTGTCTGTGTCCTCGATGGCCTCGTTTTGCCTTGAGCTACAGACCACCATGAGAAACTGCAGTGTGGTGCTTCATTTAAATGAATTCTGCATCGGAGTGCGATTGCCCTGACACTCAGTCCAACCCACTCAGCTTCACAGACGCCAGCACCTCTGGTTTCTCAAACACTGCTGTCAATGTTAGAGCAGAGTCACACTCAAACTTCACCTCCTTTCTCTTATTTTTTCAGGAAACATCTTGATGTCTGTACTTTTAAGAATCAGCTGTGCATGAACAAAGAGGAAGAGAAACAGTAAATCAAGAAGCTTTCTTTGTGATGTAAGTTTTACTGGAGAACCTACAAAACGTGTCCAAAACCTGTGTTCTTTTTAGTGAAAGTCAAAGGATTAATCATGATTAATCACATCAAAATAAGTTTTTCTTTATATAATATGTTTGTATGTACTGTGTACATTTATTAAGTATATATAAATACAAACACATGCATGTATATATTTAATGAAAATATGTTATGTGTAAATATTAAATTTAGATATAATATCAAATATAAGAAAACAAATATATAAATGCATTTTCATGTAAATAAAATAAATACTGTATGTGTGTGTTTTAATATAAACATCACAAATAAACACATATATTATGTAAATAAAGACTTTTATTTTGGATGCGATTAATCATGATTAATCATTTGACAGCACTAGTTTTTTTGTTTTTTTTTTACATTTATCAGTTATAATGTTGACTTCCATGCAAATATCATGGTATATGAATATAGAAACCTATATATGAGGGATTCCCAAGCATTTTTATCAACTAAACCTCTTTGATCTAAAATAATTATTTAAATTGTGAGAGATTTTTAGTTAATCTTTCAATGATAAACCACATATTTGCATGATTGTCAAAGAGAATCAAATATTTATTATCATATTAAATATAAAGGGTTTTATTTTTATGCTTTTTTATAAAATGTAATCATTTCTTAAATAATTAAATGATTTAATTACATGATTAAATTTATAAATCAATAAAAATGTCTAATTATTAACTTTTTGGTTCCTTCTACAGACAGCAGTCAATGGATAACGAACATTTTAGTGTGTGTGTGTAAATTATGAATGAATGTCGTGTAAACAAATATTCGTGTAAATTTATAAATTTCACCTGTCGCCAGAAACAAAATGCACTTTGCAGTAAAATACATCGCCTTTACATTGCAAAACTGCCGCCTGCCTTCTTGATATGAATATGATATAAAACCACCAGCACCACAACAGTAAAGCAACCTACATAAAACAAGAAACTGTCACATTTCCATCACACAGAAGTCACGTCCCCTCAATATAATCAGGCTCTTTGCAGCAGCACAGGAGTATGAGTGGCTATAAATTGTACTTGTATTCCTGTGTGAAGCAAAATTTATAACTGTCCCATTGATTACCCAGAGGAGAACCAGCCACCTTCTCATTGAGAAGCCACTGCAGCGCAGTCCGAGCTCGCAGCTGGCCACACATTCACACCGCTCAGAGACTGCATCTCCTTCACCAAAACACAAATGCTTTTTCACCGAGCAAAGACAGACTGTATGTCAACTGAGCAGAGCCTGCCATCTGCATACTAACTACAAAAGATCAACGTCATGCTGCAAGATCAAGCACCTTGTGCTCAGATGATTCCAAGCTCTCTATTTTTTTTGGGGGGGGTCACAGGGGTTTTACCGCTATTAGTGAGACAAAGATTATGCATTTTATTCAAAACAATTAAAGCTAATTCCTCGGAGCACACTTTCACATTTGATACCATTCATCACTCAGTCAACTGGTCTAACAAGCTCCTATTTACAGGCGTCATGCAAGACCAGAAGAACCAGTTCATTAAGACATTAATTAGAGATGTAGGCAGCTCTTAATAGGAAAAAAAAACTTAACTAGAGAGCTGAGTCATGTGCGCAAAACGATTTCAAATAGTTGTGAATAATGCATTTCAGACATCTGAAATTGTTCAAAAAACATTTTTGAATTAAGTTTCTCATGCTTACTACTGCATTTATTTCATCAAACATAATGTAAAAACATTAATATTGTGATATAAAAATCAGCAGCCATGGACCCTTTTCAGCCGAAGTTGTCATAGACGCAGCATTAGATACACCTTTGCATTAGCATAAATCTTTTTGTAATTTTATGCAACGGTAATATAATTCTCCATCATAATAAATTATTCTAGTTTTTACTGTCACGTGATCCTTCAGAAATTATTTTAATATGCTGATTTGGTTTTAATATTGGTTCGTACTGTGATCAGTGCTGAGAAGATTATGATGCTTTATATTTGTGTGTAAACATGATACATGTTTCAGGGTTCTTTGACGAAGATATATTTAAAAAGAACAGCATTGAAAGCTTTTGTAACATAAATGCCACTTTTGATCAATTTAATGTGTCCTTGCTGAATAAATGTAGGCCTGTTTTTTTTTATTTCACCTTGATAAAATAAATACAGCCTTTATGAGCAGTCTTTACAATGTGTATGTGTGTAAATATATATATTTATATATATACACTAATGTAGTTCTGCAACTCAAGCTAAAGGCTTTCCTCTGAATGTACAACACATCTGTCCAGTATATTTTCCAACTCGCACCAAATTTGCTTGATGGGGCATATTTTGAGGGGGTCAGTCCATCATATAATCCATAAACACACACAATATAACAATTATTAGTATTACTGCAGAGATGCTTATTTACAGATTGTGATATTGGTTGATAGTCTGTTTCCCATTGCAGTGTTTTCAGCTTATTTAACACTGATGTTTTCAGGTATTTTCAGGTTTAGGGGAGGGGTTCTTAATCCTGGAAGACCCCAGGCACTACAACTAATGACAAATCATGCAAGCTATATTTAATAAACGCTCAAAAATGTACCAGGACGGAGCACCTATGTTTTAGGGCTGTATCATGAACACATCTCTGGTGCAGTGACTAACAATGAATTAATACCGAGCTATTATTGGTTTAACACTGATCTTCTGGATGGTTTATGGCTGTATCACAGACAGCTCTCTGATGCAGTGACTAACTCTGCTGTGTGCCATGGCCTGACTTGGCTTTTGCCTTTATACCACACGTCTGACTCTCAATATCAAAGCCCTGAGCATCCATTCAATCGATTTAACAAGTCTAATAAAGAGAAAGCGACGTCTGAGTCGTTTAAAAGCAATGTAAACGCTCATTTGACAGGTATTCCGACACTCCCCGCGAGCCTCGGGCACGAGCTGAGCGCGTGAGTTAACTGTTAGCTCGTTAGCATGATCAACATCTTACCGTTCTGCGGAGCATCCAGATCACACACAACCGTAACAGGGTTTGTTCCTCCTCGTCCCTCCACGAACCTCCAGTCAATATAATGCTCCGCAGTCTGATTGTGAGGGTTTAGAGCAGCCGTGTGTGTGTGTCTTCGGTCTTCCGGCGCGCGACGGGGGAAGTTCCTGTCACTGACAGTCCTATTCCTCCAGCACGAGCTCAAATGCTCACTGGCGCAGAGACAATAGTCTCATAATCACACAGTCATAAAGTGCGACGGCGGAGTTCGCTAAAACACTGGGATCTGAGCTCAGACGCATCTGTCTGGAGCTGCTCTCGGTGAAAATGGCGTTGTGTTGCTCCAGACAGGTTCCCTCCTCCTCCTCCTCATTATGATGTCATTCCAGGATTAAAGGAGAGCGATATATTGTTTGACAGTCTACTCTCTCTCTCTCTCTATAAAAATGTACCCTACCGTTCAAAAATGTGGGGTCAGTAAGATATTTAATGGTTTTTAAAAATGTTTCTTCTGCCCATCAAGGCTGCATTTATTAGACTAAAAATCCAGAAAAAAAACTGTAATATTGTGAAATATTATTTCAATTTAAAATAAGTGTTTTCTGTGTTAATATATTTTAAAATGCAATTTATTCCTGTGATACAAAGCATCATTTCTCCCGTCTTCAATGTCACATGATCTCTTCAGAAATCAATCTAATATGCTTATTTATTATAGAATTGTCAATGTTGGAAACAGTTGTGCAGCCAAATATATTTTTTGGAACCTGTGACTTTTTTCTTTTGTTTTTGTTCTCAGGATTCTTTGATGAATAACAATGATCAAAGAATCCGAAAAAAAACTATTAAGCAGCTTAACTGTTTCAGACAATGATAATAACACAGAAGACTGGAGTAATGATGCTTTGTATCACAGGAATAAATTACATTTTAAAATATATTCACACAGAAAACATCTTTAAAAACCATTAAATATCCCCAAATGTTTGAACAGTAGTGTATATATTAGCTGCATGAATTGTCTGTTAATTGTACTTTTTATTTAGTACATTTCATTATTATTGCCAGGTCCATTTCATGCTTCGGTCTCTATCTCTAGTTCTTTTCGTTTATGTATGCACTTCAGTAATTCCCAGTTAACTTAATCTTTTAATATTAGATGAAATTGTCGTATTTGTTCATTTTAATTAGGATCTTGTAGTTTTATGTAGTAAATTTCATAAACAAAGCATCTGCCAAACTGGCTATTCATTAATTGCTTGGTGCTTGTTCTATATTATCTAAATATAATTTGTACAAAATAATATACATTACATTGACAAAGTGGCAAATTAAATTAAAAATTATTTATTTTAATATCCTGTTTTTTGAAAATCATGTTAAGCTTTAAAACATTTTTTATGTGTAATGGTCAATGGTAAAAATAAATTAATACTTAGATTAAGATTACATAGTTAACTAAAAAAAATCTTGTTCCACAAAAGAAACGACAGCAAAAAAAGAAGAAGAGTGTAATAGCACAAGGGTGAGTAAATGTTAATAATATTTTCAGTTTTGGATGATCTAAAATGTGCCTTCAGCTTCCTGAAGAACTGTGCATATTTCCACTCCACGTGTAGCTACAGTAACTATCAGGTGTCAAATGGTTATCAGACTGAGATTATGAAAATAGACTGCTTCTTCCTGTGGAAAATTGCCTGCTGAGCTGCATTATACCTCCATATTTACAATCTCAGGCACACAAGCATCTTCAGTATTTGACGTTTGACACTTCCAGATTTTTCTGCAATCTTTGCTCTAAACTTAAGTGCTTTCACTTCCTCATTAAAACAATACCAAATCAGCATTCGTTGAATTATAGTCTTTATTTGCATTTCATGTAGTTTTGCCTTTCTCTCGTCCAGTTCCTCTCGTATGTCCAGTCAGTGTCCTCCACGTGTTGTGCAGAGCTACTTTTGCCATCAGAAGTGTAATGGTGAAGTTCCGTCTATACCATTCCCTGATTAACAAGATGATATAGAAGAAATAAAAAAAAAACACTGAAGTTGCTGATATTTATTTATATGGCTAAAAAGTAAGATGCAATTCTGACAGCTTTTAGTCTAAATCAGGGAGATTTTAACAGTCTAGCAGACTATTTACATAACATGCATATAAATATATTTTAAATATTGTTGCAGTAAGATGATATTTAAATGCTTAAAGTGTTGAAAGGTAATGTATACAGTTATGTTCGCTAATTATGCTTTATTATATTATAATAAGTATCTTACCTGTTGTAACTGGCATGTCTTGTAATGTTTTTGTCTAAAAAATGTTTGTAAAATACTGCCATTTCCTCACTGCTTAAAGTCCTTTTCCTCCCTGGAATCATAATAAATGGCACATTATACAGAAGGCAGGACCCAAACAGCTTTAAGATTCAATTACCAGGTTGATCAATACGAGTTCTTCAATGGTAATCGACTCTTACACATGTGCATTTGGTTATGTGTGATAAGTAGTGTTTATATTTAAACAGCTCACCATCATCATCTCTCTCTGACAACCCTTTGGTTGACAGTTGTGATTTCACATATTCTTCCCTTTCCTGTTAAAAAAAAAATTAATACATGGGTCAAAACGCACTTGTTGAGGTAAGTGGTGCTACTCTGTGCAAAAACTGTTTCTACTGCATTACACTCTGCAAGGGTTACAGGAATAAACATTCACAACACAAAACTGCCCCCTAGTGGCGATATAATGGTAAAGGAAGACCTTCATGGAGGATTTTAATAGTTACAGTATTATGTTAAATGTGTTTCCTGTGGTTTTTAAGCTTGTACTATGTAACTGGGGTTCACACCTTGGTAAACGTGAAGTTCTGTTTGGCCCAGAACTCGTGGTTCCAGTCTTCGGTCTCCTGTCTCAGACGTCTTAACTTCCTTTCCAGTGGTGTCTCATTCTCTGGGATGTGATATATGATCGGCCTCAGGTTTGACAGTCTGTCTGGTGGACCGATCCAGTCATATTTTGATGTTGCTGATGGACTGAATCTAGTCCTCTATAACAAAAAGTAATAATAATAACAAAAACTATTAATCTGGTTAAATTAGGCAACTGGATCTACAGTATTAGTAATTTTGTTAGCCTAACATTAATTAAAGTATTAACTAACATAGTCAAACAATGAACAATGCATTTATTAATCTTTGTTAATGTTACTTAATGAAAATACAGTTGTTTATTGTTAGTTCACAGTGAATTAACTAACGTTAGTTAAACACCACTAGAGATTTTAACAATGCATTAGTAAATGCTAAAATTCACATGAACTTAATCAATAAATGCTGTAGTATTGTTCACTCACAGTTACACTGACATTAATTTGAGAAGCTGAACAACAAACCTCTGCTGGTTTTGGAGGTTGGCTTGCGCTTCGACAGAAGCTCCTTAATGACAGAAGATCGTGTGTGTAACACGGACGCAGAGACTTCAATATTAAAACACTACCCGTTTTTACATTCATCGTTGAGGAGTCATTGACCTTGATCAGAAATGATAAATACAATTTCTACGCTGGGTTAGGTGACAGCACGAATCTTTAGTGCATTTTTAACATGGTGGAGGGTTTCAAAATAAAAGTCCTTCCTCTCACTCACGCATCAGTACTTCAAAAAAGACAAGATATTAAGCAAGAAAAACCCGAAACATATCGCATTCTGTAAAGAAAAGAGTGCGTTGTTTTTTTTTCTTTTGTGAATCATATTTCTAAGAAAAATACAAAAAATGTGTAACTCCGTGCGTTCAACTTCCTGTACTTCTGATTTAATCAAACTGGACGACCAAAACATTCAACGAGTTTCGAGATGTTTGCATGTGAAAGTTTACGTTTATATGGCAATATAATTTTAATTGTGGAACTTTTAACTATGTATGTATTTATCAGTGTGTGTGTGTGTGTGTGTGTGTGTTTAAAAAAAAACAAGTGATTTCAGCATACATGTTTACATTGTTACTTCAAAGTAACTCAGTGTAATCAGTGTAAAAAAGATATCACGGATGTCTAAAGGATCATGTGAAGGATGCTGAAAATACATAATTACAGGAATAAACGAAAATTGTGTAAAAATGCAATAATTTTGCCGTTTTACTGTTTTGTAGGTAAATAAATGCAGCCTTGGTGACTTATTTAAAAAAACATTTTAATATTTTTTTTCTTTGAATGATTTTATAATTGTGTTATATTCTCGGGCTACCTTTTAACTCCTAAAATACTTTGACAACAACACATGGAACGTGTCATTGACGTTTATGAATTCAAACTCTTCGTAACTCGTTCGTTCTCGCTTGGCCAGTTGTTTATGTCATTAGACATGTATGCCCGGTGGTTGTAAACGAAAATTGCGTTGTGTTTAATCTGTAAACACAGGCGCACCAATGGCTGCCCGCTGGATATGCAGGTAGGATGGAAAGCCCGTTACACATCATGTTTAATACGACATGTATTCATAGGATTATGTGTTTAATTTATACAACACCTAACCTTGCACTGCTGTGAGCTGTTAATGAGAGCTGATCAATGTCTTTGTGTGCTTTAAATGGACCTAATAGCATCATGCTAAACACGCGGATTATTTCAAGTCATTTGTGTCGTTGTACATTGTTTCTATTACGTTTACAGCAGATTCGTTGACGTTGCTGTGCATAAAAGATGAAACCACTGTGTCTTGTGGAAGGGAGTTCACTTTTGACTTTATCGCCCAAATGTGTTTATTAAAAATTATGAAGGTAGGCGAGTCAGTAGAGTCCGTGATGTATCGATATGATATCCCTCAGGTTACGAAGAGATGGTTTTACTTATTGATCAGGCAAATGTGTTTGTGTTGAAGATCTTACAATATGAGGGATCCCTCCTGGTGTGAGCAATGGTCTCCCCAGTGTGGTCCTTCGTTTGTGAACGAATCTCTGTGTTTGAACGAGTCTTTTAAGTGAATCATTCTCGTTAACTTCTACTCCATCCATTGATATTTTACTGAAGTCTCTTAATTTAGGCTTCAGAACTGCTTTTAGGTATTGACTTAAGCAAAAACAAGTATTGCGAAGGACTGTAAAGGAAACTACAGTGTCAATATCTTTGCAGAATGTAAATGCCTTGTCTTTATATATTTTATAAATATATAAAAAAATTTAAAGTGCCCATATTATGCAATTTTAAAGGTGGCTAATATATTTCTTAAAACAGGTTTACATGTATGCAAGGTCAAAAAACACTTTATATTTTTTCCATGAATAGATTTATTTTTACCCTATTTCTAAATGATTAAAAAATGACTCGTGTGAAGCGAACACTGTTATTTTTGTCAGTCGTGGGCATTGACTGTAAAAAAAAAATGGACGTAGTGTCCGTGACGTCACTCATAGGTTTCTGAAGAGCATTTTTGAAGCCTAAAGTGGGCGGAGCCGACTACCGCCATCTTGGCAACGCGTCACCGCGGGGTCACTCCCGGATGATCCAAAATGGGCAATGAGGTGGGACGTAGGCGGCAACGTGACGGCTAACAGACAGCAGATAGAGACCGCAAAGTCAATCAACCTGTCACTCAAGTGGCCACGCCCTTAATTATGCAGAATTTTAAGGCTAATTATAATTAAAATGGATGAGTTATAAAAAAATTCACCCCCCTCACAAATGTCACGAAGGGCAAAATTAGCTATATATTCCTAGACCAAAAATAAAAAATTGTACCAGGCTGTAAACATGTTTTTTTTTCTACTGTAAAGTTGTTGGGCATTTTAACATGGAGAGTCAATGTGATTGACTCCCTTTTGAAGCCAGCCTCCAGCGCCTAGTCGATGAATTGCAGTTTTAATCACTTCTGTGTTGGTTTCACTAGAGGGAGCGGGAGGTTGCCCCTTGGTCGTGGAGCGGGGCTTGGTGTTTTAGTTACAATTTAGTTAAAATAACTAAACGACAACCCAACCCCCACGTGCCCCTTATGACGCGATGTTTCACATTAGACATCGTACGATGCCAAATTGGTCGACATCGCCCAACCCTTTTTCAATAATAACATTGTGCACACAACATTGTTTTCAAAAAACTTGTCAATTATATTAACCCCCATAAGTACGCCGTCGAGCGCGATAATAACTATGCCAAACCTATGTAAATAGTTCAATAACATGACGTTAGGCATTTTCTGGCACATAACCAAACAGCAGGGAAATACCTGCATCTTCCCTTCGTGTAAAAGTAGCCTTAAACTAATGATGAGACAGACGGACAGTCAAGCAGCATCAATCACAATGTTTAGACTACATTAGGCCCACAGCCGAACAACAGAACTACTGGGGGGTTGTTACACAACATAAGGTACACACATACGTGTTTTGAGCGATACAATTATTAATTAATCTTATTTACAGGTAGAAGTTCAGACGAGCAGGCCTTTCCAAATAAACTGGGCACTGATCTATCTTTTAAGACCAAGCGTTTAGTGAATATCGTGTTGTACTCCAAGATTGGAAAAGCAGTCATCAGTAAAATGATGCGAACACAACAAGAGACTGTACTGCTGAGGTGATGTTGAAAAAATTAATGTTAATCACTCATTCTTTGTAGATTCATCTTTCAGAAGGGCATATAAAACAAATTAACTCACAGGATACAGCATCTTCTTGATATAATGTAATCCACGGGGAAATTGTACTGTTTGTGGGTGGGGCAAGTTGCTTGTGACGTAGAATGTGGGCGGACTTTATACAAATATGTTACTTAGTGACGTGGCTTTGTAACAGAGAAAGATTCGAATTGCTGACGACTCGTTTAGGCGATTGTGAGTCGACTCTTTTTTTTTGATAGACAATAACTTTATTTATCGTGCATTGTCAGCGTCACAACTTTGCAGATAGTTTATGTTTTAACGATCATGTTTGAAAAAGCAAAATAGGGGCACTTTAAGGCCTATGAATTATAATGATGTGTTATCATTAACGCCAATGGATGATGGTGTTCTCTTTATTGCAACCATGTTATGTCATCTCAGTCTGTGTAATTAGCCTAATATGAGTAGTATGCTATTCTGAATTCAGTCTGTTTTAGTGTGAATGTGACACTGATTGAGAGACAAACAAACACCAGGCTGATCAGAAGCTGAAAGAACCAGAGATTATGAATTATGAATTTGTAAAAACAACATAATTAATCGCAATTAATCTCTCATTTAAATAATAAACGTGTGTGTAAACTCTGTGTACACTCACCTGGCCATCTACCGGCGTAACATTGCAACTGCATGAAGAGTCACCGAATGACTCATTTAGCGAACTGATTCAAAAGAGTCACTGAGATGAATCGCTAGCGCTTATAGTGGGAGGGAAGGGGAGGGGCGGGAATGCAGTCCATACCGATGTGATGCTGCTGCTGCTCTGAATGCCAGTCTCACAGCAAGTCCACCATCCAGAAATTACTGGAGTGTTGCACCGCGCAAAATATTTCAGGAGCGCAGCTGATGGAAACGGGTTCCGCCAAACATGTGCGCGAACGTTTTCGGCGCGTTGAAAAGGTGAGAAATATGCTGCGCATTTTAGGAGGTGGTGAGGTGTGCTCGAATTGGGTTGGCTGGTGTTCAGAAGCGATAAAAATGTCCTTCTGCGATGGTTTCATTCATGCTAATCCATGCACAGCGCAGTCAGATTACAGAACGCGTCACTGTGGTGAAGCATGCTCAGGTTTGTGTTATATTTTAACTCTGCTTTATTGTTTTTATAGTTGATGTCAATGATGTAGCCATATATTCAGGGGACGAACAGACGTAGTAATTTAAGAATCAGCCATTGCAAAACCCATATTGGGGGGATATGTTACGTTCCAGGTTCATATATCAGGGTACAGCGGTAAGACACTCTTCACCGTGGCACACATGATGATGATGAAGAGATGGGTTTTGCATCCAGCCTCTGTGAACGGAAGGCAGTTTGCCGGTAACATCAGCATCAGAGCTGTGGACAGTTCCAGAATCTTTATTCCCTACCTTTAGTGTTGATGCTGAAGTTTGAAGACCCCTGCTATTAGCAACTCAGACAGATAATAATTAATATTAATAATTAAAGACAATGGTCTTGTTCTGCCAGGACATTATACATTAAGATATTTAATTTAACTTTAAAACAACACTGTTTAATTCAAATTCAATACAGAATCAATAACACATTAACTGTAAACAGTGCAAGTCAGATTTATATGTAATTTCCATAGTGTTTATTATTTATGTTAATTGCATGATTTTAGAGACAGGTGTGTTGCCCTGTAGTTGTCACAGTGCTTTTACTGTTAATTTCTGGCATGCACAAGCTGACAGTTTATAGCCTGAATGTAACAGGATGGTTTTTTACACTATACTTTAAAGAAGAAATTAAATGCATTACAATCATTGTGATGATGAGGCATTGCTTTCAGCCTTCATGAACCAAAAACATATTTAATTTAGTTATTTTTTTATTAGTGTTTAAATTGTGAACGATCCAGTGATTTATCTTTTATTATTATTATTTTACAACGATGTTGTGGGATAGAAGTAGTTTGTTCAATCGATTGTACTGTTGCTTAAAACACAAACCGTTAAGCTGAGAAATTGTGAAAATGATATGATTTAAACATTTATACAGTTTGTGGTATTGTCTATCCCATGCAGCCCTGTTTTTATCTGTTAAATTCAATAAGGTGTGTTGGTAAGATAATGTGTGCTATGGAATCCAGTCTGTATATCCACATTACTGGTTGTTTCTTGTGTAAAAGTGACTTTAGGTGTTTGTTTGGTGGTTTTCGAACATTATTAAGGAATAAAGGCCGAAAAAGTAGGAAATACTTATGGCTTATCCACTGTGGACCACCCATAAACAATATTGTCCCAGCCAGGCCATGTGAACTTGAGCTTTAGAAAATAATGGATTGACTCTGATGTGTCAGAATGCCATGAATGCTGAGAGAAGCGGTGATGTATTTAGCAGTGCCCGCTGATAAGCTCTGGCATGGATGGCATGTTGGCTCTTTGGCTCCACCCAGATTTCATAGTCCAAAAGTGTTTGTGCCCGCATTTACTTGTGAGAATTCTGTAACCTATAATAAGAGGTCTTCTGTTGTTTAAATTACTGGATAGCAGAGAACGCTGAAGGAGGGGAGACAGGAAGCAGGGTAGCAGGTGGAGCATCTGGACAGATGATGTTCTGACTCATCCTTATCTGACCCCTTCCCTCCCCTCGTACGATCTCAGCATGACATCACACTAATGTCGTGCTGTTGCTCAACAGTGGGAGAACACATTCAACACAAGACTAGGTGAACTGTTCATAACTTCTCACAAGGGAACCTTGGTGTTTCTAGTGAGTATTCAAGGAATATTTATTTGAGATTTTTGAACGCAACAGCAACATCTAACTGGTTTTATTGTAGATTGGAGCCTTTTTATATATATATATATGGCTATATATTAGGGCTGTGCAATATGGACGAAATAATCATATTGCGATTTTTTTTTTGAACTAATATTGCGATTGCGATTTTATTAGCAATTTTGGCAACTGTTTTTGCTTTTTCAAACAAGCTTCA
>JAUCNO010001053.1:10743607-10761734 GCA_032353835.1 Enteromius viviparus
ATAAAAAATTCTGAATAAAAATCTAAATAAATTAATAGAAAAAAATTGCAGCCTTATGCGATTTAGAAATTGCATGTTCTTTTTTTTAGCGATTGCGATTAATTGCACAGCCCTACTATATATAATCACCTGCGAAACTCAACGCGCAGCTTCTCAGTGATCTACGGCTCTGTTCATAAGCTGGCGTTCCTTTTAAAAACAGCTGACAGAGTTTTCCCGCTAATCAAAGAACCGTCTTTACTGATGAGATGCGTATAATATATTGCATGATATATATCGCCCAGCCCTAATATATATATTTATTGTTCTGCAAAAATATTAAGCAGCACATTTGTTGGCTTGATTAATAACAATAAGAAATGTTTCCTGAGCAGCAATCATTATGTTAGAATGATTACACTAGACTGAAGTAATGATGCAGCTGAAAATATATTTAAATAGATAACAGTTTTTGTAATATTTCACAAAATTGCTGTTTTACTATATTTCGATCCAATAAATGCAGTATTGATGAGCATAATTTCACATTTCAACCCAATTCAAACTGTTATGTTGATCATTTCAGTTTTTTCTTTTTATAAACTTTATAGATTTTAGAGAAAAAAAATGTAAATCCCACAAATGTAACTTATAGCGTCAATATTTGCAATTAACAAGGAAGTGCTAATTGGATGCTGATCAAAAGAACTGCATTTTTTTAAAAATTCAATAACAATAAATTACCCACATGCTTGTATTCTATCCTTGCTCTGAAAAAGGCCACATAGAATAATACTTTATTTGATGTGTCCTTGTTACACATTACATACACTTACTATTATAATAGCAGTTAATTATAATAAATTATTAACTGCATAATTACATGCAAATAACCCTAAACCTAACCATATAGTAAGTAGTCTATATATAGTTAATTACTATTACTAACTACTGAAATGTATAATTACACTGAAACGAGGACACCTTAAAATAAAGTGTAATTTATTTGATCGGAACCCACCTACCAAGAACTTAAATGTAATTGCCCAGCAGCTCTACATTATATTTAAAGCCTTCTGCAATCTCTTCCATGTCTGTTATCAAATTTGTTTTAGGAGAACTATGATCTGGGTGCTAATAGACGCTGTCTCTTTAAGGACCATGAATATGATCTGTCCGTGACATCACAGACACTTCCCTAGGGAACAGCAGCGTCAGTCTGCTGCCAATAAAATATTGTCTAGGACTTTGAATCTGCAGAGGTAAGACCGTTCTGAATGGCCCCGTATTTAAAGGACATTTGCTCTCAGGGACACTTTAACTTCTGCAGTTCAGGTTTGTAGGTGATTTTGGGTTAATACGCTTATAAAAAAAAAACATGCTAGTTGCCAGATCTTGCCATCTTTTTATGCAAATGAATAGGACCATATGATTTCCTGACACCGGCAGGTAAGGAGTACGCTTTCTAAGACCTTCCTGTTGCTCTGTCAAATTCAGATGAAGGGATATATTACAGAAAGTCAGACTTGGTAAGCGTGATTGGACAGATATAGCAAGTTTTATGAAACTTCTGGTTTCACAAACGGAGGGATGTGATGTCATGCATTCATACAGCTCCTGTTTCCTGCATGGGCAAGACTATTGGGTTAGTGTTTTGTTTATGATGGGTGTAGTTGGAAACATTTGGCTTTGTCAGTCTTAGTCATCACAGCTGTAAAACACATACAACCTGTGCGCACAACTTCTTAACTGTATTTTGCAGACAACCTAACAGTTTCAGGTCCCAATTTATGTATATTTTTGTATATTTGCACTTGTATACTTATTTATATAGGTATATATTTTTAAAATGGTTATGCAGTTGTTCTGAAATGATATAGGCTATATATATAATATTGAATTGTGAAATTGAGATGTTTTATCTTGCCATGAATATAGCCATTGTAAATAAATCAAATCTGGTCCCAATTTACTTAAGTCAGTGGAGACCAGAAACTTATTTACCTATTTAACATTCTTCAAAATATATTTAGTCTCCAAATTCTTTTTAAAGGCACTGTGTAAGGGTAGTCGAAGCACAATATGTCAACAACTAACATTTATTTATTTATTTATTTGATTAAAAAGAAACTTCAGTTCAAAAGTTTGGCATTAGTAAATGTTTATATTGCTTAAATCTGGCAGTAAAAACATATAATTAATTTTACTGTATTTTTGATGTGGCCTTAGTAAGAATAAAATATTTCTTTCAAAAACTAAAAATTTTTTTTTGTGTGTGTTAGTTAGGTGCCGTTAATGTTTTTATAGTCGTATAGCTTTCAAAAGTTTTTTAAATGGCAGTGCAGTGTAAAAAATAAAAAAATAAATAATAATTATATATATATATATACATATATTTCACATATTCTATATAGTCTGTTATTGTCAATTATTATTATTATTATTAGGTCATAAAATCTTTCTGCACAATAACGAAATTAACAAAAGTAGTTTTTTTTAAAGTAAAGTATTTAATGTGAGCTACTCATAAAAGTAAAATCTCCTTTCGCTTGTATTCAATTTCATCCACTGTGTCGTCCCAACATCACACTGTGACTATTTCCATATCCTGACCAGCTCTCACCTGTCACTTCTCCTTCAGCCTGTTTAGGAAACCCTTTGATGGTGGGAAGAGGACGATGGATCATGGCAGTCAGCAGCCACAGACGCAGCAGATGCCAGGACCCTTCACAGGTTATGCAGGACCCCAGGGCCCGTACCCTGGGCAGCACCCGTCCCTGTTACGGCTGGACGATGTGCAAAGGGAGATTGCTAAACTGGGCCCACAGGTGTGCTCTTACAGTGGCCTGCAGAGCGACAGAGAGTACAAACGACTGGAGCGAGAGCTGACCCGATTACTGCTGGAGGTCGATAAGGTCAGACAATCAAACCTTTAAGTTGGGTATGAAGTAGAGGTGTAAAGAGTACCTGGGGAAATAAAACAAAATTAAGATAGAGGCAAGTGCTTTTTCATGGAAAAGACTAAAAACTAAAGAAACACTAGGGCTGTATGTATACAGGAGGCTAACAAGATAAGATACAAACTGACTACAAACACTACGGGAGACAGGAAGTCTTTTCCCAAGTACTTTACACCATTAGTTTGTCCTCCTTAACCATGTTTGGTCTGCTGGCACAGGTGGAGACGGAGGGCCGGCCGGAGCTCCAGCAGGCTCGGAAGCGTGCGGCAGGAGAGGTGGAGGGTCTGCTTCGCTACCTGGAGGGCAATGCAACACATCCGTCCCGGCTGGCCATAGAGGAGCTGACCCAGAAGGTGCAGAACTTGCTGACTGAAGGGGTTGTGGAGCCGTTCCGGCAGGGCCAGGCTCAAGACGCCTTTGAGATCAGTGAGGAGCTGGTGGATGCTGTGCAGGACGTGGCCATGCGGCTAGCTCAAGTTAAGACGGGTGGAAGTGTCCCGCTCAGGAAGGCCCGTTACAAAGCGCTGACACGAGTCTGTGCCGTACAGGAAATACTGGAGGGTCGTGTCCGCACTCATATGCTGGCGCTGCCGCTGTCTGATGACACGCATGAGGCTGTGCAGCGTATTAATCAAGTCATGGCGCAGGTGAGTGGTATTACTAAATATCAATTCTATTTCTATTTAATTTTTTATCTATGTGAAGATAAAGCAGTTAAAAACAGACCTTTTTATTTTAAAGATCAGAGAGAGAATAGAAAATAGCCATTAAAATGTTAATAGTATGTTTCTTATACAAACCTGTGCTGTCAAATTATTAATCACATTCAAAATAAATTCGGTGTATATTTATTATGTATATATAAATATATTTAATATTTAAACACATATTTCTTAAATATATGCATGCGTGTGTGTGTGTGTATAATTTTCGAAAAAGCGTTCTGAGTTTAGCCATGAAACAACTTAAACAATGTTGAGAGTAAAATGAAGAAAACCTGAGATGAACTCCTCTTGTGTAGGTGAGTGGTGCCCGGTGCCAGGAAGTGGCTCTGCTGATGGGTCTGAGTGGGCGTGATAGCTGTGCCCACCTGGCGAGGATCCTTACTGAGCTGTTGGTTGAGCTGGATGCCCTGGATGTGTCTAGTAATGCTGCGGTGAGGAACTACAGAAAACAAGTGGTGGAGGAGATCAATGGTCTGCTAAAACATCTTGACCTGGAGGGAGAAGGAGAAGACACACGCAGGTAACACCAAACACACACAAACTACAATATGCAGCACCAACTGGAAGTCAGTTTAGTGTTTACTTGTGAGACATTTAATTAGTCTTATTTAAGGATGATGACACTTTAAAATATAAATTAGAATTTGTTAATTTTAAAATATTTTTGGAAAGAAATTTCTAAAGCTCACTAAGGCTTTTTTTATTATCAAAAATAATATAAAGACTGTAATATTTTATATTACCATATTGAATATATTTTAACATCATTACACACAAATATTAAGCTGCAATATGTTTTTTTTTTTTTTTTAACATTAAAGCGAAAAGGTTTCTTGAGCATCAGTGAGCAAGAAACATTTCAAATATCAAGAAAACATTTTATATATATATGTATATAATCGACTGTATCTCCAGGTATGATCTAGCGCAGAATGACTCTATCCGTGAAATCGAGGCAATCAGGGGCCGCGTCTCAGTGCTGCGGGAGGAGGTGCTCCGGCACGGTGCTGCAGGACAGGGGACGGAGCTGCAGGGTCTCCTCTCACACCTGGATCAGGTGGACACTGGGCGAAATCCCTGCATCCGGGAGGCACGGCGCAGGGCCGTGTTAGAAGTTCAGGCGCTCATCACCTTCCTAGACCTCTGGGAAGCCCTCGGGCGGCGTAACCCCGTACAGGACGAGCCTCCACCTCATGCGGCCGTGTGGCGTGTCTTAGGCAGTCTGTGTGACCTGCAGGCTCAGGTTTTGGGATTTGACGGCAAGAGGGCTGACAAGAGCTACATGGTATTGGAAGAACTACTGACCAAACAGCTTCTGGCTCTCGATGCTGTGGACCCTCAGGGCGACCAGGGGACCAAAACTGCCCGCAAGCAAGCTGTTAAACATGCCCAGAACATCCTTAGTTACCTGGATATGAAGACAGATGAGTGGGAGTACTGAGAGGCAGATGGAATAAGAAGCTGCAAACAAAAAGGCAAAGGTTTTTTTGCCTCCTGTACGACATATGAGGACACGGTCGTGCCGAGGATACAGGCCAGGGGCGGAATTTTTCATTTGTATATAAAAGACTATGTGCATCGCTGTGGGCAGCAAGCCTGTTACCCATGATGCACTGCACCTGCTGCTTTTATTGGTCCATTACTGGTCCCTGAAAGCTGCCTTTCTCCTGGCAGAAGGAAACATGATTTCTACTGCACACGAAGCGTTTGTTTTCATGACAATAACCCATGATCTTTTGATTTGAATCTGTGCTGTTGATTGGTGTGGTGTGGTGCTAAACCCTGTTCTGCTGCCAAAATCAGCTTCCTGCTTTTTCCCCACATGCCTGGGTGGAGCGCATTTCAGTCTTTATCGCGGTGTGAGTACATCAGCTCTTCATTCCTATCCCAAGCGCATTTATCCCATTATGACCACAACAGGTTGTGCAACGAGCCATTTCCTGTTAATCACACATAACGGAAAATGCAGCCCAAGCTTAGTGTTCCTAGGTTTAATCTCTTCTCAATTGCACTTCCAGAGCCTGAGCTCCTCTTGCTACAGTTATTAGCCGCGTATAAACAACAACTGATCCGAAGGGGATAATTTTTTAGCATTTCCTTGCATCTTCTACATGTGTCACAGTTTATGTTAAGAATATTGTGTTTTACAATAGAATAAAGTTTGTGACATCAGTTTAAAGGTGAAGCGTGCCATCTGTGTCAAATTAACATGAAATGACATACTTCATCTTTAAGGAAGGCTACAAAAAACAAACAAACAGTCAGATTTCTAAATCTTCCTGCAGTTTTGTCAGATTTCATAGAGGACTGTGGCCAAAATTGTATTGTGGTATTGTCTTCGGAGACGTTTCTTTTTACTATGGAGGAGTAAGAATAGAAACTAGTTCACAGGGTTTCTTCTCCATTGGTTTTTTGCTGTTAGGCAAAAAGTGCCTGTGCAAGCGGCTAGGGAATCGAGCAGAGACTGAAAGTGTGTGTGTCTGTGATTGTTAAAAAAAAAAATACAAAAAAAAAGTGGTGCGTGCTATTTTGGTGGTGAGACTGATCAAAGTGGACAGGGGCGTTCTAGGACATTTTCATCGGAGCGGCAGGGAGAGACAGCAAGCTATCAAACAAACTCAAACTGTGGCTACATTCACACAGAGCAGTGTGACCCAAATCTGATTTTTTTTTCTGTTAAACATGATAGATCTCTTTTTTTTGGGATGACAGTATACTATAAACCAATATAGATTTGGTTCACTTTCATATGTGGGTATAAAATTTGATAAAGCGAGTCCCTGTGTGACTTAAGTGTGAATTTAAAGGGTTTTCATCATATGTTTGTCTCAAACAAATGTGAATTCTAATCTATAAAGTACTACACATAAAGTATATTTTCTTATTCGGTTCTTTTCTGTTTACTCTCAAAATATTGTGAAGTTTAGTTTGTCTTTGAACTATATTATTTGGCACCACTGTGGATTTTTCATTGGCCAACATGAATAGTTATCTAGAGAGCAGATAACTAATAGCCCATGGGAAATACTGTATGTCATTCAAATAATTTAATGATAACTTGCTACTGTAAACTACATAGTGTTTAATTCAATTCAAATTTATTTATATAGTGCTTTTTATGATAGAAATCACTGCAAGAAATTAAGTCTTTGCGATATGTTTATATATTGTAGAAACTTAATATATTTAGCTTATGGTAAAATATGGCAAGTGCTTTTCTTATAGCATATTTCATTACTTTCATTACATTATTATTATTTTTTTTTTTTATAATAGTACTGTCAAACGATTAATTCCATCCAGAATAACATTTTTGTTTTACTTAATCTGTGTAGACTGTGTGTAGTAATGTGTATATAAATACACACACGCATTTATATATTTCAGAAAAATTTTGTTTTTATATATTTAATTTATAATATAAATAATATGAATATAGACTTGAATATTTTAAAAATATATACTGTATATGTGTGTATTTATATATGCATAACAATTATACACAGAACACACACATATATCAAGCAAAAACTTTTTTTTTGATGAAAACTACACTACCCATGATTCTGCAAAGAAATCTCCACCAGATATAGAGTTGCTTTCATGAACAAAAACATCTCTATGAGAAATACACTTCTGGAAAATCTTTCTGAACCCAAGGCTGCTGTGAAACATTTGCACTTCATTAAGAGCACACTGAAATTAAACAAACATGAATTTTCACGCTACTTTTTTTGTTTGTTTGTTTGATTCACACAAAAAAAAGAAAGATAATATGCATTATTCATTGAGAAGATTGTTTGCTGATTTGTGGAAGCAACATAAAGGATGCCAGATAGGTATATACAGAAAACTGAAATAATAAAAACCTGACAATACAAGTTAAATGTTCTAATTTATTATGGTATTATACATTTGATTGTTTAAGTTGTTAAAAACATGTCAGGGTCAGCATGCATGGCATTTGGAACAAATCGTCTAAGCGAATAATTCAATGACTCACTCCTAAAGATACTTGTGATTCTTGAACGAATCTGTTTTTTTAAAGAATCACTTGAGCATTGTTTGATGAGGCCCACATTTAAAAGGTCAGATGAACAACTATTAGAAAATAACTTAGGCACTTTGGCTTGCTGTGAAATGACCTGTTAGATGAGTGTTTTATAGAAAGATGTAGGAGTAACATGTCTGTGGTTAAAATCGAAGGAGTATCCAGTTCCACTGTTTAAAAATTAATCACAGAGGCCAGGTGATCGCCATAAACCTTTGCCAACACTAATGATGAATTGAATTTTGGGAAATAATATAGTGTCATCTCAGAGGCTCTTGCTGTTCATTTGAGCTGCCTGTAGGTTACAATGGCTTGTTTTGAACCAGAACAGTAACAGATAGCTGTTTATTTTGGTTACTGTGTGGACACTACCCTCTGTCCTGCTCCAGATAAGGGCACGTCCAGATAAACTGACTGTCAGCAGTCATGAAGAAACACCAGTTATCATCAAAGAATGCAGGATGTGCTTGGATTATCAAAGGAAATTCTTTGAAAAGAGCTGAAGAAAAAAGGAAATGCAATAGGTTGTGGTCAGAACAGATGAATCCAGACTCTGGCATGAGACGGCCATTGTCTGGAGAAGTCCCTGCGGTGGAATTCCACATCAGTCAAGGTGAAACACTCACTCCAGCAGCACTTTAAAGCCACCTTGCACTAGGCGTTGGCGTTGTTTTGTGCACCTCTTCTAAACCCACATAGAGATGGCAAAGACGTGAGCTAATATTAGTAACGTTAGTTCTGCGCAACCAGACCTTTTACTGTTTGTGAGGATTAGGCTTTTTTTTCTTTTTCCAAGCACAACACTGCGGGTAAATATGGTTGACGCTCCTCATTAAATCCGTGTGATGTCACTATTTGTTAATGCAGTAGAACTGCTAGGTGCTAGAAAATAGCAGGAATGTATCTCGTTTGCAAATGTTGATACCTGTCTCTCCACTGCACTGTTTTCTGCCTTGAGGTCACTAGAGATTTTGAGCAATGAGGGGCTGTTCACACGAGATGTATCCTTGTTTTCAAAAGCAGCTAGATGGGAAACAAAATGGAGCAAACTGCAGGGGTTTTCAAAGCTGAACTGTGAACATGACACAAAAATAGTTTTTCTCAAAAATGTAATGTTATGGAAGTAGCGGCAATGTGGTTTTTCATTCATTCGATGGAGGCAAATGTGCTAAATGGATAGTGCAGTAAATTATTTCATTACATTAATACATTACGTATTCATTCAAGTTAGGTGGGTGCATCACAGACCAAAAGAAAATTGGAAACCTCTCCCAAAAAATTTTTCAGGAAGGAAAAATCATTTCTGTCGATGCCGGGTTACTAAAATGTACCAGATTTTGAACATTTCTCATCACTTAGATCTCATAGGAACACCCCCTGTAGGGCAAATGAAGCTTTCTAAGTAGTAATGCAGTAAAATGCAGACATTAAAATGTGAAATTCAGTAAACAACTTATTGATGAAATATACTTTGTACAGGCAAGCAGATGAACAGTTTCACATTAAGTGCTTTCCCAAAGAAAACCATTATAAGGAAAACACTGAACCATTAAGTAGATTGCATTCATATTGCAGCATCATCTGCTTTTTAATGTAAACTATGCATCATTAATACAAAGATTACTGAATTTTATATTTGAATATTTTTTTTATGGCACTTTAAGTTTCTTTACAATGTTTTGTCGTGCTGATATTGCCGCAGGAGCTAAATATACAGGGCGGGCCATTTATATGGATACACCAAAATATACACAATAAAATGGCCACCATGGTCACCACCCATCTTGAAAAGTTTCCCCCCCCCTCACATTTACTAATGTGCCACAAACAGGAAGTTACTTCTTCACCAACCATTCCCATTTTATTAAGGTGTATCCATATAAATGGCCCACCCTGTAGATTGAAAATAGACAAAACTTCAAATGTATTCACATACCTTTGTTTCAATGTTTTGAGACATGATCTAAGTGTTTGTGGCTGTAAAGGTAACAGGCTTTTGGTGCAGTTCTATGGATGTTTTTTTCCCTCCAGTGAAAAAAAAGTACTCCCAGCTCTATGAACTGGTCACGTGACTGAAAACTATGGATAGCTAATTGGGTTGGGCGATGTCGACCAATTTGGCATCGTACGATGTCTAATTTGAAACATCGCGATGGACGATGGTATCGTCGTCGTAAACACCAAGCCCCGCCCCACGACTGACAAAAATAATGTGCCCGCGAGCAGGTGAGAAAGGATCGCGCGCAGGAAGTGATTGCGCGCGAGTGCTTGTATTGCGCGAAGATGACATATCAAGTGCGCGCAAGGGTTTAAAATGAGCTCGCGGGCCCCATTTCTTCGTTTTCCTCTCGCAGAAATGATTTACCGCGCTCGCCAGCATCAGTGGTGGGCTCGCTTAATGTTAATATAGATTCGCCGCCATAGATTAAGTGTGTTTTTCGCGAGCTGGTTGCTGCTGCTGCGGCAGGGCGGAGGATCGCGATTGACCCAACCCTAATAGCTAATAACAACAAACAGGTTAAAACAGTTGCCAACGTATTCCATCATTACAGCCACAAAATGCTGTCCAACATCTGAATTAAAATTCCGTTCACATTTAAAAACATTTAAGACATCATTCCTTTATTTCAAAAATGGTGTCTATTTGTGTTTGCAAAGGTGTTCTGTTTTAGGGTTAAAGGAAATTTACCTAAACGGATAATGACCTGACAGAAAATCACTAGTACATCATCAGTGCATGAAGTTTGATATGCTATTTTATAACCAATTGGTATTTTACAAGGTAGCTAATTTGTACAACCTCGCTCAATTTAACTGAAAACTCCCAGATTTGAACATTTCTAGTTACTCTCCCCACAGTAGCTAATAACAACAAACAGGTTAAAACCGTTGCCAATTGTATTTTACCTTCACAGCCACAAAATGTCCAACATCTCAGTTTAAATGCACTTTTTACATATTACAATGTGTTCTGTTTTAGGGTTAAAGGAAATTTACCTTAATGAATCTTAAGGTTTAGATCAATTCATAAAGTTTGATATGGGTATGCTATCTCATGACCAATTCGTAAGAGGTAGCTAATTCGTACGACCTCAATCATATGATTTTGTATGATTTGTCTAGACCCCAGTGATGACTAGGTTAAGGAAGAAGGTTGGGGCATTGAAATGAATTAGAAAAGCCCCAGTTGGCACAGTTCAAGTTCTCATTCTTTTTACATGCAGTGTAAATCTACATCCATATTCCATTAGCTGCCAGAGCCCCCGTCTATCCACAGTCTGTCAGACGATTGGTCTGTCAGATCTGAGTCACACCGATATCTGCAAAACTATCTCCATGGTTACGATCACAAATCAAATCCATTCTGATAGTTGAATGACACTCGATAGCAGATTATGGCACTTTATAGGTCAACGAGTCCTCTAGGGATGTATTAGAGATTCTTTTATATGTGCTGAATTAATATTATCTTGATTGTATTACAGGACGAGCTTTAAAAACAGAGATATTTGACATCGAGACCAAGTTCAGGCTCTATTCCTGCTTTAATGTAATGAGCGAGCACTGCACCTGTCTTTTTATACTTTGTTTACGGCAGTTAGTCTTGATTAGTAGTGTTATGACTGATGTGAGATGAGAGGCGGCAGAATTGATGTTTGGAGTAAAACACCATGCAGTGTGATGCATTAAAGGAGTTCTCCTCATTTTTATGAATGCCACCATACTAAAGTTCATTACACAAGCTACAAACAACATGAAACCCATTCCTCTGCTTGCAAGATGAAGAATGTCCATCTTTTTTATACCAAAGTTGTTTTTAACTTCCATTATCTTTTTAATCACTGAAATTCAGTAACTAGAAAAGCGAAAACATCCCATTTTTGCATTGGTTTTTTTCTTATGTGATCTGGTCTGTCTGGAAGAATGCGTTTTCGTGGTGATCTGTGAGATTGTCTAAATGTATCATGCTATTTATGATGTTCGACGCATTGTGTATATTGTCCGGTTTATGCTTGTTAAACAAAAGGAAGGAAAAAAAAGAAAGCACATTAAGGTCAAACTACTGTGTGAATGTTTTGGTCAGCGGGGTTGTTTGATTTTTACATGTCTGGATTGCTAAATAAAAGATGGTGATCTGAAAATGACTTGTGTTTGTGGCAAGGTATTAATTATGGGCTGGGATCTCTCGACCTGTTTCCATGGCAACCCTTGGCTGTGCTCACAAAATAGGTGCTCAAAAAAAGAATTGGTTTTGCCTGAAATACAGAGTGCAGAAAATACCCCGGCACACTTCGTTTGCTAAATATATCTGCGTAAGCTGATGGAGTTATGATTCAACTGTGTCATAACTGTCAACAGATTTCAGCATCACAAGCCTGGAAATCTCTGACTAGATATATTGAGCTATATAATTGGCTTATTTCGAAATGTAATGCTGCACAAACTAATATTAATTTTAAGCTAAGCTAAAACAAATATCACAGCATGATGTTAATGCAGTAGCATGTATGTATGTATGTTTGCATATATATATAATTGAGCACTCCAGGGTGATTATTAACATGAAATTATACAGCCCTGGCTTCCTGTTTCACAGAAATATATATAGGAGGGAAAACAATTATTTTCAATCAACATAAAATGTTATATGAAAGAGGATGTGTGTCTGTATCGTCCTGGCCTTCTCGGCATGGTGAGAAGAAGAGTTTGAGTGGTTGAAGACTCTTCAAGGACCATAGTTGGAGACTTGCAAAAAAAAAAACAGTTGAGTCTCAGGGTCAGAAAACCTTAAAAAAACAAAAAAAACAAACCACCTCCGCAGCACACTTTCTGCATTAGCACTCTTACACACAAAAGGAACCTCACTGTTTCTCGTCCCCGAGGCACTCTCACCCTGCAGCGGTTGCAGTATTGATCTGACAGAAAATGCATTCTGTTTCCACCAAGATCATTGCAGCGTATGAGGGATGGAAGAGAACGGTCAACACATGCTCATGACCCCATGACAGCAAGGACATCATGGGCCCTGAGGGAAGAGTGACAGATGGAGAAACACACACAAACAACCACTGTGGGCCCAAAGACAAATGAAGAAAAGTTAAGCAATTAGATGCTTAAATGTTGCTATGATTAAAGTAAATTAGATACAAACCAAATACTAAGACATTCTGAAATTAATTTCATATACAGTACTGTGCAAAAGTCTTAGGCCACTAGTATTATCACCAACAAGAAATGGTTTTAAGTGAGTTATTTCTATGTTTAGCGGTAGCATGTCAGTTTTAAATATTAGATTACATTTCTAAACATTATTTTTGTCATTAATTGTAATCATGCAGTGATTATTGTCTGACAACAGCCAGTGCTCCACACAGAGATCTGATCTGATCATCATCAGTCTGTCTGGAGTCACACTGAGACAGACTCAATCCAGAAGAACTGTGCCAACGTCTCCAAGATCAAGAAAAAAACCTACATGAAAAACTCTGGGCAAGTTTACCTCAGAACAGAAGCTGTTTTACTAAAAGCTGTGATACCATAGATTTATTTGATTTAGTTAATAGAAGTAAATTGATTAATTAAATCTATTTATAGCATTATTTTTGAAAGCATCCTCATTTTACAGCATTTTTACACGAGTGACTAACAGTACTGGAGCTTTCAGGTAGTTTTTTTTTTATTAATCAATTAACTTCTATTAACTAAATCAAAGTCAACTCTTTCTTTTAACAGACAAGGTGCACTTTCAGATTTAAAACTTTGCAGGATGTTTTCATTCACTTACAGCTGCTTTGTACACTGCATTAAAAGGTAATTTTCAAAAATACATAATGTTTTTTAAATAAATATTTACAGTAACAAAAATACAGTAAAAACTGCAATACTGTATAACAATATAAAAATGTAAAATGTATTTATTTAAATATATTTTAAAATGTATTCCTATGATGCAAAGCAGTGCATTTTCAATTTAAAATGTTCATATAAATTTAATTTACATTTATAAAGCAGGGGGCTCATTAAAAATGTTGCGATAATGCACTCAGGCACATACTGCTGTCTCATATCATACCTGGCTGAATCTTGTTTGCTATTGCAGTCACCACCAGATGGCAGCATGTGACTAATATGAATGGTAATTCTGTCTCAAACACAGTCTCCTGTCAGTTTATGGAGACAAACACACAAAGGTTAAATAGTGCAGTTATTTCACTGCATTCAATGAAAGGTGACAGCACAACAACAGCAATGGGAATCTGAATCCACTGACCAACTGGCTAAGAAGAGTCTGTAACAGGCGCGTGTGCAGTACTTCTACTGTATCACTGTAGGTAAATTATTTCTCTTATCTGTCATCTGTTATGGATCTGTTTTCACACATCAGTTGCATAAGTAACTTCCTGGATATATAACAATCACGCCTTAAAACTTTGAGCTGTTCCCAGTTTAACCCTTCATGGTTACGTGTGTTCACACCCACCCCCCACAACTCAAACACATGAGAGGCATTGTTAACCTGTTATATAACTCTATTCCCGTTAGATTCAGATCACGCTAACACATGTATGTTAACAATATCCTTTCTTACAAAGATCTTTGTAGTGTGAAATGGTTGCTTATTGGCCTGCTAAGGTGGTCTAATGGTGAGTGAAACGGTGTAATATGACAGTAAAATTTTTAACAGGATAAGTGTGAATTCAAATATATATATCAAATAAGTGTGTGTGTGTGTGTGTACTCTATAATTAAAAAAAAAAAAAAAAAAAGTTGTTTCTACCCACATCAAATCCCATTCGTAGCTGTTAGTGGAATTGGGATTTGATAAGGATTTCGATACAAGATACCTTATTCTAAATATTCCTCTGAAAAATGCCTCTGGAATGCAGGTTATGACAGCCTAAACAGCAGCTTTACCCTGACAGTCACAGCTGCAGAAGCCATTCCCATTTATTATGCTTTCTGTGAGAAATCCTTCCAAACCCAAGTTCATTACACAACCACAGAATGAGTTTGTCCCAGAATTCCCAAAACATAGCAGTTTCGTTCCTTATCTTCTGATTTCAAAACACTATTATTGAAAGGACATTAAAGGAAGTCTAATGAAACATTTATCAGCGCATCTGTTTTGTGTTCTCTCAGTCAGCTATTGAATGGGACTATATCTGGCCAGCAGCCACACAACAGCTGGATATTACCCACCGGTCTTTGAGTGCATTCACACATGCAACACTCAACAGACAAAACCCTATGATAAACCTGCTGCTGGAATACCTTGGGGTGTTTATTATGTATATGGAATAAACATTCGTTAACAATTAACATGGTGTAAATTGTTTAAATGTTTTTTTTTTTTTTAAAGAAATTAATAGGCTACAAAAGGAACAGCAATAAGGTTACAACACATTTATATTTTAATGATTATTAAACAATATTAATGCTAAGTATTACTGTTTTTGATCAAATAATTTGCCTTGGTTAGCAAAAACATTTTATATAATATATAAAAAATCTTGCCAACTCCAGCTTTTGAAAGTTAGCTAGTGTACTTTTAAAAAACAATGTTTTAAATTGAAAAATAAAAAATATTAACCTTTAGTTTTAGTACCAAACATGCTAACTCTATATCAATCTAACAACATAGTGATTTTCAGTTTATTATCCATGGCTTTATTTCCCTGGTTTGTCCATTAGAGAGCAGCTTCGTCTAACACATGAGCAAACACACACACACACACACACACACACACAGCACGAGGACTTTTTCCAGTGTGTACGTGTCACGAGGGAGGCCGAGCTAAAGTCTGAATGCAGAGAGGAGTGTGGCACACCCTGAAGTTTAATTCAGCCCTGCATAGAAAATATGATTCAAATAAACATCAACACAGTGCACACAGCACAGCAAACAAGCACAGGGCAAACAGGCTCGACAGAAGGAAGTCTGTCTCGCACTGTTGCTTATTAGTCATCATCAGCTCAAGAGCAGCAAACAACTAACCAAAGGAATTTAGACATTCATCCGATACTACAAGTCACCAGAAGCTTTAGAAAGCGGCCATAAAAGATTATTACCACTGTTGTTAACATTAATAAGTGAAAGTCCACTAAAGTGAAATCCACTACTGAAAACAACTTTATGCAAGGAAGTTACACTTGGTGTTCCAGTCTTACATTTAAATGTTGCTCAGCACGATTTTGTGGGTAATACAAGTTCAAAGTGATTTAAAAAAGCATTTCAGATAATAACACGGGTTAGAGGCCAATGTCCAGCTATTACATATTTACAGTGAGAAATGAGGGAAAGCAATGCAATGTTCTGTGTGAACGACCGCTTGTGTTTTAGCATTATAACTCTGTTCAATGTCAGCACAGAATTATATCATATTTTATTCAATCGGTCACCTTATCTTTCAATATGTGTATATGGTAGCATAAATTACTGATAACATCACTGTAATATGATCTTTTTGATGTGATAAAGTTACAAAAATTAAACTGAATTTAGGTGGATTCAGGTAAACTGGGACACACTACAAATGTTCATCCTAAGACAAGAACGGGTATTGTTTTGGTTTTAGGACAACTTTGATGAAAGGTTTTGATCCAACTCAAATGTTGACTACTATATATAGTGCCATGTTATCATAAAGTAAATATATGGTCATGAAGTGATATTAATATGGACAAATGAAATAAGTAGTGAGGTTATAACAATGCATTTTATGCTAACACAAATGCTTTTTACTCTAGACACACAAGAATCAAATTTCAACATAATTAATGTGAAATATCAGTCATTTAGTTAGTTTTGATACTTACAAGAAGTTAATTTTTCTAAAAAACTTTAACATTGCTTTTACTTAAGTATAACAGTAGGATATTTTATGCAAAACCAGACAGGGTCAAAACACAGTCATTTCAGCCGACAGGAAAAAATGTGTTGTGAAATGGCACGGCTGTAGTGAACGGAGTGTATTTACCACAAACTCATGATTCACTGTGAAATGACCCATGATTCAAAACCTACAGCCACCTCCCTATTCATGCCTGTGGACACTGCGACATTCATCCGATACTACAAGTCACCAGAAGCTTTAGAAGCTGCCATAAAAGATTATTACTACTGTTGTAAACATTAATAAGTGTCTATCCCCACTAAAGTGAAATCCACTACTGAAAACAACTTTATTCTAGGAAGTTAGGTGTTTCAGTCTTGTGTTGCTCAGCATGATTTTGTGGGTAAAATCTAGCAATTTTAACAATAATCTGCAATAGATTTGCTAATTTTTAATTTTTTTCTACAAAAATATATCTATATTAAACACTCTTTCTACATGCAGATAGTCATCTTATTAGATATAACCATGCATATTTTTTATATGCTCTTGATCCCAAATGCCTTTAACAATTTGTTGGATAATTACATAATGTTGGCTGTACTGTATAAAGTGTGGCAGTAATAGATATACTATGATGTTTGTGGCTCTGAAACAGGAACAGCAGGTTTTCTGCTCTCATGTACTTTGGCCAGGAGGAGTATACGTGCGCCTCTGCACATGCCTCCCGACATACATCAGTCTGCTCTAGTAAAGTAAAACCATATGTTTATTGCATCTCTCCTTGTGCTTTTTTACAGTGCAGCAGGCTTTTACTGTAAATGTACACATCCTTTACTTTGGACGGCTGTGCTTTTTGTCACCTCAAAATGCAACTTTTGACTATGAGATCATATCAATAAATGGTCTAAGGTCACACTGATTGTGTCACTAAACTTCTTATTTGCTCACATTTCAGTATCTTATCTTGTCTGCACAAATGCATGCGCACTGAAAAACAATGAGCGCAGGTAGAGTGAAAGCACACGTATGATATGCTATCTGTGCCGGCTGTAATTTTGTGACCGAATAGCCTGTAAAACAGTCACATGATGCAGTCAGCTTGGTTTTTGACAGGTTGATGGGTTTGATGCTTTGTTTTTTGCATTATTTTAAGTCCATATGGCTCATATACTCATGAGTATGACTATACTTCAGACTAAAACTGAAGAGCTAAACTGGGAACTAAAATCATTCAACTTTTCCAAAGTGAACTGACACATACAGGAAGAAACCTTTATGATTGTATAATCTTTTATAGTCTTATTCTGTAGTCTAAACTACATATGAAACACACAAACGATGCGTAAACCTGTCTTGCTGTATTACCAGTTAGTATTTTAAATACATTTTCATTTTGACATTAATTTTTTGTCATTTTATGTACTATCATAATTATTATTGGCTTTTTTAATGATTATTTAGGTTTATTTTTAGGTTTATTTTAGTTTTACTTTTTAATTTATTTCCAGTCATTAATTTTAGTGCTTCAAGTTATGCTTCTTTGATTCAACTTGAACTATCGTTGATTAGTTCCAC
>JAUCNO010001053.1:10773482-10787717 GCA_032353835.1 Enteromius viviparus
ATGATCAGAAGAAATGGACAGCACCTGAGTTAAATATATGAGTGTCACAGCAAAGGGTCTGAATACTTAGGACCATGCGATATTTCAGTTTTTATTTTTTTAAGAAATCTGCAATATGGGGTGCTGTGTGTACATTAATGAGGAAGAAAATGATTTTAGCAAATGGCTGCAACAAAGAGTGAAAAATTAAGGGGATCTGAATACGTTCCGTACCCACTGTAAATACACTAACATTTTTTAAACTACTTGATTAAACAAAACTACTATAAAACTACTATAAAATTCTGTAAAATAAAATGACAATTTAAAATAGCTGTTTCTTAATTTAATACATGTTAAAATATAATTTATTTCTGTGATGGACAGCTGAATTTTCAACATCTTTACACCAGTATTTAGTGTTACATGATCCTTCAGAAATCATTCTGATATACTGATTTGCTGCTCAGTTATCATGAAATGCTTAATATTGTGTTAAAATTCTGAAGAACAGATCAAAAGAACAACTTCTTTACAAACTGTCTTTTGTGACATTATAAATGTCTTTACTGTCACTTTTGACCGTTTTAATCTTCTTACTGGCCACAAACTTTGAAATGATTGTGCATGCTTAAAATATCAACAATCTAACATGCACATGTGTGTAAAAAAAAGTAAATAAATCAAACTGAATCATGATATTTTTCCAAATTACATAAATGTATCACTTTTTAAATTTATCAGCGAGTTATCAAATGTTCCAAAAAAAATACCAAAGGAAACAGGGAAGAAGAAAAGCATTTTTGTGTCTGGAATATCCCCACTGTGTCTGGAAAATGCCCACTGTGTGACAGGAAGCACAGTTATGACTCCTCACCTCGCTTCCTGTGAGGATATGGCGAGCCAGTTTGACCTTGGCGAAGTTGCCCTTTCCAATGGTTTTTAAAAGTCGGTAATTCCCAATAAGAGGGTGCACATCATCTAATCCTGAGCCAGAATTTCGGTTTCGACCACTCGACCTCACAGATCGAGAGGTCACCTCCCCTCGGCCGTGGCCATTCGTTGTATGCTGTTAGGAATAAAAACACGGAAATTAAAAATTGTAACAACAAATAAATACATTACAGCGTGTTAGATTCTAATTTCATTTGTTCGATTTATTCCAGATCTTGTCCAGTCATGTAAAGGCCAGATATTGGCAACCAACACAGAGGTCCTAGTCAGGGTAGAAATCACTAATATTGACTCCACCCATGCCACACCAGGAGCGGTCCATTAGCAGAGTCACATCCATCCTCACCCCGACAACATAAGTTTATGATATATATATTTTTTTTTTAAACGTCAAAAAGTTGACAAAAACATAAAGTTAGACATCCCAAGCACTCCCATATATATAAATAAATCTGAAAAAATAAATAAATAAATAAATCACAGTTTCAAGTTTATTTCATTATGCTAACAGTTCTCAAGGTATCTTGTGACCTTGTGAGAGGACCATTGTGCAACATACACCAGGCAACAAATAAAACTGAGGCTAACTGAATTGTCCCATTCAGAGGTCATGAACGCAACAGGATGACGTTTAGTAAGTCGGTGAGTCTCATGCGGTGCTAACACCTCTGTATGTAAGGTAATGCTGACACTGCGCTATACAATGCTCCCACTAAATCCTGCATATTGTCCCTGACGCCCCAGACTTGACTGTTACGCATAAAGCTCTGCCTATTAGATTTAAAAATCCACCAAACAGCCTCAGGCTTGATATAAAAGGTAGGAAAAGCAATAAAATGTGAAGAACAGTCATGATTAAAGGTCACTTACGCTTACTGTTGCACGGTGCTTCATATTAGATTGCGATCCTCTCATTTTTGTGTTGGCAAGCTGAATGGCATTGAACCAAAAAGCTTTGTCTTTTTTGTGAGAAGAACTCATCAATACTCTCCCATCCACCAACACCGATACTGATAAGCTGCATCACTGCTGGAGTCTTTTTGACACCCAGTGTGTGTGTGTGTGTGTGTGTGTGTGTGTGTGAGAGAGAGAGAGAGAGGCAGAGAGATTTTGGGGTGGGTAGGGTGGAGTGGATGGATTGATACCTCATTTGACTTTTTTTTTTTAAAGGGATCAAGAACTATGTATACAAATACCAGAATCCTGTAAAGCACTATACATTTTAATAAGCGTCAATAAATAATCCACACAGAATAACTTTCACACAATGAGGTACCTACAGATGCTAACTTAAAATAAGTAAAACACTTCAGCAAGTACACAATGTTCTCTTCATTTTGCAAAAAATAAATAAATAAATAAATAAAAAAGAGCAGTTCATACAGATTTAGATTAAATGATAGAATGACAGACAACTAGAATGACTGATAGATCAATAGAATGATAGAGTAACTGCCTGACAACATGATAGAACGATAGAAAGAACGACAGAACTTGTATGATAGACAGACAGAACAATAGATAGACAGAACGACAGACAGACAGACGGAACGACAGAACAACAGATAAATGATAGATACATTTGAGAGCTATTAGTCACTGATTCTAAGTTAGATGAATGCATGCACAAATTAATGTTGGACAGAAGAGGAATGCTGATTGACAACACCAGATAAGAAAAGAAAGACAGAACGACTGACAGAATGGAATGACAGAGACCCACAGAACAACTGACAGACAAACACTAACGTACAACAATCGACTGAATAACAGACTGACAACAACAGATAGGCTAGAAGACAGAATACTGATATAATGATGGAAAGACAGACTGGTAGAATGGTAGAACCAGGTTTAAAACGACAGACAGACAGATAGATACATAAATAGATGGATAGACAGATAGATAGATATTAACTGGAAAAGTCAAAGAGCATAACTTAATGCCACATTATTCACAGGCACCTTTAAGGGGGACCTGCATTAGCGCGCGTGCTCATGTCACCTTCCCTCACTGCTGACGTACGAGCACTAACCTATAGGACAGGCTGACGCCAATGCGCAATATCTGCATCCTATCGGCGCATTAAACATGCAAACCCACGCACGGTCACTCACTAGCGTGCAGGACTTTAACTAATCAAGCATATGTTGCACTCATAAGCAGAAAAGCAGCCAAATTACCGATGCCCTGGACCCCATGCGTCACGTCAGCCTGGTGCCCCATCTGTCCGAAGACTGGCACAATACTGCTAATCCACTTAAAGCACCCGGTCAGCACATAAAACGCGACACTGCCGTTAATTTTGGAAGAAAATCGGCTTGAATGATTTCAGACGGCAGCTTCGTTTTGACCATAACCGCTGTCTATGTAGGCTGCTCTCTAGGTTTTGAGACGCGGCCGTAAATTGCGACAAGATCAAAATAACAAACACACCAGTGATAAATCAGCACAGGATTGAGTCAGTCCACAGCAGTTATGACTGATTGTTAATCAAACACTAAAACATAAGTAAGCTACTTACATTTTCAGCCTTCCGCTCGTTGACGGTGGGCAGGGGGGCTCTTGTTGTTGACATAGTGTTGATGGAAAGCTGCTTTCCCGGAATTACGATTTAAGCAGACGGTTTTGCGGTACAACGAAGGGAAAAATATATATTTGACAGATTACACGCTTGGTCGATATCATTTATTTGCTTCTGATGCTGGTAACAAACTTGTTAAAAGTTTGGGAGAAATATTCCGCTGACGTTACTGCGTTTAATTACCATCTAACAGATCCCAAAATAGCTAATGAGACCGGCTAACTTGTGCACTGTTAAAAACATAATACTTCCAGGCCTCGCGTCGCTGTCTGCTTCATATTTCGGATGTCCGGTTCAAGTAACGTTAAGAATAGAGATAACTGCACTTTACGGGGCCTCCGCTGCGATCGCCCCCAAAGACGGTTTGCTCATCGAGCGATCCTTCAAACGGACGGTCCGGTACATTCAGTACTAACGGCAGCGGTTACAGGCGTCGGAGCCGCGGGGAGGACGCGCTTGTTGACGGTTCCATTCCACCCAAACAGCCGCGTCTGTTGCCTCTCGTTCAAAGCGAGATCCAAGATGGCTGCCCAAGAGTGCAGGAGTTTCGAGCCGAGCCCTGAGAGAGACAGAGGAAGTGAGGAAACAGACGGATCCCTGTGCTCATTGGAGAGCGCCGCATCCCTCAGAGATCTGTAGGTGTTCATATGGAAAAAAGGGGAAAACTTCGTCATACCATAACAACTGTGGCACACCCTGTTCAAGTGTTCAATTGAACTGTAATTTTACCATATTTGGATTAAACTGGATTGAGCATTATGCCAAACTAGTAAAGAGATGTTCAATTATTTATAATTGAGTTTTGTTTAAAGGTACACTTTTGAGAAATATAACGTTAGATAGTTAAAATGTTATTTACTGGCATGAGATGAAAACCAACTTCCAGTTTTCTTGTACGTGGAGCGGGTCGCTCCCTGTGGGCATCGCCATGTTAAAATCTCGAGACACAAAGAGTTAAATCAGGCAATCTAACAATATTAGCTTTTATTGCCAAGTGTGCTCTCTTTCTCTCTCTCTTACACACACACACAATGGATTTATATTGTTAACATAACCTACTAGTTCATATAAATATAAGATATAAATATGTAAGTAATAATGTATATTAAATGTCGAGTAAATAGAATATATACATTCCTGTATTACATACAGATATGTGCGAGGTGATATGCAGTTTAATAAATATAATTGATTTTGCATGTTGCATATGAAATATAAGAGTAGCACTATTGCATATGATGTAAATTTTGGTAAAATAATATAAAAATACTCCTAATTAAACTTAATAATGCAAATATAATAAAATTCCCCCATTTACCATGAATAGCCTATTCTTTCCTATGCAATACCAAAACTTCAGTCACCCTTAGTATACGCTATAAACTGCATGTACACAATTTTATAAATCTCAAAACATGTTAATTTTAATTAAATGCAAAGTCATGATCATCAGATAATTCTTATATAATTGTGGACTTCAGATTTATAAAAAACTGAGATCCAGTCTTAAAGCAACGTGAGTTTACAGATGAATCATCAGTTATGTCCTGGTGTGTGTGTGCCATCTAGTGGCCATTTTATGCTTGACCTAAACCATAAGTAAACACTTTCCACAATATACTTTTTTCAGTAAATGTTACAACTTGGCATAGATCAATAGGCTCAGCAGCCCTGAATCCAAATCAGAAATGCTTATACATCTGAAGTAAGCACAGGTTTGTGGAGGGCAGGGTTTTGGTGAAAGGCATGTGGTTGAAGCCACACAAGTCTTCTATAATAGCTGCCACCTCTGAGGTAAAGTGTGTGGTGAAATCAAATGGTGCCAAAATGTATCATAGTTCACCGTTATTCCAGTTTATTTGATATATTCCATTATACAGACTCAGGTTACATTCTTGTTTAGTTAAGAAAACAATATCATCCATATAATGTACAGCAAAAACCTTTATTTAATGATTTCAAGAAAAACAAATCAGATGTGCAGTATAAGCAAACCCATGAATCAAAGTCAAGCTCACAATACAACAAAATCACAGACAATAAAGCTCAAAAGATCTTAATACATCAGCAGCAAGTCAATGAAAGAGCTATATTAAAACCGTTCTTGTAAATCAAATATAACTAAGTGGGACAAAACAAGACAGGGGCTAAACAGGAGGCCACTGTGATCCATTTTATCAAGAGGAGAGAGGAGTAGCAAGGTTCCAAGTTGGCAGCTGCTGTTTCACTTGTCATTTCTTCAAATGGCATCAATATCAAGGTCGTCATCCTCTTCTGCTTTCTCAGGCCGAACCGTCTCCACCTTCAGCTCTCGGGCAGAGGATGAGTACACAACCTACAGAAGGATGAAGAATCAGGGAAAAATAAATACACACAACCCAGCACAACAGTCTCTCAAAAACACATTCTAATTCTAGCCCAGAGAAGACTAATGTAATTACACTAATTACACTCCCAGGGCTCCTGCTGACAGTTAAAATATAAAGCCGTTTCTCTAATTAACTACTACATTACCCCCTGTGAGGCTTGTGCAAGACTTGAGAGTTTGCCCACGCAATATGATAGATCTAAAAGTTGTATTAACTGGTGTAAGAACGTACCTCAACATTTTCATCCTCCTCTTCCTCCTCTGCTTCGCTCCCCTCACTCTCCTCCTCTGCCTCCTTCAGCCATTTGACAAAGGGAGCTGCCTTGGCATGGATCTCCTTGGCCAGCTCCTTGGAAACATATTTCTTGGATACCTTGAAACACAGGAAAAATAAATATTTTCATGATTTTAGCTCATAGTTCATGACCTAGATGTTATAAAATGCTCTATTAATCCAAATGATGAGTGGGCTGTACCTTCTCTGCCCACATGAGGATTACGTCCTCCTCTAGTAGGTCAGCATCATAGAGGTCTTTGAGAATGACGGCCACTCGAGGCAGCAGCTGACTTTGATAAAGCTTCACCAGACACTCAAAGCCTCCCATTAAATACTTCTGAGCTTTTTTGTCATTGTGGCAGAACTACAGGAAAAAATAGAGATTAGCACTTTGATTTATGAATCAAAAGCACTTTATCTTTTGCAGAACTGGTAGATTGTTTAAATGGATTCAATTTCATTTATCTAGGCAATGGTTGAAAAGTGACAGATATCAAAGCTGCTCATTTAAAAAGTTATTTATAGTCAAGACTATATTTAGCATGGCTTTACACTAGCACCATAGCTTGTCATCAAGTCTCCGTGTCCTGCTATAAATACTAGGCCCAGATAGAAACTTTGTATTTTTGATACAGATGTGGGGGGGGGGGGAGATCTGCCAAATATCTATTAACTATTACTCTGTGAGCCAGGCTTCCTACTTTAACTTTTAAACCAGTGGGTTTTTTTGTTTTTAAATACGTACCCGCAGGAAGTGACGTTTGTATTTTTTTATCTGGTCTCTGATGTTCTCATCAAAAAGCAGTTCGCTCAAGATAAGTGGCCCCATGGCTCTCACATCCAGCCTCTCTGCTTCAGCCAGAATCTCCTTATCAGCAGAGCCTATTGCTCCACTCTCTTTCTTATGCTGATCAGAAAAAGAAATAAAAACAGAGATGCTCTTCAGTTTGAATTCTATTAACACTGATAGACCCTTCGTTATTTATAACTGTCAATTTAAATCTACTACACCAGTATAAAAAATTAACTAGCATTCATAATTTTGTCATCTTTTGTTCGTTTTATAGAAAACTGCCCTTTTTTGGATTAATAAACTGATCAAAGGTGAAAAAGACATTTAACATCATCCTTTTTATGTCAAATAAATGAAGGAAACATCTTTGACCAAACCCAAACTTTACAAACGGCTGTAAGACTCCACCAGATACAAAGATGTCAGTAGAATATGTTTTTACATAGGAAACTGATAACAGTGACATGATTTACTTTGACAAAGTTGTAGAACAGGTTGACCCTCTCCTCCAAGGTTTTCTCCAGGTCCTCGCTAAGGGTCAGGTTCTTCGCATGGTCACTGATCTCCTCCATACGCCGACGCTGGGCCTCCTCTGTGGTTTCCTCTGCCCAGTCATCATCGTCTTCCTCACCATCCTACACATCAACATGCACTTTAATATACCGTTTACAAATTCTATTATTAATATACATGCAGTTATTCACATGTATCTCTTACCACAGCATCTGGTGCATCTATGTCGTTATGGTTCCCAGCCTCACCACTTCCCGAGCCATTCTCCTTGTCCTTCTTTTTGTTTTTCTTTTCTTTCTCCTTTTTTTCTTTCACACAACTACTATCAGTCTCTGCATTTTAAATAGGTTTGCAATTAATGGGGGTTTTAAAGCTTGTATGCAATACTAACATCAGGAACGTAAAAATCAAGTAGTACTATACTTAATAAATAATTAGAAAAATCTAATGTTAAATATAGTGAATGATACCAGTACATGCATTTTAACAGCCCACAACAGAACAACTCACCAGGTGGGTTTTTGAGGATGAATGTGCACAGTTTGTGCCGAGTGTCCAGCATTCCCCGATTACCACAAGCCTTGCAAGCGCTTCCAATGGTCTGCTTCTTTGGGTTAACATGCTGAGAGACAAAGACAAAGAAATTAACTGAACCACTGATAATATGAGGAACATTTCAGAAAATGAAACAATTGTCAACAAAGCTTTCAAATTTCACTTTTAAATAAATATTGATGATTGAATTACATTTTAAATATCAGCTAAAAAAAGTGAAACCAGGACATTTGCTATTACAAGGAATTGCAACGGTCCATGGTTGGCACCAACTGATATAACAATGTTCAAGTGCAATTACTCAAACTAAAACAATAAAAAAATAAACCTAAAGAGCAATTTTACCAAAATAAATAAATAAAACACAGAAGTATATAAATAATATTAAAATAACAAAGAAGTAGACCAATGCTGTCACAGCCATGACTATTCTGTCATCACTTTTGTAGGCGTTATGGAGGGCAAAGGACAAATGAAGTGTACTAAATAAACACTACATGCAAGCTGGCCTTGTACTTTCACCAACAAACAAAAACTACCCTTCAGAAGGTTCTCCAAACATCATCTGACCAACAGCAGTAAATAAAATCCTTACTTTTTAACCATTTGTTTATTCAGCATGCAACCCTAATTTGTCAGCTCACCAGGTCAGTTTCAGGATTGTCACACTCGGAGCACAGCACAAACTTTCGGATGAATCCATCCAGCATGTCCTGCAGTTTGTTGGCTTCATGGGATCCGTTTACGATGTAGCGGTCATTCTTAGCATCAAACTGAGTCTGCGCCCCCAACTCACAGCCAAAAAACTTAGTTGGATCTGAGGAAACAGCAAAGGGAATAATTAATAAATAATAATAAAATACTACTGAAAGAATAACACAAACTTACAGGTTGGAGGCCTATTCAGCGCCTTCGCAACATCAGTCATGTTGACAATGACCGTCTTGATTCCATTCCCTTTGCCTTCCACCTGTAATTAAAACATTTTGTTTAACACATCTGCTCCAACTCAGTATCGGTTACGGTTTCATATATATATATATATATGAGCATTTTACAGTCTTCTGGGTACCTTGGCAATCAAACGGGGCATCTTGTAGCGGTAGAACTGGTCCGACACATTGCGGTTGACATTGACAGACATTTTGAGTGATCTGAGGCACTATCAGCAAGATAAAAAGATCTTGAATGGGATTTTTTGGGTATCTTCTGTCTGGAGAAGAGGGGATGACATAAACAACTGCAAGTGTGCTTGGTCTCTGACATGAAAAAGATCTTGCCACAGTGGCTGTAAACTCCTCGCTCGTGGACTAGGTCTCCCCCGCTCGCGTTCCAACAGCTGCGCAACAGCTCTGAAAGGCAAAGGGAAATACAACAGTTCCTCTTAATTCGATCATTTACTGGCGTTCTACTTACTGACACTTAATATACAACCAAATCAGAGTTGTGCTGACATGCAGTACAACAGCACAACTTTCATATCTAAAGCATATTATCAAAGTCGTAACTATATAACATGAAGCACCAAACCTTGTTTTTATGACCCATTATGTTATTTACATTTAATGGAACAACACAGAAAGTATTGAAAAATAATAATAATAAAAACTATATATAATATGAACTATATATATATATAACCTGCTGAGGCCTAACTTACATGATTTATATATATATATATATATATATATATATATGAATTAGATTAAAACACACAAATGATAATCTTTATTATGGGTTTAAAATTGGAAAATTTGACCTAATTTGGTCATTTCAATCAAGCACTGTTACACAACTGAGACACACCAGCCTAAAGTTTAACTTTTTGTTTTACTAAAAACAAACAGAGAGGTGGATAATGAAGTGCACCATCAAGAATATTAAATATTGGTGCAAGTTTGGCCACATAGGGGACTTCTTCCTCTGAATATATATAGTGGTTATATAGTGGCACTGGCTTGTATGACTCGCAATGTACATACATTTTTTTTAATATAACAAATTGTTTTAATATTCTCTTTCAGTTATTAAAGCTAAACAAAAATCCGTCCGTGAAAAACAACAATCACGTAGGTTAGGCCTTGATCGAGACCCTAGTTACCCACGTCACTGACTGCGTCAGCAGGTTAATGTATGACTCAAGCCAAGTGACCACGTGGTGAGGAATATATTTAAGAGCCGTGAGTTACGTGACAGAATAGTATTTGCAATACCAAATAAAAATCAAGATTACTATCATGTAGTATTACGCGTGTTTTGGCTGGTCGAGTGCAAAGGACATCACTCGACTTGTTTACGTTAAGGTAACGTTAAACGCAAACGTTCAGAAACCACGTCACCGCATTTAAAGGGGCTTTATTATCGGTTTAGAAATAAGCTACAGCGCAATATCGAGTCACCCGTGTTGCACCCAAGGTCGAAATGCACATGGTTACGTTTCCCGTTTGAACTCAACCCACTCCGCTATTTTTACATCGAGATAAACACATCGAATACCGACGACAGCGCGAACATTACACTAATTGTTTAAAACACATCCTAAATAGAAGTATACACGCTTTAACAAACCTTAGATTGGTAAAGTTGTGTGATCGTCGCGGTGGTGCAGAGTGCGTCACGGTTAGCGCGCGGCGGAGTGCGCAAAAGCACCGCGCCGCCATTTTGTTCCCCTCCGTCAAGCTAGTTCACACCCATTAGCTAGTTATAAAAGCCTCCAAAAACACTAGTTTCCGAAAATTTGTTGACCAGGACGCATTCAAAAACGCGTCATAGGTACTGACAAAATCAGTTTATGCAAATGACCGATCGGATACTCACCGTTTCCGTAAAATAAAGACATAAACACAACGCTAGTCGTCCACCGACGCAGTGAAGGGTTGACAGTGGAGAGCCTGGAGATGTTGGGTCGTGATCCAAGAATGTAACACGACACAACGGTAAAGACAGATTAGACCTGGGGAGTGCTGAGCGATGCAGCCGGTCAGTCGAGGGCTATCAGATCTCCGGAGAGGAGCTGGATTAGAAAAACAGAGCTAGATTTGTCAAATGTTACTTGGCAGCACACTTGTTATGACACTTTAACGTTATTAATCTACGCAGCAAAAATCTGCTTTAGCATCTGCCTGACTCAAACACTACAGATATGTCTGAGGCGTGTTGATTTGGCAACAGGTAATTTTTTTTAATATTAGTTCAAGTCACGTCTTACCTTTCCAGAACCTTCTTTGCTCCACGCAAAGGCAGAATGAGTTGAGAGCGCTGACGGTGGGCGTGTACGTCGCGTGGAATCCTTATAGCCCCGCCCACTGCGGCCATTCATTGGCTACAATTACTTCCTATATTAAAGTTCGTAATGTTGATTTGTTGCTTTTAACGTCAATCTTCACTGTGTACCACATTGACACTATATCGGTTTACGGTCTGCTAAAGAAACTCATACTGCGCAATAGAGAGTTATGGGTTACGTAAGTTAGGCTAGTTGAGGATTTTTGCATCAAATGAAATGCAGGGTCCACTAAAATACATTTTTAAATAAAGGCAATACAGGGAGTTAAGGTTAAAACATTTAAGTAGTCACCCAAATAGTCATTAAACATTTTTTCCCATCTTCCCATGCAGAATTAGTGTTGTCACCGGATGCAACTTTAATTTAAAGCTTTAATTAGCAAAAAATGAAAAATCAGGGAGTTCTAAGGTTATATTTTGGATGGTGTGATCTAGATAGCCTTTACAGGTTATAAATGTGTAGGATTGGATTAGATTACTTTAAAATTATTTTTTTTAAATTATGTTACATTATAAAGATATAATTGTTTATTAGCTCTTTATTAAACTCCTACAGTTTATTTTTACTAAATCCAGTTTAGGAAATTTAATTAAATGTTTAATGCATTTCATGTTAATTACAATGAATGGAATATATTTTCTTACCCCTTCTATGTTATGTCAATATAGTACATGATAAACAAGTGAAGTCAAAAGTGCTCAAATAGAAGTATGATTATGTAAAGTATGTGTTACACCCGTGGCTTCTCCATCACGCACCCTTAAAAAAAAGCACCCTTAAAGTATGAGTGGTGTCATGTAAGGTTCCATCTGTGAACTATTAAACGCATAAACAAACATAATTAATGTGAACAATGTGAACATTAATGTGAACAAGCAATATGCAATAACTGGATAAATGGAATCAGCATTAAATAAGATTGATAAAATGCTTTAGAAATTACAAGAAATATTTGTCATTGTTAGTTCATGTTATCTAATGTAGTTAACCACTTTTAACAAATGAAAGCTTACTGTAAGTGTTACTTATATGCAGATGAGCAGTAACTGGCGGCATGTAATCTGTCTTACACAATAAAAATTTTGCAAAAACATTAATGTACATGATAAACAAGTGAAGTCAAAAGTGCTCCAATAGAAGTATGATTATGTAAAGTGTGTGTTACACCCGCGGCTTCTCCATCACGTCCTCCATGTCACCAGAGGGAGCCATCTCCAGAGTACTGACTCACAATTTGGACTCAAATTCCCATAATGCCTCATACCTGGGACTGATCAGTGCACCTGTTGAGACCACGCCCTGGTACTCATTACCACGTGTATTTAAGGAGCCTTCTGCGTTCTGCTTAGTGTGAAGGCTTGTTCTTGCTACTGCCTGACATTTCTGAGCGTTTATATTCTGATTGATCTCTGTTATTTGACCTTGGACTGTTCCTGTTTCTGTGAGTGTTATCTGCCTGAACTCTGCCTGTGACTTTGACTCTGCCTTTTGGATATCTCTGTTGTTTACTCTGCTCCTCCTGATCTTTGCCTGTACGACTATTCTAAATAAAAGTTGCAAATGGATCCCTCTCTGCCTTCGGCCTCGTTACAGAGTGCAACGTAATGGATTACGTTATTAACCATTTTTGTCATGCAATTTGGATTCAACGGACTATATGTCATTGCTTATAAGTCTTTAAAATGCTCTCTGGTTCTCACCTTTGCCCAAGAGGACAATATTAAAAGACCCTGCTATCTATGTACCCCTGGAACTTCAGAATCAGAACCACTCTGGAAGTCTGCTGAGGCCCCCTAGTAAGCCCCAGCACCCTTGTTAAAAGAGATTAGTAGCAGCCATTGTACTTACAGGAAGCAAAATGTACTTATGTAACTAAGTTATGAAACAGTTACAGTGTGTATATATATAGAAGTAACAGACTGCTACTGTATACATTTGTGACACACAGAGTCTGTTACACAGCTACTTATGTAACCAAAAGATTGTCACATATGTGCTTAAATACATGTAATATCTTTCTAATTACATTAAAATTCCAGAAATATTACGCAGGCGTAAGCTACTTAAAATAAAGTGTATCAAGACTTAAGTGTAAGTAGCTGTGTAACAGGCTCTGTCTGTAACATATGTGTAACAGCAGGGGCAAATTTAGTAATGGGGCGCTATATTTTTAAACATTTATTGTTATTTGCTGCTGCAGACCATGAAATAGCAATTGATTTACAGTTAAGAGGCAAAAACAGAAATTTAAAATTATTATTACTTATATTCAATGACACAACCCTGTTTAGGCTACATTTTCTCTTCTCTGCGTGCACATACTGTATTTTGATGCAGCTACTGTATATTCTCAATAAATCACAAAAACATAAAGCACAAAAATCAGAAAGAAGCAGACACAGAGTTCACGCTCCTGCGGCAGTCGGTATTAGATGCATTATTTTTTTGTTTGCCACAAGCAGGATACACAAGCAGCACGTTCAACTTGGACACGCACATGGTTGTCGTGGTAATAAACACCATAAATAGCAACTGTTCACAAGTCCTTGCTTAATGTGCATTTTGTGTATGAAAAGCATTTTGGTGGACCCTTGCCTTTCGTGGGCCCAAGGCAGTTGTTTACCTTTGCCTTAATGGCTAAGTCTGCCCCTGAGTAGCAGGACTACATAATTACATCATTTTTTGGTGTGAAATTTAATGTGATATAGTGGACATTTAATGCTATATTAAGCTACATTGTTTATCCTGCTGTCACACCGTCACATTCACCTGACCCAGGATCAGCACTCACCGAAGACACGCAGTCACTTGTCACACAATCCCAATCACCTGATTATTAAATCCAATCAAATCAAATCAAATCAAATTTTATTTATATAGCGCCATACAACAACCTAAAGGTGCCCAGGGCGCTTTCCAGAATAA
>JAUCNO010001053.1:10787817-10798903 GCA_032353835.1 Enteromius viviparus
ATTAATCATTTGTGAATGTTTTGTAGATGTATATTTCATCATTAACTAATCTCTTATAAATGACTTATAACCATCCGTAATTCTAAAGTGTTACCTTGAACATTATTTCTCTCATATTTTTGAAATATTAAAGTAGAAAATTAATTTGCTTGCATTAAGGATGTTTTATATGCATTTAAAATGACTTTTGTAAATGTAATCTGATGCGGACACCAACAAGGTGACGTCTCATCTTTGACCTATATATATATATTTTAACAGTGTAGCCTATATGTGCTCATTTCTGTCTCAGTTCAGAAAGAAAAAAACTGAAAGTGCACGATCCTCTGCAGTTGACGGGAACGATTGAGAGAGTAAAGCAGAAGCTATTGCAAGAACTTCAGGTAAGACTTAGAATGGGGCGGGACTAATGAATATGTAAGTCTTCTATGCTGCATTGTGTTGCTACAGTATTTCTTATCATTAAGTATCAGCAAGTATTACAGTACTCATCAACTCAACACATTGTTATTGTTATAGATGGTGGATGTCTCGCACATTCACAGGAAATAGTTTAATCATTGCGAAATTTAAGGGGATGGTCTTCATTTTATTTTAATTCTTTGGCTCTCATTGCACTAACTTAAATTGCAGTAATGTACAAAACAAGACGTGTGCAACCCATGTATCTCTGCCCCACTTTAACTGCCACAGAAACAGCTCTCCACAAATCTAGAGAACATCCTGCGCTATGATGAGGAAAATGGACATAAGGAGGACTCAATGAATGAAGAAACCTTCAACAGGGTACACATAGATGTAACTGAGGTAGCTCCTAGAGAGAGAAAGTGAAGCAAGACTTGTCAATTTTATTTTCTCATGTAAAAAGATTATTACAAAGGATTTGAATATGATATATTTGCATGTTTTGTCTTTTACAGCGCCTGGTTTCTGCTATTAAAGATGCTGAAAAGGTTGGTCTGACTTTAAAGGACGATGTAAAAATAATCTGCAGTGGAGAGCTACAAGGTTTTGTTCAGAAGTAGGTTTCTCTATCTTGTATTACACACTAAAGCCATTCTCTTTTAATGGGTGTCTAGTTATTATCTTTTCAGTTTATGGTTGTTAAAGAGGGGATGTTGATAATCCTGTAAATGTGTTTTCTTAGGTATGAGAACGCTGAAAATAAATGTCTAAAACAGGAAACGTTTACAGAGAAAAACTCTGTGCATCTGTTTCGGATAATCAACACCTGTTTGCAACTCAGGTATTTATAATGTTTAAGTAATGAGCTAGTACATGGCTCAGAAACTGGAACAACGCATAATTAAAGGGATAGTTCTTTATTCATCTCTTTAAATCTTCACTAACTGAAGAATAAGTGAACATATTTATCACCCTTGATTTAATCAAAGTGGTAGTAAATATGTGGGGATATTAAGATAAAGTGACTAATATTTGCCTCTTTCCTATATTGCCTTATTTTTACAGTTTTTTTTTTAATACAATCACTATTATTTATTTTGACTATAGATGGCTTGCTAAAAAAACTCTAGAAATTAACAGTGAATGCATGCTAGAAGAACTGCAAGAGAATGCTGCATCCATTGTACAAAAGGTCATGAGTTGCTTAGCACAGGTATGTTTTGACATCTGTTTTCATGTTAATAAAAAGTCCTTTTTGTTAACTCAAAATTAAGTATGAGTCCAAAGAATTGTGTAATACAGAAGATCTTATTTGGATTATTTTGGCTCTATTTCTCTGGGCTACTGATGAACAATAAGGATTCTGAACACTCCTAACACATTTTATATAAATGTCCTGTTTCTATTTAAATGTCAATTTTTAGGCGAGTTTAGACAGTTATTTCAAGAAAAGGAATAGGAATATCGATATCCTGATGGAGGCAATCAAAGGACAGTGTGAATCTCTGCCTGAGACGGCCTCAGGGGTCAAAACGGTATGCACATTGTGACTTTAAAAACAATTAAAAAGATTTAAGCTTCATATCTCACCCTCAGTCTCTCCTGACAGGTGATTGTGAAAAAAGCTTACAACAGTGTTTCCAAAGTGTACCTGGAATGCCTGCTGAAGAAAACGTTCAGAAACCTAGAGGACTGTTGGGAAAATGCTGAGGATAAGATAGAAGAGGATGTTCGATATTTTGAGGAAACATTCTCTGAACTGGTGAAAAACTCTTTATTTCTCAAATAATTAAGGGCTGATTTATGGATGCACATGACCCTTGGAAATCATAGGATCAGACAATATTCAGAATAATTGTTCCACATACGGTATAGAGTGGGTAAAAAGCTCATGGTTTGAATAAAGGGATTTTATTTCCTGCAGAATGGCACTGAAACCCAGCAGAACCAGCTCCTTCAGAGAATGACTGAAGTGTTACATTGCAGTGATGTAGAAGCACAAAAGATTATCTGTTGTGAATTGTTCAAAGACTTTCCTCATGAGAGGTAAACTCAGATCACAATGAACACTTCACATTCACACAGTTGTTTAAAATAGTGCGAGTATTAAAACAGAGAATGAGTAATCGGACATGCAGTGCGGTGAAGTCTTCTTCTCTGTTTTTTAGTAAGCAGTATGTACCTGGTCTGCTGCGCTGGATGGGGAAGTTATCAGAGCAAGAGGTGAAGGAAGTGCTGGATGTGTGCCGGGAACTCGACCTGTATCCCAGTCCTACACGTGTCACCTGTTGTCCTCTGAAAATACTTTTTTGTTGTAAATAGCTTGCATCCAAAAGTCACATGTGGCGGATGCAACATACTGGTGGTGGTTGAGGAGACCCCACAACGTGAAAGCACTTTGAGTGTCAAGAAAAGAGCTATATAAATGTATTGAATTATTATTATGATTATTATTATTATAGAGAAATTGGCCAAAAGTCAACTAATCCTTTACCTGAACCGTTATTGATTCTTAAGGTAAAAGATATTCGCTCCATGTTAATTTTGCTTGCAAAATAAGAAAAACATACAGTTATTTTTGCTATTTTTAAAAATAATTTGATTAATCTTCTTTATTTAGTTTAGTTGTTAAAAGTAAAATACAGATGAAGAATATTTTCCAAACATTGTGCTATTTTCTGCCTTCTTGCATTATTTTTTTTTTAAAAGTTTTTATAAATGTGTCCAATAAATTCAAGTGTTTTTGGTGCAAAGGTGCAAAGCCTAAAAAAATGTTGCAATACTAGTAAGAATTTTATCATGTTTTGAACTGTTTATTGAAAGTTTGTATACCTACTTAATAAAAGTATATATAAATCAGTTGTTACACTAATAACAACGTCTTAATAAGATGATATTTAATTACTCTGTAGTTTTTGCTGTGGGACAAAACATATAATGCAATCCAATGATGATTGAACTTATAAACATTCTTCAAAAGGCTAGGTGATATTTGTTACCTTTTAATATGAATTTTCTTTAAAAACAAATATAAATAAATATATATATATATATATATATGGATAATCAATTAATTAAGGTTTAAGACTGGTATACACTATACAACTATACCTTAAACAACCAGTTGGTAAGCTCCAACCCATTTACTTAAAGTTTTATTCATGTTGTGAATTTTGCACAATTGATTTTGCACAATTTTTGAAACGGGTAGGTTTAGGAGTGAGTTAGTGTGGCCATTTGTGGCCATTAAACCTAGTAAAATATGTTTTACCAAATAAACCAGTCTTATGGCAGAGAGTCTGACTTATTTTAAACCAAATTAACTGGCAGAGTAAGGCAGACTAGCTGAAATAAACCTGGTTAATTTGGTAAACTTGTTTTATGAAACAGGCCCCTGGGTAGGTATGTTTTGAAGCTGGTCCTTTGCTGGGATATAAGTTGGTCCTTTGCTGGGATTTAAGTTGGTCAGACCAGCTTAGCACCAGCATATGACCGTCTAAGAACCATCCTAAACCAATAACAGACCAACTTAATCCAGCTTTATAACAGCCAGCATCACTAAAGAACCTTTAATGTAGGCCTATAATAATTCTGTGACTGTGTTACATCTTAACAGAGGATTATGTTGTTTAATCTATTATAATAAATAAATATGACCGTTTTAGAGTACCATCAGTTTTTAAATAAAGTCTCAAACAATAACTTGTCCATTCGCACATATCCTAAACTCCCGAGACTTGCATTTTAAAGGTAAAAAGTGCTTGAATGTTTAATAATTACATTTCTGAACTCCATTATGCAAATTGCGTTCCATTTCTATGACATCACTGCATCCTCAATGCAGCCTCGCCTCCATATCACCGAAGCTTAGAATTCATACAGTGATAGGATTATCATATGTGACAGACATTTGACCTCGCAATGCAGATTTTGGTGTGAATTGTTCTAGCTTTAAATATATCTCATATTTTAAAGTACGGTGAGCAGATTTAGAATCTGAACTATATAGTTTGCAGACTTCTGAACTGGTCTGCAGTCAGACCTACACAAAGTTCAGAACTGCAGATACAGAGATACAATGTCTACATCAGACTATATGTCCTTCTCTAAGGAGAGTGTAGACAGTGTCGGGGAGGCTTCTCCTGTAGAGAAGAGCACAAAAGGTGAGTATTAGTATGTTTGAACACACATCTCACAAATTCAGGAGGGAAAATGCTATAGATGGATCATAGTGAGTCCTGGAGTATTTCTGTAGTGTTTCTATAAATTTTTCTGCATTGGAGAGTGTAACATTTGATATTAGCTGGTAGTCGACTTTTTTTTTTACAGTCTATGGTACCACAATAACACTGTATCGGTTTACGTTCAGCTAAAGCAATTCTTACTGCGCAATAGAGAGTTATGGGTTACGTAAGTTAGGCTAGTTGAGGCTTTTTGCATCAAATGAAATGCACTACTAAAATGAGGGTCCACTAAAATTTATATATTTTTTTAAATAAATACAATACAGATGTCAGGCCTGAACTGCACTGGGATCAGTGCAGTCAACTGCAGACACTTATTGACCATAACGAGCTAATCACCGCCACCTGGATGTCATTAGGTGAGCATGTATAAATGCTCAGCTCACCAGTATGACAGTGGCGGTGATCAAGGTAACATCATTAAGGTAATACCACTATTACTTACCTTCTGCCTCTTCATGAAACGTTCCAGTTGTGTGCTACGGAATTCCTTACCTCTCTATGAGTTTGTGTTTCAAGTTACCAAGTTTATCACGGATATCATCGTCTGGAAGGACGACAAACGATCTCACCAAGCCTCATCGTGCTAAGGAACACGCACTTACCTCACCAGAGCACCATTTAACCAAAGTCCAATTCACCAGTACCTCACGTGAGTCTGTGTCATACCTACCTGTGTATACTTACCGTCCATTCATTACCTGTCTTCACACACCACCGCTTCAAAGACTCACTGTTCTCTGGAACCTCCTGCAAGGGAAACAAAGTGATCAATAACTTTACAGAGGTACTGGGGACTCACTCTAAAACATTGGAGAACCTACTTACCTGAGGATTATCCACTCTCTATGAACTGTGTGAGATCGACACCATTGAAAGATTTGACTTCACTCTACAGCCAAAGACTTTCAATATATTCAATAAATATCATTTACTACTTTACCTTCTTGTCTTCTCCTCCTTACTGTGCTGAGCGTTACAACAGGGAGTTAAGGTTAAAACATTTAAGTTTACTGTGACCCAAATATTCATGAAACATTTTTTTTCTCATGTTATAGAATTAGTGTTGTCACCGGATGCAACTCTAATTCGCAAAAAGGGAAAAACTAGTAGTCAGACTACAGGTATTTTTGTACCGATTGCATGATTAAATATTATTCACACAATAGTAATAAATCCATAATGTACTGATTCTTTCTACAACCTACAGTTTAAATACACTCAGAAAGTCCACCAGTTCTATTGGCATCCACACAAAGCCCAGTCATTAATTAGCTAGGGCCTACACCTGCATGCCACTGTACATGGCCTAATTTAATATAGCAATATAACCTGTTCCTAATACTTTGGCACACCCACTTTTTTTTCCTTAAACACGGTTATAGGCTTCATACCTTAAACAACCAGTTTGTAAGCTCCAACCCATTTACTGGAAGCTTTATTCATATGGTAAATTCCCATTAGTAGGCTATATCTGCTTTTCTTGTAAGTTCACTATTTACTCTGTATTCTTTGAGACAAGGAAGATTTTTATTTGTATCCGTCTAAAATGGAGGTTAAGAGAACACCATGCTCTTTAAAAAGACAGAAAACAAAGAATGGAAATAAACAGAAATCTTTCATGCAAAAAATAGAGCGCACAGATGGTAAGCAGTCTTGTTATTTTTCTATAAACTTTGATCTCACTCAAAGTAATGTCTTTGTCTACTATTTGTTTAGTAGTTTATTATTAATACATTAGATTCTACTTTTAAGAGGAGGAAAAGGACTACTTAAAGTAGTCATGGTCAAAAATGTCCCATACTATATTATAAAAATATTATATTCATGAATTATTCATAATTTTTAATATAATGTTTAATGCTGAAAATGTGTAAGTAGTTGTCACGTTCAGTCACCAGGTAGACACAGAGAGATGAGTTTCAAAGGTAAGTATATTTATTTGCTACAAGCAGATAAAGCTTTCACAGGAGCGGAGCAGGTAAGTATTTCAGGTAATGCAACTCAAAGGGAATAAAGGATTAATGTGGCATTTCAGGAGGGACACTTGAAAGGTGGGTGTGATACGGTACTGAGGTGGCAGATGAAGGAGGTAAGTGACATCACTGATTTGCTGAACAATGGGGAACGGGCCAATGTATCTCGGGCTCAGCTTGCGACATGGTAGTCTTGATGTCGCGAGTGGACAACCATACCAGTTCTCCAGGTTGGTATACTGGGGTAGCTGCTCGGCGAGTGTCTGCCTGGTTTTGATGCCTCCTGACCACTCTCTGCAGATGCACATGGGCCGAGTCGCATCCCTTTCGCTCTCTCCCGGAACCAGTAATCTACCGCTGGGACTGAGGAGGGTTCTCCATTCCAGGGAAAGAGTGGTGGTTGAAACCCTAGAATACACTGAAAAGGGGTTAATCCAGTGGTTTCTTGCCTTAGAGAATTTTGAGCGTATTCAGCCCAGGGTAGATACTGGTTCCAGGAGTCTTGGTGGTCGTGGCAGTAAGGTCTCAGAGACCAGCTGATTTCTTGTATCTTGCGCTCTGTTTGCCCATTCGTCTGCGGGTGGTATCCTGAGAAGAGACTGACAGAGACACCCAGCAATCAAAAAACTCCCTCCATACCCATGAAGTAAATTGAGTACTCCTGTCAGAAACAATATCTTTAGGAATTCCAAAATGTCTAAAAACTTGTGAAAAGGGGGATTGTGCTGTTTTCAAAGCGGTTGGTAGACTGGTCAGGGGAATGAGTTTACAGGCCTTTGAAAATCTGTCTACTACCACTAATATGGTTGTAAAACCATCAGATTCGGGCAGATCAGTGGCAAAATCAATGCCTATATGGGACCAGGGTCTCTGGGGTATGGGTAAAGGCATGAGCTTGCCCTCGGGTAGGTGTCTGGGCATGTTCGTGATGGCGCAAACTGAGCATCCCTCCACGTACCGGTAGACATCCTGGGCCATTCCGGGCCACCAGAAGTTGTTGCGCAGGAGGGTAAGCGTTCGAATCCTTCCCGGGTGGCCGGCTCCTAAAAACGTTTGGGCAGATTCCAGCAGACTTTGTTGTACAATTTGTGGTATGTATAGTTTACCTTCCGGGGTCTCTGGTGGTGCAGGCTCATGTCTTAAGGCTTCGTTAATTTGGTCCTGTACTGACCATTGGATCGGAGCCAGGAAGACTGATAATGGCAGAACTGGCTCTGGTTCCTCGGTGACTGGATCAGGTTGGTATATCCTTGACAGGGCATCCGCCTTAGTGTTCCGAGTTCCAGGTTTGTAAGTTATAGAAAAGTTAAAACGGGTAAAGAATAAAGCCCACCGTGCTTGCCGTGGGTTGAGACGCTTTGCCTCCCTCAGGTATTGCAGGTTCTTATGGTCTGAGATGACTAGAAAAGGTGTATTCTCTCCCTCCAACCAGTGCTGCCTCTCTTCAAGTGCCAATTTGATCGCCTGTAGTTCTCGGTTTCCCACATCGTAATTCTGTTCTGTGGGAGACAATTTTTTAGAGAGAAAGGCACATGGGTGAAGAGTATTAGTTTTGTAGTTGAAGCAGTTCTTCAGGAAGTGTGCGCAGTGCTAGGTTGGCCAAAAAACAGGCGAAATTATTGAAGGAACTGATCTATGGATGATAGATAGACACTTTCAGATGACCATAAAGCTTCCACCCATTGCAGTGCTAGTCCGGACAGCAGGGTAATAATAGAGGCAATTTTTGTGAGATCAGTGGGGAATAGATGTGGTTGTGCCTCGATCTACAGAAAGATGAGAAAGATGCCGGGCTAACTGTAACTGGACTAGTAGGTGTGGGTTTTGAGTGAACTTCATTTAGTATCTGTATGAATATCAGATATGGATCTGGGGAAACATTTGGCTATATGTAGCCTAAACACGTTTGTGTCAGTAAATGTAAAGAGTAATATAATAAACTGAATATAATACAACTGTAAATCAATTGCTATTCCGTAGTCTACAACATGAAAGAATAAAAGTGTCTGCTATGAATAAATGTTAATAAAAGAACCCCATTATTATATGTACATGAAAACTGTAGAAACACTGGACGTAATTATTTGGCATCATTGTGCAGCAGCAACTTTGACAACAAAAAACGGCAACTCTAGGTTAATTCGCTCTTGGATGGATAAGCACAAGTATGACAGTATACCCACTGCAAAAAAGTAGACTACACCACTGGACAGTAGTGATAGCTGATACCAACTGACAAAAAGATTAATTACCTTGACCTTGTGACCTCATAATAATAATAATAATAAATGCTTCGCATATGTGACCTTTCTAATGATAAAACTAATGTTGGATGCTGGATCCCGATCCACCATGACCACAGCCAGCTCCCGATCCATCACGACCTTTGAAGGCTACGAAACCTCCTGAACGCCAGCCCCCTCCTCCCTAACAGTGGTATTTATCTTGTTACGGTGCGAGGACACACCTTTCCCGAGGGGGGCGTGATGCTCCTCACAGTCTGCTGAGCCTGGATAAGTTGGCTGCGCAGTTACCTGCACCCACTCTCAGTCACCTAATGAGAATTGCAATCACCTGCAATTAACTCACGATAAAAGCCTCTCTTACCAGAAGCTCAATGGCTGAGCTCAAGGTGACATCCTTACCTTCATGCTGCGATCCCTCTGCTTATTAGACCTACCAGTGAGCTGGGAATTGGAACCTAACGGGCTGTCCTGTACTCAAGGCTTTTAATCTGCACTTACCTCCACTGAGTACATCAGTAAGAACAACCAGTCTTCATGTGAGATACTCATCCTGTTACTTACCTGAGTCTACCTGGGCTGGAATGTTGTTTGCGATCAGGAGATCGCTGAAGTCTTGCTGAACATTGCTTTTATGTTTGATTCAGACCCACGGCTGAGAATTAAGTTGTTCTTTCTGCTTAATAGAAGCCTGCCTTTAACTATTCCCCTGTCTTTCGAGTCTGAGTCTGAGCGTTACACACTGCTCTGTGATACTTTATATAACAAAGCTTTTAAAGATTCTGATGGGTTTGATGTGAAATAAGATGTAATTAGATAACTAGTTAATAAGAAAAGCTTTTAGAGAATATAAATCGCTTGATCCTAAATAAATATTTATTAAATGTTTATATAAACAAAGTTAGGTTAATAATTGTAAGGGGAAACAATTTCTTTGTTGATTGACTCGCTTTATCATTATCAGGATTTTTATTTAAAGCCTTCTTCATATTGCTGAGAAACAATTTATACAGCCATCTTATTGATTTAGCCGGCATACTTTTTGCTCATCCTAACAAAAATAAAAAAAACAATACACATACAAAACTTGAACGCCTCAGAGAAAAGGTAAGTTTTCAAAGCTGATTTAAAGCAATTACCAAAACTTTAAATTCAGTTCTATATTTAAACCGGTAACCAATAAAGTGAAATCAAAACTGGTGTAATATGTTCACACTTACACTTCCCTTTAAGGAGCCGAGATGCAGCATTTTGAACCAACCGCAATCGTCCGACACATGTCTGGGAGGCACCCATACAAAGAGTTACAATAATCTAATCATGATGTTACGAAAGCATCCATTATAATTTCAAAATTCTTAACAGACAAAAAAGGCTTAACCTTTGCTAAAAGACGAAGATGGTAAAAGCAAAACTCCACCACAGTAAATAGCTGCTTGTCAAATTTAAGGCTGTTATCAAGTAAAACCCTCAGGTTCCGAATACAATTGTTACTGTATGGTAACAAAGTATCAAAATCAAGGTCATGAATGTTATGATCATTTGAGCCAAACAAAATAATTTCAGACTTGTTTTCATTAAGACTTAGGAAATTACTAGCATGCCAGAGTTTTAATTCGTCCAAGCAATACAGTTCACAGATGCAGCTGTATTCCAAAACGCTCCATTAAATCTTCAAAAACATACATCAGGGCTTCAATAATAGCATGTCACCGGACAGCCACATACAAACAACATATTTCGTCACTACAGAGGATGTGGGCTGACGCCGGAATTTCATGCATGACGATTTATACTTCCGGATTTTATCAAGGTCACATATGGATGTCATTTATTTATTAGGTCACAAGGTCAAGGCAATTAATCTTTTTGTCAGTTGGTATAGGCTATCACTACTTGTGTACATTTACATCATTCAAAGTTTAATCAAAGTGCCCCAACCCATGCACATTCTTATTTGTAAACCTTTTAACAGGTGAACAGGCATCTGAACACAGTCCACAGCAGTCTGGAGTTCCTGATCTCATTGCTCTAGATGTTGAAGCACGTAATGAAAGAGTGCTTCATACTCTCAGAAAGATTCTGAGTGACCAGTCCACCCCTGAGGACTTTGACACTGCGGTTGAGATGCTGAAAACACTGAGCAAGCTGAATAACTACTACTCTCAATACTGGCTTTGTGAGTACCTCCATGAAATAGATCAGTTTGTGAAGAGAC
>JAUCNO010001053.1:10821928-10846344 GCA_032353835.1 Enteromius viviparus
TAAGATGGCGGCCGCGTTTCTCGTCAGCGCCAGTAGGAAGCATCGGTCGATGGGGCGTCTACCTATATATGTCTATGGTATCAGTAACCAGAGACAATTTCCTGTTTCTTATTACAAACAGCAGGTTGTCATCTTAGGGCTATATAGTCATCACATCATAGGTTAATAGGCCTATTGTCATCACTATGGAAACAGCAAAGTTCTGACAGAACACCACAACAAAATTAATATCGCATTCCGTCATAAGGGAACTAGACATCTTTCATATCTCCCCAGCGTATTTTTTTAAGGTTCTATCATTAACTCAAATGTCTAATGAAGCTTTGTGAGACTATGGGGAACCTGAGGTCTTGTGACAGCACAGACTTTAAGGAGACAAGAGTATACAAGATTAATGTTTTCTTGCAACAGCCTGTAGCGAAACATTATTTCCTTCGATTTTTTTATGACGTTTATAGCTATTTGTATACAATTGTATATATTTATATTTATACAACTGGGTGAAAATAGGCCTGTTAATATGGCTTGTTAGTATTCGTTTTAAACCATATAAAAGGAAAAAAAAACTATACACACAAAAACTATACCCAGCAGCTGGCAGAAAAAATAACCTATTATTTTTAGAAGTGAACCAGCAGCTTAGTTAAATGAAAACTACCCAGCACCCGGATAAATATATATACATATAAATACATATACAGTAAAATGACCAAAAAGCTGATATCAAATCAAGCTGATTTTAAAATATAAATAAAACTCAGGATTTTTTAGAGTAGCCTACAGGAAAATCAACTCAGCCTCTTTGGTAAAAATACTAATACAACACAATAAAATGACACAACAGCCTGAACCCAGCATCTGGGTAAAAAGTAAAAGAAAAGAAAAGAAATAAACAAGCATTTGTGGTATCAAAACCGCTCTGATTCAAACTCACTGTCCGATTCATTTGCAAATCGGTTCTTTTGAACCGTTCAATTCAAACTTTTCAATTTACAGCCAGTGATTTCGGACTTAAAATAACTTGTATTTACAATTAACAATACTGATTTTCATATTATTTTTATAAAAAAAAAACTAATGAAATGCTATGAATAAACTTATACATAAGCTTTACTTTTTCAGCTTAAGCGAATCGGACCTGCCGAAAAGAGCTCAGTGAGTCATTTTTCAGAAACGATTGGAATGATTCAGTCAGACCGGTTTTGTGAACTGGATCAATCGCTTTATTACAAAGATTCGACTCAAAAGACTGATCCATTTAGGAAGCATACAGAACTGCTTATGGCGCATTTGAATTTCAATCAACTGTTCCTGCTCTCGCGCTGCGCCCACACACCTCTATGAGGCGCCAAAGCGAACGCAGAGAGAGAGAGAGAGAGAGAGAGAGACAGAGTTGTTTTCTTTGAGTTCTTGTTTTGTGGTAAAATGTTACGGTCCTGCAAAAAGATGTTTAACATTTTTTTTTACATTTGGTGTTGCACTACCTTCGATGACAGTGCAACGATGTAGAAATATATTTCAATGATCTAAACGCTTGTGTTACATTACTTGCTGGCTGTTTGCACTCTTTCTGCGGGGCTTTCCGCGGATGATTATTTATGTAGGCCTGGTACAGGGATCAATATCTAAAACCTAAGCAGAGTAAATTTTCCTCAGTCAGTTGTGTGTCACTGATCTGGTGGCAAACTTAGGAAAAGTAGCAATGTCTTGTTACTGCTCAGATTAAGGAAGCTATTTAGGACAAATTGTTTCAAAGGAGGCTTGAGAGTTAACATATTCTCTTTTCACAGGACAATAAAATTACATCCATGCTGCCGGACATACACGATAGCCTTTCAGAAATGTTATTTCAACTGTAAACAATCCTCCACCGCACCTCACACCAGCAATTCAAATATCTGTGTCTAGGACTGGAGGCCGACCAAGGAGATTATGCGGATTTTTATATTTGTAATAAACATTTTTAATGACAAGCTACCCCAAAATACATTTAACAGAAAATTCAACGTTCTACTGACTGGTCAAGCACATACATATGTCCAGCAGAGAACATCACTGTCATTACATGAAACAAACAATATTTTATATGTAATTTTCCTGAGATTACAAACTCTAATTAGTAAACCTTACTTTTAAAAAAAGAAAGCAAAATGGTTGCCTTAAAAAACAAACAAACGAACAAAAAAACAGTTAAAGTGAAAAAACAATAGGCCTACTAATTTGTACTAACAAATGTTTATTTTGTGTTGTAAACTTACAAGTTCTGATAATTCAGAATGACAATTTTATAAACTATATAATTAAGTGCAATAAACTATATTCACAGTTCAGACAGCTCAAACATCCATTCATCACCCCAAATATAACAACAACAATGTTCCATTCACTACATATATACAATTAGACATGAATTCAATCTAGCAACAGTTCAAAGTTGAAGGTAATTTATTTTATTTTTTTTGTAATGCAGATTTAATTTACATGTAAAAAAAGAAAAAAAAAGAAAAGAAAAGACAATCTTCTTCGTAAACTGGATTGCCTGCACAAGTTGCCATTGGGGTTTTTTTCTGTCCCAAGTCAAGCATTACGCTGTAAGTGTTTTCAAAGTATTAGGGTAATCCAAATCCAAATGTAACAGTCTGAAAGCGAATGGTTGGGTTAGATTCTGGAGACTGTTCTTTGGAGTATTTCCCTGAACAATGATGTCAGAAGACACTGGGGGAAAGGCAAAGATTTGGATAAGTACAGTACTTCATCTTCAATGATACCAGTGTCCAGACTGCACCAACGTCAGACAACTGTATATGAAATCAAATAAAATCAGTATTAGTAAAATGTAATGATCATTTGTTGGTGTTATCTGTCCTGCCTGCACTGTCCTGCACTGAGTTCACCCAAACTTGAAATTTATGTGATCATTTACTCAACAACGACTCAACAAAGACATTTTCAGAGAAAACTGAGAAATCCTTTCACTTAATGTCTATTTACCCAAAACTGCCTTTTAGGGGAATCAAATGAAATCTCATAGAGAGATATAGACCAAATACATCTCAAATAACAGACTTTCAAAATATATTATTTTCTAATAGAAAATTTGATCAGTTTACTCAAAGATACGTTTATTCGTGTATGCAAAAATCTGTAAAAAATCCCAAAAAATGCAGCAGAGTAAGAGGGCTAAATAAGACTTTCAAATAAAAAGCGTAGTAAAATTCAAAGTTTGCAGGCAACAGTCATCAGCCTCATCCGGGACGGTGATGAGTCTGCCTACAGACAGGAGGTTAAAGAGCTGGCTGTCTGATGCAGTTATAACAACCTGGAGCTCAACACACTCAAAACGGTGGAGATGATTGTGGACTTCAGGAGGAATCCCCCTGCACTTCCCCCACTCACCATCATGGACAGCACTGTGGCTGCAGTGTGTTCAGGTTCCTGGGCACCACCATCTCTCAGGACCCGAAGTGGGACACTCACAATGACATAAAGGCCCAGCAGACATTGTTCTTCCTTCAGCAGATGAGGACATTTAACCTGCCACAGGAACTGCCGAAACAATTCTGTACTGCCATCCTTAAGTCTGTCCTGTGTTCATCCAGTATGGATCACCTTTCAAATCAGATATCCAAGATCTTTACATCTCCAGATTAAGAAAAAGGGCTAAGAAATCACTTTGGACCCCTCACACCCAGCCCACACTCTCTTTGAACTTTTGCATTCTGGACCGCAATACAGAGAACTGACCACCAAAACATCCAGGTCTCAGGCGATATTTACCATCAACAATTAAAACTTCTAATTATACATTGTCAGTCATATCCGGCATATTTATTTTTATATAAAAGTTTGCTCACTTGTAAACTATGCACCTTGTAAATAACATATCAGCACACTTTTAACATGTGAACAATTTAAGCAATTACATTTTCCCCTTTACATCTATTTTCTGTATATAGTATATTATTTGAATGAAATTTTTCTTCTTCTCATATTAATGTTATTCTGTCTCTGCTGTGTCATCCCTATGCACGTTTTTTACTATCATGTTCATCTTCTCTATGTCTGTACTGGAAGCTCATGTTGTTAAGTCAAATTCCTAATGTGTAAAATACTTGGTAATACTTTTCTGATTCTGAAATACAATTAAAGCACACAACATTGTATGATAAAAATAAAAAAACATGAAATACAATGAATAAATAAATTCAATCACAAACATCACATGGCAGAACTGCTTATGGCGCATTTGGAATTCAATCAAGTGGTCCAGCTCTCGCGCTGCGCCCACACCTCAACCCCCCGCCGCCGCTCGTGCCAATGATGTCATTCTGTTTTAACGGCTGGGGGCGCGGCTGTACCCGGCAGCTCCTCCCGTCGAGCCAATCGCGATCGGGCAGAGAGAACTCCAACAGCCTGTGTTCACGGTCTGTGGGAGGATCTAACGGCAGCGCTCCGCTCCTCCACGGCCAGCCAAACACTTGAACACACACTGCGCCAAGCAAAAACGAAACCTTCAGCGCTGAAACTTCAGTTGGATAAGAAGGTAAGAGTTCATTTTGAAAACACTGACGGTTGTTATTAACTCTGATTAGATCGCGGCTAAACCAAAAGCCCTTTCACGGCTTAACACTTCTGCAGGGAGAAAAGAAATAGGTGTTGGCTTCAGAAAAGCGTCTTTGATGAAGATCAATGACTTGGCGTGTTTCTTTGAAAGCCTGGGAAACAAACACATACACCGACAAATCTGACTGTAATGTATCAGGACGCAAAAGCGTCGCTTAAGTTGCGGTGTGTTTCGCGGTGGTCACCACCTGTTTTCCTGCGCAGCTCGGTAGCGCAGTGTTTGTTTTTGACCACAGCACTAGATTCAGATGGATTTGGCATGGGACTGTGAGGCAACACCCCTGTCTGTCGAACACCTCACAACGTTGTGTTTAGGTCACGAGGTCGGAGTTCAGTTCAGAAATGCAAATATTAAAATATAACACGCTCATAAAGCGACATAGATCAGCATTCATGAATGAAACTTGAAGATGAAAGACCGCGCCTCGAAATAAAACAACTTTGAGCTCTTCACGGTTCACGTTTGTGCGCTGAGGCGCTTTCTTGCCAAACTTTTTCAGGTAACGTAACGTTAATTATTTAATTTTATTTTGGGGTAACGACGTGATGGTCATTTTGAAATATGTTAAATGAGCACTTTTTTTATTAACAGCAAAAGTTTTAACATAACTTTTAGGTAATACGATTAAAATGTACACTTAAAAGACATTTTTTTTCTTTTTTTCTACATAAAGCAGGTCGCGTCCTAATGAACGCCGCCATTTCGACATCACATGACACGAAAGTCAATTATTTGGAAATGCCTATGGCATTTAAGTTAAAAAAGACGAAACGATAGATAAACAAAACGGCTTAGGGATTTCTTGAGGATGCTGGAGTGAGAGTTTTTAATTATTGTTTAAAATAAAATACAATAAAACATTTTTGTATTGTTTAAAAACTCTTGTTGTAAGGTAGTAAAATCATTGTAAAAAATAAAATGTATTTTTTTTAAGTATTAAAATTCATTTTAAATTAAATACGTATTGTTAAAAATCTGAATTTTATTTACTTATCTTAGTTGAATATAATTAATATACAACGTTTAATTTTAAATGTTTTAGTACTTCATGCTTGATGGTTACACAACTTGTACTATATTAATAAGTTTAATTGTTTTTTTAGAAAACAGTATAAGTGTTTTTGAAAAACATATGAAACCATCACAAATATAAAAGACTTTATCTAATCCAGGATTTCCTTGTTTGGCATAGACCCAAATGTGTTTTGGACAAAACTGCTAGTCACGGTCTGTATTGTAGGCTACTGAAAGCGAAATGATCATATGGTTCATTTAAAAACTTGTTAGACAGGAATGATTTGGGTGTTTGTGTTTAAAGCAGTGACTGTAGGAAACCTCACTGTGTTTGGGAAGGAAGAGGCCACATTTCAGCAGGAATTTCCGCGATAGCCTCTCTGATAAAGACCACCACCACATTAGGACAACGTTTACATGTCCAGGTCTCTGCGGCTGTGTGACAAAACATATTGAGCTACCTACCTAGGATTATGTGCACACTAAGGACTGGAATATTTACTTAATATACACTAAAACAGAATGACTTACTGCTTATCTGTGTACCATTTTGTTAATTTGATGAGTGTGACCGTGATAAGCTGAGGCAGAAAAGGAGTGAAGGGTCTGAAGAGCACTAGTCTCTCTGGATAAGAATGTAAATATGCCGGTTATACTTGGAAGGCTGTTTCTGCTGTGCCACCTCAGCATTGCCAACAGGTGCGGGCCCACAGCCACACCACTCTCTGTGTATAAGAGGAGCAGGTCGATATCTGGGTCATTATTCAGCTCACTGTCCAAGCATCAAAGTGAGGCACACTGGTTTGATTCGGGAGCAGCCTTCAGTGCTTTATTGGGCACTGAGCCACGAATAACCTTTGCGATACAAACACTGCACATGCTGAATAATTGCAAAATAATCAAAACGCAGCTGAAATTTTATCTTAAAATTATATTTACGAGAGTTAAACAGACGGGGAGGTGTGTTTACATTTATCTTACATAAGCAGAATGTTTTCAAGGGGTGACTTCCTGCTTGCTAAAATCTAGCAGATGTCCTGGAGGGGCGTCTGTATGTTGTTGTGTCCTTTGGGTTGTTTTCTGCTCCTGTGATATCAGACATTTGAGAAGTAGAGGAATACTTTGAAGAAAGAACATAGATTGTCAATGGGTTTCTGGATCTATTTAGTACCACCAGGTATTTAGTTAGGAGTGTGAGGTCTGTCTTGGGGCGTATATACAGACACACACATACGGTAGTATAATATAATATAATATAATATAGAGAGACATAAAGAAAGGAAGAAATGAATACTATTGTTAACAAGGACATATTAAATTGATCAGAATTGACAATAATGAAATGCATTATATGAAAAGAAATCCTGTTAATAAATGCTGTTTTCTTAAACTTTACACAACTTTACGAAAGTACTTAAACAGTACTTTTGCTTAAATACATGGAGCTTTAATGAACTTAAAAAAAAATCAAAAATATTTGTTTTACCACTACCTTCACCGAAAGGTAGTGTGCATATGCATGCATATATATATATATATATATATAAAATGCGTTATATTAGGCATATAATGCAAAAGTTGCATGTAGTTGCTCTTTGATGGACCTGAAATCAAATTCCAGCTCATGGTTATTTCTCATCCCATCCCCCTCTGGATTCCTTGCTCTGTTTCTAACCATCAAGCGGTCCTTGACCTCAATTTAAGGTTAAAAACCCTTGATCTCACAAAGGTCAGCATTAATACAGCTGGATTCCCATGTGTCATTCTGCTGGAAAAGGAAAGCAGATTCTTTATGCTGAAAATAGGAATATTCAGAATTGTGACCACTCACTGAAAAAATGAAGAAAAGCAGACATGTCTGAACTAGTTACTGCTACTTTTCTCTCACTTTCTGACTGCTTGAAGATCGGTTCTTGGTGTGCAATGCCACTGATTTTGAGTGATTGTCCATGGAAAGCTGTTTTCAGGTCAGTCTTAGCCCTCTGGGCTACAGTCCATACTGAGCCATTACTCTCTGATGGCGACCTGATCGTGTGAGAAAGAGGGGAAAAAAAGAGTAGAGGAGAGGAGAAAGAGAGGACGGTCTTTAATTAGGACACCCTTTTTCTCCTCTCCAACTCCCCCTCTCTCTAGGAACAAGAACAAACATTCAAGTAGGTCAGACCCTTCTGCTTTTTCTGTCCCTTTAGTTTGGAGAAATCAGTCCATTAAGTCTTACTAGGCTTTTCTTCTCTCTTTCTTTGGAAGCTGAAATCACACACGCATTATTTACAACTGTCTGATGTTATTCTATTCTATAAACTTAAGCTGAAGAACTTTATTTAAACTTGTGCTGTGTTTGTTTCTGATTTCCCGCCTTGGTGTGTGTGTGATACACTGGAAGTGTTTCCTCTCTCAGTGTGATAAGGAAGCCAAACATCAGCAAGGCCTCAGGAGGTCTTTAAATTAGAGTTTAATCTTCTGTGCTCTTCTCTGTTATGTCATGTGGAGAATCTGATCTAAGGATCCGCTGCTGCTCCACAGAAGCGTAAGGCAGTCGTGTGCTTGTGTCTTGGTGTTTGCTGTTGATTGGCTATCACCCTCAGGGTCAGTGAATCCTGTAATAAAAGTGTTGCTGTAGCAATCTGACAATCTGCAGCAAGTGCTATTGGGATTGTGCTTCAGCAAGAGGTTTGTAAAATACCTCATGTGGCTTTCCACACAAACACAAACATATTGTGTCACATCACATCTCACAGAGTTGATAAAAAAAGCAGTGTTAAACACACAGTGATGAGTGCAGGGTAATAAGTGATTGTTGTGGCTGATGTGGTGTAATTATTGATTGTTGTGGCTGGAGGTAGACTAAATATTGATTTGTTTAGGCTAAAATGAGTCTTTGTTGATTTGTTGTGTGTGTATTGCAATTACTGATGACTTTTGTGTTTTAAATGTTAATCTTTGAAAACTTTCAACCTGCTGATGTCATATATCCTTTTTTGCTAAATAAAAAGTTTAGCGGCAGGTAAAAAGTTAAAGCCATGAACTAAAACAACCAATGTGAATCAAGGTTGTAATAGTTTGAGATTTTTCATTAGTTTTAGTTTTTATTTTGTTTTGACTTTTTCAAATTCAGAGGCAGATTTGCTAGTTTTTATTAGTTTTTATATTTTGAAAATGCTTAGTTTTAGTTTTGTTTTTATTAGTTACAGTGTTAGTTTTCGGTTTTTCTTTTTTTGTAAATTACGATATTTGTCAGGTGCATGAATCAAAATCACTAGAATAAGTATTGTAAAATAAAAACTCAAATATAACTGTTCACTGATATATTTAATGGTTTCCGTTGTCAGAAAAACGGATTGAAGATTTGTCGCTTTTTTGGGGGAGTTTTTTAATCAAAGAACCGGCTTTACTGACGAGATGCGCATAATATATAGTTCGCCCTATAGTTCGCCTAGGACTCATAATCAAAGAAATCCCAAATAGGACTCTGCCGCTTTCTTCCAACTTTCGCTGCAGCTATCACACTAGCCGGCGGCGTCGCGGACAGACTGTGGACACGTGACGTCACAGACTACGTGGTGCCATACGGGTCAAACAATAGACTTTAATTCAACCCAAAAGGCTTATTACAAAGACGAAAACAAAGGACATTTTTGCTATAATATTAGTTCGTTTAAGTTAGTTTTGTATACACACAAAACAGTTTCAGTTATTTTATTTATTTATTTATTTATTTTTAACTCTCATTGTTATTTTTATTTCAGTAAATGAAAATGTTTTTTTAATACTAGTTTTAGTTTTTTCGTTCGTTTTCATTAACTATATACATTACAAACCTTTTTAACCAAAGAAGCATTTGTAATTTTAAATTAAACAGTATATTTTAGATTTATTGCAATGTGTTTAAGTACCCTAGTTTATTAGCTATATGGGACATTGATTGACACGACTACTGGAAATTTCTTTTCAAAATCATAGGTGATGTAGTTTTTCACCAAGAATTCCACTATTAAAAGCCATATTTATAAATAAGTTAAAGGAGTGCAGACTGCCTTCACCGAACCATTGATAAACAACCTTGAAGCTCACAATATCATAAAGGAACTACATTTAAGTTATCATGGAAAAAAAGTATTTCTTAGTCCATTTTTGTCCTTAGGATTCAGTGTTATCTTCACAATGTTTTATGTAGCGGATGTTAAGTATCCCACATCGAATTATAAACTCCACTTTAATCTCTGTTATCTTTTTATTCTGGGGAGACTTTGTTCCCTTAGCTTCCAGGACTGGTGTTTGCCAGGCAGATGACGTGCATTAAAAGCACAACCAATGACAAACACCACCGAAGAATCACACTTTTTGGGGATATTATTATATGGATGGCTTACTTTGATATGAGGAAGTATTATAACAAAACAGAAATGAAGGTCTCTAGTTAAGCTGAGCCATTCTTAACCTGCCCAGCATGAGTCCAGATTCCACACAATCCAGACACCCAACAGCCTTCATACACTAACCTCAGGACAGCTCTCGTCTGTTTTTACCTTCGAGTCATTGTTGGATTAAAGAACTGAGAATGATCCTAGATCAGCATTAATAAACTAGTCAATATGTGCTCTGCGATAAGCATCTTTAATTATTAGACCCGGCAGTGAAAACAACAGGGGATGAGCTATTTGTGTTTGACTAGCTGTGTGTGTTTACACCTTCTGTAAGTCACTGTGAGCCATTAATAATGTTGAGGCAAAAAAGAAAATCTTTTTTTGTTAACCATGCTATTCCAAACCTGTATAGCTTCTGTGGAACACAAAATAAGATATTTTATATTTTTGCCCATGCAAGTCAGCTGAATCTATAACAACAGTTATAGACCAAAACACTAAAACTTCTAAATCTTCTTTAAAATATCATATTTGCCGTTCACAAAAAAGGATGGAAAAACATCTACAGGTTTGGAACAACATGTGCATTTTAACTATCCCTACTAGTTCCGGACATATTCTCTAGTCTTGCTGTGTGTTCAGTGTATTGGCACATAAGGGTGTACAGTTACACTGTGTGTTTATGCAGGTGTTATCTCTGTTAAAGACTTTTAAAACTCTAGAAGCTTCTCTATCATGACGCGATTCATATTTTAGATTGTGCAGAGAAACACTCGCTACAAACTGAAGGATCCTCTTTTATTTATTGATTGATTTACTTTGATATTCTCCCATGGAACCTGCCAAAAATTTTGCGACATGCTACAATGTTTATATAACCAAACCTGGCAATGTTTTACTTCTAATACGGCAATGTTGTTTTGCCAGATCGACAGTGGCTGTGTTTGCTAATTCAGACCAGCATGTACTAGAAAAACACAGCAGGAGATGCTCCTTATCTAAAAGTGTTTTGGTGGTTCAATCAAGAAGTAGGGGGAGTAGAACAAAGATAAGGAATGTGCAGTCAATGAGTTTTTGGTAGAAGTTGACCTCCTCACAAGATCATCGAGGACACAAATCAGCAGATGCTTTCCAAAGTCCTCCTGGTTAAATTCAGCTTCGCCTTCATTTGAATTTGTCGGTTTTATATATTAAACCGTGTTGTGATCCATTAGCAGAAGGAGACGTGTGCTCCCCACTGTGTAGGCTACGTATGACGTGCAATCTTAAAGGTGACTTAAAGACCCAGTGCACCCCCTGAGGCTCAGTACAGGTCATTAATTGTGAGATTAGCTGTGAATTGATGGCAGAGCTTCACCTTATTAAATAAATGCTTATAGCTCATTAAATATTTCTAATGCGCTCCAGTGGGTTTAAGTATATTGAAGTTCCAGTCAGATATCCTGCCTAGAGAGATTTATCTTCTTTATCTGTTCATACTGAGTGAAATTTCCTCAGATGCATACCGATCAGTGGGATTCCTGCTGAAAATAACAGTTCAGTTCAGGTCAGGTTGGTTAATTCAGAGTCTGGTTGCATCTAGTATTGAGATTGCACATAAAAGAACACAATTCTGAGCATTTTTATTCAATTATTTGTTTTTGAGGTGCTTACATTGTTACCCTATAAAAAAAAACAGACATAGTTGATTAGTATGACTTTGTATGAGTTTGGCTGATGGCATTTTATTTATTAATTTTTTCCTGTGATAATCGCAATAATGTCACTATTGTGAATTATTTAGTCTACAATAATCATATAGTGAAAATCTTATATCATAACAGCCCTAAATACAGGACTTCCAGACAGCTTGCCAAATTATAAAGTTTCAAAAAGTCATTTTGCTCAGCCCTAGTAAACCGGGTCATTGTGCGAGTATGTTTGAGCTTCAGGCAGAGGCCGAATGCTGCAGAGTGATTTTACAGCTTGCCTGTGAGGCTCAGACAGATGAGTGCTGCGGCTCCCACTGCAGGCATCATATATTCACATCATCCTCCAGACACACTCTCACCAGTGCTCACGCCACCCGTTACAGGAACCAGGCCAGCGGGCATCACTCGGCAGAAACATTTCATTTTTCTCATGTACCCAACCTGTCTGAGGTCTTTGTGCATGCAAGAAAAAGACAGAACAAGAGTTACTCAGTTCAAACGTTACAGTGTCTCCTCGGTAAACAAGCAGACCGACAGATGACTGCAGGGGAACTCCCTCACATACGGACTGCATGGCCATTAAAGACTTTTTACAATATATCTTGTGATGTCAATGTATTATTTTTCCCCGTATATATATTTTATATACGTGTATATATATATATATATAATTTAAACCAAACAGCTGGAATTGTGCAAAACAAGAAGTAAAACATAAAGTTAAAAATAGAAATCATTTCCACTACCATTTGAAGGTTTCGGGTTAGTAATATTTTGTTATGTTTTGTACCAAAAGAATACATTAAATTGATCAAAAGTAACAGAAAACAGTTATGCAATATTACTAATTATTTCAATGTTATATTTATTAAACTTTAACTAAAATAATAAATAACTTTATATTATTTTTTATTACTTGATATTCATAAAAAATTGCTATAATTAGTATTAAGTATTACTATATAAATTTGACTTAAAAAAATATATATAATTAAAAATTCTATTAAATATAATATTGCTATTACAAATATTAATATTACTGATACTGAAACTTTAGTTTTTACCTAATCAAATTTTAAAATAAGAGTATTAAAAAAACAAAAAAGATAATGTGACACTAAAGACTAAAGTAATTAGCCTACTGCTGAAGTTTAGCTTTGCCATCACAAAAATACAAATATATATAATAAATATAAAAATATATATAATAAATAAAAATTGAAAAATAGACTATTTTACATACACTAAAATAGAAAACAACTGTTTTTGGTGATAATACACTGTTTTTGATCAAATGAATGCAGGGTTGATGAGAAAATACTTTTTTCAAGAACATAAGTCACATTCCCGTGACACAAAGAAGGAACTAGAAACTGGTTTATTGACTCATGGTCTTTAGGAAGCTTAATGGCCAAATTAAAAACACATTAGAAGTTCATGGTGTTGCTTAATTTGATATCACCAGGCAAATTGTAGCAAATCTATCATGAATATTCAATATGCTGCCCATCCGTATTACAGAGCCATCAGTCCACAGCTCCTGTGGCTCAAGGTCAATTGAAAGCATTTAAAGTGTCTGCGCACTCCTGAAATGCTCTCCTGGGCCCAGTTTAGTGTGTGTGTCATTTCTATGGTGGGGTTGGAGGGAAGAAGTCTGTTGTGAATCATGATGGACTGGACTCAATTATCCCATTATCCCTTATGGAAATCTGTGAAGCAGAAGGACTAAACCCCCTCCCGAATCCAATTTAAATCTCATTCACTTTCCATATCCAGGTTGTGTCGAGCTGTTATAGATTCTTATCAATCATAATGAAACACTTTTTCTCATTTTGTTCTGATGAACTCCTGCTGATTCAGTCCAGTGCTTGATTCAACAACTCTTTGATTCTCTGGATGTTAGAGTTGTGCGTAGTCGGTTAGGTTATCAGAAAGACTAGGAGCTGTATCTGTTCTACAAACAATCTTCATCCTTGCTTATCTGTATTGATTGACTTGATTTATTTTGATTTATGACTGATGTGTTTGATGTGATTTGATATTTTTTAAATACCCCCTCCCTGGATGACTAAAGCTTCTTACTGTGTGAGGCTGTGAGAGCGAGCGTTGTTGTTTTTAACTAAATATAAAACTGAAAAATAGTTTACATTAGTTGACTATATTTTAAAATATTTGAAAAGCACAGAAGAAAAAAACATAAAAGTAAACGATATATAAAGGGCTAATTCCATTTATTAATAAATACAGTATAAAAATCATTTTTAAAACACATGGATTTGGTTTAACTGGACTTTATTCTCAGATACAGCTGTGTGATTTATGAAGGCCGCAGTCTTTTTACATTAAAAGATGTGATGGTTTTTTGGAGCCTGTGTGTGTGAACAGGAAGGGAGTTGTCAGAACAGGAAGTGAGCTCCTTCTAATCCTGCCACCAGAGGTTGAGGAAACGTTTCCTCATTGTGCCCTCAGAGACGGGACAGCATTCCCAGAGCAAGCACTGTGGGAAATTCCCAGTCTGACACATCACAGATTGGATTTGTGTCATTTTTCTTCTTCAAAAATTAATTGATTTCGTTTTTAGCGCATTAACATGTCAGTTTTGTAAATTTTCAAAAAGCCACTTGTTCTAGTGTGAGCAGAACTGGGAGTGTTTGAAGGGCTTGTGAGATGATGGCAGCGGAGATGAATGTGTGTGTATGCCAGAAACCAGGCTGCCGTCACCAAGAACACATTTCTTTCTCCAGGGACGTACGTTTAAGAATAGCTCTGACCTGTTTCGGTTCTTTTCTCTCTCTCAGAACATGTCCTGTGATATGTTGTAAAAAAAAAAAGTATATAAAAATAATTTTTTTTTTTCCCATTGAAGTTCAATGTGTAGGTGTGCTGCCTTTTTAGTTTTCTGTTCCACTGATGACTTCATGTGACCATCCAATCCAAAAATCTCATCATAATCTTCATGTCCTGACTACAGTTTGAAACCACAGTAATGAAGTGTTGAGTCATTTACTAATTTGTGCATCCCCTTAAACACACTGTTCTGAAGACTTTATTTTCTTTTGCTTCCAGAAGTTTAAAAGAGATGCTCACCAATGCAGAATTTATTTGATAAAATTCTACAATATTGTAAACGATTATTGCAATTTAAAAACTTCACTGACCCCAAACCTTTGAACAGTAGTTTATAGTAATACCTTAGTACTTTGAAATACTTTATGGTACCCTAAGGTAGTTATACAAAAGGTGGCATATATCCAAAAAAGATATGAAATTGACCACATTAATAATGGTGTTTGTACTTGTTTGACTGGTGTGTAATCATGGTAAATGGCAAATTTGCTTTAAATGTGAATTTACCTATTTCTGACATGTTCTGAATTTCTCTCAGTTTGCTGTCACTCAGAGAAGCCAAAATCACGCCGTCTCGTTCATTGGGTAACTTTATGGCAGCACTGCTGCTCTATATGTGTATGTCCTGCATAAATGCGGACAGCTGGCTAGATTGGCACTATTTAAAGAAAAATGTGTGTGTGTATGTTCTTTGGCTGTGACGTTTTTGGGCCATCGTGTCCTTATTTTTTCTCCAAATTGCGGGAAAGGGTGGGGCAGGAAAGTCTCCCTCTTTCTCTTACTGTATTTTTCCATACTTTTCACGCTCTGGCTTTGTTTCTGCGGGTGTGGATGCAAAAACAGCTCCCAAATAAGGCCCTGGAACAAAATGTGCTCATTTTATTCCAGTGTGATGTTCATTTTGTGGGTCGGTTAGGTCCTTGATCAGCATTTTGGCCTCTTGGTTCAGCATAAGTGCAGGGCTGATCTTGGAACAGTTTTATGCTGCGCTCTGTTGTGTTGTGTCTCTCAAACCACAGGGGTTCGTTCATCTGAAGCTAACTGTTATGACACTTATCAGGATGTGTTTTGTGCATGTCTTGAAAGATTATTTTGATTTGTTAAGTGTTTGTGTAGATTCACTGTTAAACTGGATATTTCATCACCACCATTAAAGTACAGTACGTCTGTTTTAGCTAATATACTGTTTATGTATTTAAGGTAATATATGCAGTTTAAGCTAATGCAAACTAATATGTATTTATTAGTTTGATGGCTAAATAATAAGTGACACAGTATACAGCAAGTCATTATTGCTATTAGTTAGTTTAAAAAATATAAATCTAAATTAATATGGTAAAATCTCTTCCTCTTTCACTTTCAGTAGTGATGGCAGCTATCCGTAAGAAGCTGGTGATTGTGGGAGATGGAGCCTGTGGGAAAACCTGCTTGCTGATTGTGTTTAGTAAAGATCAGTTCCCAGAGGTCTACGTTCCCACAGTGTTCGAAAACTACATCGCTGACATAGAGGTGGACAGCAAACAGGTCAGTTATTTTGAAATAGTTTTGTACGCTGTCCTTCTTTCTCATTTTGTGGACATGAGTAATGAAATGTGTTTGCTTGATAGAGGAAACGGTGTGACTGCTGCTTGTTATATTTTTAACCCAAATTTTCTGACATTGACATTTAGGCCAATCAAAGTTCAGTTCATACCTTCAGCTGACAAACAATACTGAAGTATCTACTTCGCTCTCTCAGGTGGAGTTGGCTCTGTGGGATACAGCTGGTCAGGAAGACTATGATCGGTTGAGGCCATTGTCATACCCAGACACAGATGTTATTCTGATGTGCTTCTCTATAGATAGTCCAGATAGTTTAGGTACTTAACGACACACATACACACACAATTCAAAGGTTTGGAGTCAGTAGTGTGTTTACTTCGTTTTTTTTTTTTATTGTTGTTTTTATAACGAATTTAATACTTAGCAAGGAGGCGTTATATTTATTTTAATGATACAATACATATATTGTTTAGCTATATATATATATATATATATATATATATATATATATATACCTTGTTGAATAAATATATGTGTGTGTGTATACGTCTTTCTTTCTTTAACTTAATTTTTTTTTTTTACATTTCTTCATACACACACACACACACACACACATATATAAATGTATATATAATATTTACATTTTTATTTCTTTTTTTTAACCTTTCCAAAAAAAATTTAAGCAGGGCAATAAAATATTTGTAACATTTACATTTTTTTAAGTTTGGTAATAAAAATACCAGCAGAAGCTATAGTAAAGATATACTACAATTAAATACTTAGATAAACAAAAGTAGAAAACTGTTATTTTAAATTATAATAATTCTACAAATTAAGTTAAAATGTTAAATTATTACATTTTAATAAACTTAAAAAAAAATAAAAACAACAACTTATCAATTCAGAACTCTTGAACAGAATTGTAAATAATGTTTAAATTAAATTGAGCCAGTGATTAAACTCATAATTAAGGCTAAATGTAAGAGAATTTATGAAATGCTGTTTATTATTATTCACTATTTACTGTTTTAAATAATTTCTAAAAATATCAAACAGTGATGTCAGGTTTCATTCACTTTTTGTCTGGTCTCTATAGAGAATATTCCAGAGAAATGGACGCCAGAGGTAAAACATTTCTGCCCCAACGTTCCCATCATCCTCGTGGGCAATAAAAAGGACCTCCGGAATGATGAACACACACGCAGGGAGCTGATCAAGATGAAACAGGTGTGGCAGATGTGTGTGTGCACGTGTTAAACAGGTGTTGCTATAGAAACCTGAAGCAGAGACACAGCAGTGGCCTTTTGTTGGCCTTTGCCTCAAAAACAGGACACTTCCTGTCTCTGTCACAAAAGAAAATGAAAATGCAGCTGTTTCCTGTGGGGACAAAGCTGCCCTCAGGGATTGCCTCATACTGAATGGTGTTTGTAAGAGTAAGAAGCAGTAGTGAAACTTCTATGCTAGTCAGAATAATTAGGGGCGCCGTAAAGGGGGGGTAAACGATGACGATAAAATAATAAAATTGTGCTGCTAAAAAAATATATTTGATAGTAAAAATTATTAACTTTAAATTATTCTATTTGCTGTTTCCTGGTGTCAAAAAATGTATTTGTTTTAGAAACACAAACGTCCGTGGGCCCCTCTCGATTATAATAAAATGGTTCAGTCTGCCCAAATCGTATCCAGGCAACACAAACAGCTTGACTTCACTTATAGCGCCGGCAGAATATCAACTTGACTGAAGAGGAAGTGAAAATGCCTCAACAATCAATTGCACCAGCTGGACATAAAAAAGCTGGGTGTAAGGACTTAGTTACGTCCAGCTTGCCGCTTAATATTTACACCAGTTGCACCATCAAAAAATATGACCGGGCGTAGATGATGCGCGTCCTCGCTGAAACTCGCAGTTATGGCTACAGCTGAGACGAGCTCGCGCTTCCACCGCGCCTTGATTTCATTGAGGAAACATTTACTAAGTCCGTTTTTCTATCTGAAGTCTCCCTATGTGTTACATGACAGATTTCTTCAAACAAACATTAAAAATGAAGGCGGCAGGTTAAGAAAAACCTTTTTTTTATTTTTTTTATTTAGCCTATAAAGTCACAACGTTTTGTTGATATTCTCGCCAAATACAAATAAAAGTAGACTCTTTACAGTTCCGAATTATCTTCACTTTTGCCTCCGTGTCCTGCTCAGCGCACTTCAGCCTCTCCGCACAGACTTATCCCACATTATTATTATAGCGCATTTTTACATTTTTACTATTTTAATAGCCGGTCCCAGACTTTCTTTGAGTGCAGATTAATGTCCGCCTATAGACAACCTCTTATCATTTAATTTTGGTATTGCATCACTCATAGCTCTAACGTTTAAAATAGAGTTTAGGAAAATGTATGTAACGACTATCCTTAGCTTTGATTAGTTTGTAAAGCCTTGTCTCTTGTAAAAAGTCTCAAGGCGACCGCAGACTGGCATTCATATTCATATCAATGACCGCGAATAATCTCCCTGCTCCCAACGTTATAAATCGTGTATCTCCGATAAAACATGATTTTGGGGAAATGTTGTGTCAGCGTTGGTACACAACAGCATATGATAGCAATATAAGTTATAATACCAGCTTTCACTATACAATGTTTAATAACTCAAAAGATATGCCTTTTTTATTTCCTGAAAATAATAGTTTTGGAGATGGAGCTTCGTGATTGTCTGCAGTAATAATTAACAAACAGACATGAATCCCAAAACCTAACAATGCTTGAGCAAATCATGAATTTTTACTTTGCTCTGGCTAGGCATAAGATTTAGTCTCAGACGTAGCACTACGCCGCGATGGTGCAACGTGTATAAATTCTATGCTCGGTTTAAAGCACATTTTACGTCCAGCCTAGTCTTACGATCAGGTCCAGCTGGTGCAACCGGCCCAATAATAAGTTTAAATGTTGCGGTTTTATGACCGCTGGTGGCCGTTCTAGTGGAAAGAGTAACTTAGACTCATCTATGTTATACCTTGGCCATTCTTTGATATAGTATATTATACAAGTTCTGCTTAAATTATTAGTAAGAAGCAGTAGTGAAACTTCTACGCTAGTAGATTAAATATATGAGAACGATAGTCAAAATACCATAAAAGCACATGATTTTACGTAAATTAATATTAAAAAAGTCTCAGCTGTGTTGGGGGCCCTGTCGAGATTCTTTTCATGGGGCCCAAAATCCTTAGCAGCGCCCCTGAGAAGAATACTTATATACTTGTATAAATGTGTTCATGTAAATGGCGAACGTGAAACAACTTACCCAATTATGTTCTCTCAAACTACCCATCTACTTTCATGTTGAAGCACTATTTAAGAGAACTTAATTTAAGAGTGTCGTTAGCGTCTAGGAATGCTCAGTGAGCTCAACCCTTGATTTTATCTCTACTGGAATGTGGCAGACTGTAAGTCATGTGACATTCCGCACACTACAGTAGTACAGTATAAAGTTGTTATTGTAGTGTATTTTACTGTTTGATGTGGTACTATTTAAAATAACTGCAGTGTCAGTCTGCTAATATGGCATGTCAAACACAGTAAGTAGGTCACTGTTTAGTAGGGAATGAGGTTAATGTTTTTATTGTAGCCATTGATTGTTTTATGATAGTTTTGCCGCTTTGCAAGTAGAGACAAGTTCAACTTTAATGTTCAAACGTTTCTGAAAGATGTCTCTCATGCTCTACATTTCATCAATCAAGTCTTCATTTATAAGTCTATAAGTCTAATCGATCAAATTAATCGATTACTCGTTCATTATTTTTCCTAGCAGTCTTCAGTGTGAAATGCATAATCATTTTAATATGCTGATTTGGTGCTCAAGATTTCAGGATTTTTTGGATGACTAGGAATTTATTTAAAATAGAAATGTTTTGTAACATTGTAAATGTCTTTCACTTTGGATTGATAAATTAATTTTCTGAAAGAGTGCCGCCTCTCATCATATGTGTGTGTGTGTGTGTGTGTGTGTTCCAGGAACCTGTAAAACCTGAGGAGGGCCGTGACATGGCTAACAGGATCAGTGCGTTCGGATATTTAGAGTGTTCGGCTAAAACTAAAGATGGAGTGCGGGAGGTGTTTGAGATGGCCACCAGGGCGGCGCTGCAGGTCCGCAAGCGCAAGAAGAGAAGCGGCTGCCTGCTGTTATGAGCCACACACTGCAACACTCACACACACACACACATACATTGCAAACTGACCCCAGGAAAAGCCTGCAGTACCCACCACTCGCCACATTTCTCACAATCCAAGTGTGGACGACAGAAAAATATTTATAAGGGATCCAAAGTGTGTGTCGGTACCCAATACCTCTCCATCTTGCCATCTTTCTTTTTTCTTTTCCTTTCACCAGCATACCTTCCTTCCTTCTCTGGGAGAAAGACTGACTGATTAATTTTGTATTTGTACATAAATCTTCTGTCTTTTTCGGTTCTGGTTTACAGTTATTCTATGCCTCTGTATATGATGCTCAGTGATTTAAGTTAAAAAAAAAAAAAATACATTTATCATTCATTTAACCTGCCAGCCTCTCTATTCTGTGTGTTTGTTTGTTTCGGGGAGGGTTTGGGAGAGCTGATCTTGGAAGAGCCAAACTTGTTTAAATTTGTCCACTGACCTTCAGGATAGACACCGTATTTATTTTCCATGAAGTACAAGTACAATCTGATCAGTGGGTTTGACTGGCATAAACATTTGTGTTGATTGCTTAGAAAAGACTATCTGAAAAATGTTTGAACGGACTCCAGCTGAATTAGCTCACTTAGCCTGATCTGTTCAGCATAATGTTGTGTGAGGAGAAACAAGGAAAGATTCATCTTATTTGGTTTTGTCTGTGGTACAGTGCGTTACGATATCAGAAGTATCATACGCTGAAGGACAATTCATTGACTTCAGATGATGTCTGCTAAGAAGAGTAAGTCTTAAGTGTTTATCCTTCCATTTTTTTGTGAGTTCAAGTGCATTTCACCATGGTAGTGTCACCAGTGAAGGTTTTGTAGTCAAGTGCGGTTGCATTTGCTATTGTTCAGGGTTTTTTTCAAAATCCAGTTATTTCACTGGGAATTTGCAACTGGAATTTTGATTGCACAAAAAGATTTCCCCACACAGATTTTGCAATAGTTCAACAAAAATAGAAAGCTGCTTGGTATGAAAGTAACATTTGTGTGACTCGTGCTTCAGGCATTGCTACACTTGATAGAAGACAATAGTTGTTTTTTTGTCTTGTGAAATTTCAAGTAATTCTGATAATGTGACTGCACCTTTAAGAGGAAAGCATTATATCATAGAATCATTGTAAAATGAATAGATATTTTAGGTTATTTACAGGTTGAGCTGACCAAGAATAAGAGCTATTTTTCTGTCCTTGGAAAAAAAAATCCCCTGTAGGACAGTCCCTGTAATTGATGTTATTTAACTAAGAAAATATCTCTTTTGACTAGATAGATAGTTCAAGATCAGGTGTGCTGGTGTTGCGAGCTCTACAACGATTCTAGGCTCTATAAAATGTGAAAAAAATAAAATAAAATCACCCATAGGTGATGAAGATAGAATGCAAGTTTGTAGGCATTTGGTGTCTAAATGGCTTAGACTTTAACTCAGCTGGGTACAGCAGTACTTCTAACAGCCACAAGGGAGAGACATAAACTGTAAACTACTCACTACAAAAGTTTGTTTTTGACATTAATCTAATGAAGATCATTTGAAAATATATGAACGTGTCAGTGGTTGAATAATACAATTTAATGTAGGAATAAGAAAGGCACTTAACTCAATCAAAATACAGTGTGCATATATATTTAGAGTAAAATATTTGTTAAGATTTTTGTTTTTTAAAATTGAATTACTTATAAGCTTTACAATACACTTCTAGATTAATATTTAAGCCAGGTTCACACAGTACAAATCTTGATTACAATGTTCAGTAATGTTCATCTTTGATGTTGCATAGTGTCTCAAAAGGATATTTTCTTACAGTCTGACAAGCAGCAAATGTAAAGGGCCGTAGAAATCATCCAGTGTGTGTCTGGCTTTAGAATCAACACAGTAGCTTCTGAAGGCTCGACAGGCTTGAGTTCAAGGACCTTCTCTGTTAGTAATCGTGTCTCCACTCAGGATTCACATATTGTTGAACTGCACTCTCCTCCGTTTCCTCTAGGGGGTGAAAGAACACAACAGTGAGTATTTACGCATCATTTTCAAAAACTTTTTAACAGCCAAAAAAGGTTCCTTAATGAAAATTGGGAACGTTGCATTAAAGTATTACAGCCAGCTGACAACTGGTTTTGAAAAAAAATGGAGGAAGGAAACGACGTCCTGCTTGCAATGTGGATGTACACAACATGTTATTTGCAAACTTGCTAAAGCTTGAAATCTGACACTATTATTTTTGGCAGAACATCAACTAACACGCATGACTACTTCACGTACTTCCTTTTGCAAAATTAGGACATTGCAAGTATTTTGAAGGCATTGAACTAAAACTAATACATTTTTTATCTGATTTCTGAAATCTTGTGGTATGAAAAACAAGTTCAGGGCTGAAGTCAAACAATGCGTTGAGAGTTACAGATTTTAAGTGTATGATTAAAACACATCTCACCTCTCTCATCCTGGATGTTAAGAGCAAGCAGACGCTTTTCAACCTCCTCTATTCCCTCTACACTCGAGAAGGAAATCCCGGTGTAACCTCCCTGCTCAAAGCAGAAGTCAATAAACCTATAAACATATAAGAGATATTTAGAAGAACAGCTTTTTTACATTTCATCCATGTGCGAGTAGGAAGTATACAGTATATACCGGCCCCAGCTTTCATCAGTCCGCAGAATGGTAGGGTTTCCCACCATAATGAACAAAGCTTTTGCTCTTGTCAGTGCCACATTGAATCTCTGAAGAAAAGAGACATTAACAAAGACAAGTTCAAGACTAAAGTGTGTTTACTCTTCAAAAGTACAGGTTTGGTAAGTCTTACATATAAAAACAAGAATATTCAGAAATATTTGTACAATTTAAAATGTTTGCTTGTCTTATATATTTTGAAACGTAATTTAGTCCTTTGATGCAAAGATGAATTTTCAGCAGTCATTATACCAATTTTGCTCAGTGTCTAAACAATACCTTCTCATTCTTAAGAAACCCAATATTGAAGGTTTCATCCAAATTCATGTATTCTTTGCTGCTGCGAACAGCCGAAACCAGGATCACTTTCCTCTCTTGGCCTTGAAACTCCTCCACCGAACCAACCTTCATCATCCACACAAAAAAAGACTTTCATATCTTATATAGATTATTTTATATAATCCATGCATCCTATTTTAAGATACAAAGCAGCACTAGTGCATTCAGAAGGCTAAAACCCCAACTAACTTTGAGCTCTTCAATGCACATGTGCTTTTCGAGGTCTTCGTCTGATCTGATTGCCCTTCTGATCTTCTCAACCTACAAAATCAAACCCCACAAAAAGCACAGTGATGATACAGACAGCCAGAGATCTTACAGACGTCTCGTGACTATTTTATCTGCTTCAATGGGCAGAGCAGTTTCCACCTGTTTCCTGTAGGGGGCAATGATGCCAACATCTCTGGGGGAGAGTCTAGAGATTCCCCTCTTGGCCTGTGTCAGGAGCAGCTTCTTCAGGTAGTCAATAATGATTTCGATTTCAAAGATGTTAAAAAAGGAGGGACTGTTTGACTCTCTCTCATCCTTACCAGGCACTCCATGAAAAACAACAGGAAATCCCTGGGAAAAAACAAACAAACCACACATTAATAGACAAATCTCCTGGAAACAAAACAGCTGTAACCATAGACACGGAGACTGTTGAGCTGTTAAACAGGTCTCATACTCTTTTGGGAAGGTGCTCCCAGGTGCAGTACTGGTTGGAGCTGATCTCATTTGCACATGCCACCAACTCCCCATCATAAAACAATTCATTAGGAACTTTCAGAATGGATGGATGAGACCTAGAGAAAGACATACATACATGCTATGCCGTCTAGGAAATTTTATATTAGATCTTAGGGATGCATCAGTATTAAAATTCAGATAAGACAATGTTATGGCTGATAAACAACAAGCGGATGATTTTAAAGATGTAACCATTTTTTTAAATATTATGTAAGGAATAATTGACGACGGGCCGTTGAATTATTAGAACAATAATGAGTGGCCGTTACACCTCAGGTGTGCATTATTTTTCGAATAATTCAACGGTCCGGAGTCAATTATTCCGCTTATACTACGGTTGCCACACCTCAAGACATCGATCCGATGATATATTTCAAGGGATTCGTCCGGTTTTTCTACT
>JAUCNO010001053.1:10851691-10901609 GCA_032353835.1 Enteromius viviparus
ACGATTCATGGTCATTTTCCAAATCATCAAAGTGATCATTTGTATCTCCTTGTTAGTGGAGACTTGAGAGAGCAGTGCACGTGCGTGTCATTATTTAGTTGTTTGGAATGCACTTGTCAACAAGCGGAGCGATGTGATTTCCTCATTATCTTTAGCTGGGATGTTCCTGTGATAACGAACCTTGCGGTTTGCGTCAGCAGATTCGTTAAGGGACAGATGCATTGCATAAAATCCTTTTATTAAAAAATTGTTTTATACATATTAATTTGATATATTATCATATTTTAAAAACATATATAAAATAAAAAAATTATGTTTATTTGCAACAGTTATGCTATCAACAATAAAAAGACATTTATGAAATTTAAAAATTAAAATACGGGGACACTGAAAATGTCCTCATAAATCACCTTGTCATTATACAAATTAGTGTCCTCATAAACCACATAAAAATGCACACATCCACCTTGATTTGTGTGGTTTGTGGGGACTCTCCATAGCCATAGTGTTTTTTTTAATCTTGGGCAAACCGTATTTTCCTATTTTTTATGCATTTTATGATATTCAAAACATTCTGAATGATTTGTAAGCCTTTTGAATTACTGTCTTTATATCTGTCATAGCCATGTCATGATACAGATTTCATGTCCTCATGAACAACATAAACATACACACAGGAAAGATCATTGGGAGATGGCACTGACAAGAATACTTTATATCAGTTGGCTCCATGGCGCCTGACGAAAACTCTTTGTCATGAAATAATGTGTCATGCAATACTCTGTTATGACATTCAATTGCAGCTGTATTGTAGTTCCAAACAATGACCCAAAAACAGGGCAACAAACAGCAATCACTGGCAGAATAACAGAATTTATTATTGAAGTAAACAAGGGCTAAAGGAACATATACAGTACATACGGTATATGCATACAAATCTATTTCTTCATAGTCTACAATGAACTGACAAATATCTTGCTACAGTCATCACAATGTCAAAAATAAAATACAGATAAACTCTGGTTGTGATAAGGTACAATTTACATCTATAATTAATTAAAATGTTGACACATTTACTGCTTAACACAGAAGTACAAGCTTATAGGAGATCTCTTTGACCAAGGGGAGTGACTTCAGGTGGTTTTCATAGGCACTCCAGTACCAGTCTCTCTGTGAGTGTGTGAGTGTGGATTCTGGGAAGGACACAGCTTGGGACAGTGTAAATAATTTGGCTGTATGTTTTTGTTTGATCAGGGGCCTCTGAAGTAGAGCAAATGATGTTGGTCATGTTTTTGAAAGCTTTTTTTATTGTCCCCTAATCAAACAACACATTCTTTCATTTATAAAAGCCACCCACCTATGCAACAGACGTGTCTTTTCAAGTAGATGAAAGTGAAAGTAAAATAACTTACAAAGGCTACACCTTCTCTGAGAAGACGAGACATTTCCTGAAAAGGATTCAGGTAAGAGCTACACGTTATTTAATTAATATTCTGAAATTAGAATTAATCTTTTAATTCTGGGTGAAGAAAATAGAGAAAAACAGCTCAGGTTTTGGAGGCGACACTAAAAGTCATTCAATTGTCAGCGAGACTGAGATTGAACTTAAAAAGAATGACAACCCTTTAATTTTTACTTAGGTTTTTAATACTTACTGTAGAGGCATTTTTTTCACAATTCTTCCTTTGTTACTGAATTCTACTCCTATTGCTGTAATTTATTTTAAGCTTTGGTGAGTTAGAAACTAGGAAGAGCCGGTGGTTTAGTGTCTTCACTGTGCTAAAGGTTTCTGTAGGCTGGAACTTCTTGTTGTTTTTCTTGTAAATAATTGACTATCCACTATCCAGCGTCAAAAGTTGACGTTGGCTGATGTTTTACTTTCATAATATATTCTGTTCTTCTATCTCATGTTATGTACAGAATCGTTCGGTAGGAGTTCGGATTAAAGGTAACAATGGAAAAATCTCCCACTTCAAATGGTAAATATATCATTGTCAAAGAAATGTAAATTTGCATAAAAACGAATGGAGTAAAATAGATTATATAAGAGCTGTACAAGCGTACAATGCTAATATACACTATATAGTGCAATACAAAATATACAGTCCAACACAAAGGTGTGCAAAAAACAATACTCAAAGTTGGACAAATGTGCTGAAATGTGTAAATTTCACTTCGTCATAAGAGTGTTTTTTTTCATCTGTAGGCATTTTGAAAAGAAAAAATAACACGGTTCTGAGGTTTCAATTGTACAATTTGTTATAATAGGTTATTTTTTTGTGTTTTCACAGTGAAGGGCATCTTTCGCAGATTTTCTTTATTTAGAAAAAGCGATGGACATATAAAAAAAAAACAATCTTTTCGGTCACTGAAACCATCTTTATCGGAGGATAAAGACAAGAAAGATATTGCAGAGAAATTTGAATTTAAGGCCACAGAGCTTCCTCTAAAGCCATGCTCAGGTAAATCAGTTACTTTGTGTTAATAAACAGCACATTTAATGCATAAGCAAAGCAGCACTCTCTCTCATTCCTGTCTCGTTTTCTCAACAGTTTTGCAGATCAAAGAGTATATACAAACAGATATGCTGAAGGAGGCGTATCTGAACCTGCTTTCCCTGCGCGTGGAGCTCAAGTTAGAACAGGGTGCTCAGGGTGAAGGAGAATCTAACTCAAATCTGGTTAATAAACAGAAAGACCTCAATCTGTTGTTTGATGCACTAAGGGACAAAATGTCTGTCATTGTACGCAACTCCAGCGCTCTTCCCTCATGCAATAAAGAGCTGCTGGAGTATTTGGCCACCATTATCCTGGAGGAAGAAAAGAGAGAGGGAGAGCCAGGAGCGATGCAGGGATGGAGGGAAGCATGGAGAGATGCTGTACTAAATGGAGTTAGGGATACACTGAAGAAAGTACCTCTGGACAGCGGCGAGCAGAACACTTCAGTACATCTGGGGCTTCTGGGTAAAGCTGTGGTGGAGGATTTGGAGAGAGTGAAGACTGAACTTCTGAGCTCATATCCGGCAGAGTTTAATGTGCTTGAAACCTATGTGTCCTGCCACCATGAGGCTGTAGGAGAGCATCTGAAGAGACTCCTGGAAAATGTGACAGAGCTGAAAGAATACTACGCACTTCTGGAGTTCATTACTCATTCCTATCCCAGGTGAGGATTTAAGGTCAAAACACATGTATATATAAATATATATATATATATTTATTTATTTATTTATTTATTTATTTATTTATTACACGGCTCTCTGGAATGCTTGATTCTGATTGGTCAGCTGAGACATTTGCAAGTTCGTAGGTTCGTTCTTTTCAAATAAAGTAATAACGCATAGCCGGTACTACTTGTATGTTTAAAATTCTTCCGCGCCAACAAAGATTACCGTTTGGCGCCATCTTGTGACAAACACTGGACAACCACAATTAACAATGGAAAAAAATTTAAAATACATCCGTTGTTATATATTCATATGTAGATGTTATAAATTGTCTTACCACGTTTGAATGTTAGCCACGTGGTACTATATTGTTTCGCGGAAGGATGAAAATGTTAATTTAAAACAAATGTGCCAATAAAATGTTTCAAATTCAGTTATACATTTAAATTACACTTACTTCATACTAAGCATAGTTAAATCTTTTAACATATTTATATATAATTTAAGACCTACTAATATAAAAACTTTATTTGATGCATATTTCTTAATAAGCCTAAAATGCATGTTCATGTAACTTTAATCAGAATTATGTAATATTGCCCTTTAAATGGAAAATATTTAAAGTGTACCTAAAGTATAGTTTGCAATAGGTCCACTTTAAAACAATCAAATATACACAAGCACTACTTCTGCAAAGTACAGTTGCATTGCATTTTATGAAGTACAAAAATATGAAAATGTATTTGTAGTATACTGAGCATGAAATAAATGTATTTCAAAAACTGTATGTTAAAGTATATTTATTTTTCACTATGGACATCATTGCTTACTTCAGGTTTCAGTTCATTTGTATTTCTTTTGTGTAACACAGTGATCTGCGGGACCAACAGAGAACTCTTATAATTGAGGAGGATCTGAACAAAATAAAAACCTCATATTGTCATTGCCAAAAGGTGAGCTACTGTACTGCAAGGAAAGAGAGCTTAGTGAATTCGGTATAAATACAGGACTAATAAGTATTAGACTGCTTAAATCGGTTTGTTTTACTGTGATGGTTTATTTGATATCAGGAGGAATTTAAACTTGCCTTGGAGAATTTCATCATGCTTGAAACAGTAGTGTGGGAAAATAAGAAATCTCCTGAAAAAACTAAAGATGGATTCCTCACGTCAAAAATACCCACGGACATCTGTGAGGTCCACCATTTAAAATTAATTCTTTATATTGTACAATAATTAAAATGTCATTTTTGTGTCATTTATTTGATTTCCAAGCATTATAAATTCCTTGCAGAGTTCATGTATGATGTTTCCCTATACCAGAGTTCTGCAAACACTTTAAAACGTTTCATAATTGCTCCTATTGATTTGTCTTGTTAGCTGATAGCGGGTTATGCTGGGAAACTTGAGAAGATCGATGAGAATCTGGGGAAGTCAGTTGTAAGCTCCTGTTTAGAGGAGCTGAATCCATTTTATACAAGGTTTGTATCACAGTATTATTATAGAACAACTTCAGATCACTTCTGCATCTTTCCTTCTCTGACAGTTTGCTTCTGTTTCAGGTTTGAAAAGGAGTTTTCACAGCAAACTGTCTCTCTGTTGACCTCTGACCTGTTGGACTTCTGTCTTTGGGTACAATATCACATCACCTACATCAACAGTTTCAGTTCACTCAAGTAAGTCAAGAAGATTGTGACTCTGTGACATACTTAGTTTGGAAATAAGATACTTTAAACGTGTACTTAAATTTAAATAAATCGTTTGATACAATAGAGATACTGTGTACATACAGGTTTTACCTTGCACTTATATAAAAAAAAAAACCTGCATTTAATTAAATCAGTAATAAATAATATAATTGCACTGTTGACCAACCTTTTACACATTAACCCACCCAAATACCACCTCAGTAGTAGTAGTTACATACATAGTAGTTAAGGTCACCTAATGTAGTCGGGCTAGAATATACATAGGCTACTTAAGTGTGAACTGAATCATGTAATATTTTTAGACTCTTAAATGAAAGTTATTTAGAGTTAAATGAAAATGTATTATAGTTTAAATTCATGTGAAATGCAATACTTTTGGTTTTTAAAGCACATCTTTAGATCTCTTGTGCTATCTTTAAAATGTGCTGTTATAGTACTGTATGTTTAATCTCAGTTCCAATATTTAAGTCTATTTTGTGACATGCATGGCAAAAGTGTTTATGTCGTTACAGAGAGAATGTGCAGTGCTATAAAGAGAGCTGTTCAGCTCAGGTGGAGAAGCTGGAGATAGAAGTGGATGGATTAACTCAGAGACTCAGACAGACCCTGATGGATCATTTCAAATCTGAGGTCAAGGTGGGCCTAACTACAGATATATAAAATATACTCAACTAAATTATTGTCATAAAGGCTTAATTCTGCTCAAATTAAGTTGGCTTTTATTATGCGTCTGAGCCAAAATTTAAACGGGCTATCTCCTCCTAGAGCTTTAAAAATACAACCACCAAACTCGGCCCAGACCTTCAGTCTGGTCTGACTCGGGTTGCTATGTCTCTTCAGACTGCTAATAAACTGCATGCTAGTAACATGCTAATTATGTGTGTAGCTTGATAATCATGATAGAAACATGCTAGTAACATGCTAATTATGTGTCAAGTCACTTTTTATTTACTTTTTTTTATTCATGTAAAAATAAAATGTGTGTAGCTTGCTAATCATGATAAAAAAATGCTAGCAAACAAACATGCTACTAACTTGTTAATCATGCTAGTAACATGACAATAACATGTTAATCATGCTAGAAACAGGCTAGCAATGTGCTAGAGTAACTTGCTAATCATGCAGGCAATGTGCTAGTAACTTCCTAAGCATGTTAGCAACATGTTAGTAACTTGCTAATTGAGCTAGAAACATGCTACCAACATGCTAGTAACATGCTAATCATGCTAGAAACATGCTAGTAAAATGCTAGTAACAGCATGCTATTATTTTGTTAATCATACTAGCAACGTGCTAGTAACTTACAAATCATGTAAGCAACATGTAAATAACTTGCTAATCATGCTAGAAACATGCTAGCAACATGCTAGTAACATGCTTATCATGCTAGTAACACACTACCAACATGCTTATCATGCTAGAAACATGTTAGTAACATGCTAATCATGTTAGCAACATTCTAATAATATGCAAATCATGCTAGTAACATGCTAGTAACTTGCTAATCATGCTAGCAACATGGTAGCAACATGCTAATAATGTTAGAAACATGCTAGCAACATACTAGTAAGTTGCTAATCATACTAGAAACATGCTAGCAACTTGCAAATCATGCTAGCAACATTCTAATAATATGCTTATCATGCTAGTAACATGCTAGTAACTTGCTAATCATGCTAGCAACATGGTAGCAACATGCTAATAATGCTAGAAACGTGCTAGCAACATGCTAGTAAGTTTCTAATCATACTAGAAACATGCTAGCAACTAGCAAATCAAGCTAGCAACATGCTAGTAATTTGCTAATCATGCTAACTTGCTAATTATGTTAAAAAATGCTACCATCATGTTAGTAATTTGCTATCATGCTAGAAATGCAAACTTAAAGCTAAATGTCTCCATGAATAAACTTAATATTATTACATTTTTAGATCATTTAAAATTTTTGATAAACCAATCCTTAAATGTCATCGTAATCTGAAACTTGGCATATCTAAGAGCATTATATTTTACATTTGAGTATTTTTATTATTACTAACTGCTTTGTCAATTTCTCACCAAAGCCTTATATGGATGGCATGATGACAAAAAAATGGCTGAAAACAGATGATGATTTTAATGAAGTGGTTTCTAGAATTGAGAATTATTCTGGGCTCTGTACGTCCATGAGAGCTCCATCGGCCCAAGTGAGTCTCTTGATGCTCAGAGATGCTCTCTAATAACAGCTCCAGAGAGCCACTTTAAACACAGGGCCTATATTTACAGATTTTCGTGAATGATGTGCACTATTACATAGCCAAAGAATATTTCTCCCAGCTGATGAAGAAAAAATATTCATGCAAAAAGAACAAAAATGAAGAGGCTGCCATAAAAATAAAAAGACAGTGGAATGAACTCAAGAAACTATTTGTGGAAATGGTAAGATACAGTCCAAACAGTGTGAAATATACAATTAAGGTAGATGCGCTGAAAATATTCTTCTGCACTTAGGGATCATCCTTAAAGTGGCTTTATCCACTGGGAAATCACCTTAGTGACATTATTGGAATGGAAATTGAGAAAAATATAAAAGATGTGTTAAATCCATTGGTTAGGGATTACCCAGACATCAGGTAAGTGTTATAATAACTTAATATTCTATCAGTTTATTGTCTTGTTCAGTTTACTAATGGATTTTACCTTTTATTTTTTTAGCAAGAAGCATTTGTCAGCTGTTCTGTCTTTCAGAGACAATGGTTTTAGTTTGGAGAAGCACAATGTTTTTAATCACTTTGCTGTACTTAAACGGGATTCTGGGAACACAAATCATGAGCACTCCTTTTTCACAGACATTGAGGTACTTTTCTAAAACACAGTTTTTATAGATTTGCAATACATAGCACTAAACTCTCATATAGTAGTGAGTCAAAATATCATGTGCTTTAAAGTGACATGATCATCAGAATACTTTATAATGTATGTATTACACCTTTGTCTTTACAGTGAGTTATCATTTGGCCATTCTCATGCTTCAGGAACAATCAGGAACGATCATGTGGTGATTGCATTATTATTTTTTAATAATGTTTACAGTAGGTATTTTCTTTTTAGAATATACAGGCATTATAAGGGCATTTGGTGCATGATTACTTACAAGTGCAGTCTATGTACTGTTAAAAATGATCTGTAAAGGCAAGCGTGAAGGCTGTGCTGGGGTTTATCGATCTCTATTGCGATATTCTGCTTAAGTGAAACAGTAATACAGCTTGTCTGTGTTCCTTCATGAGCCAAGTCGTGCTATTTGCCTCTAACCCTCTGCAGTATAGTAATGATGATAAATGTAACCATTGGTTGTACTTTTACTTGCCAATAGAGGGAGACATTAAACCATAGCCGCAAGATTTGCATTTCCTCCATATTGCCTAATCATGCAAAAGGAGACTTGACTGATTCAGTCTGTTTATCTACAGTAATATCAATCATGTAAATGTGATGTATAAAACACAACAGGAAGAAATGAGTGTGTGCTGTACAATATAATATAACTCTCTTGCTCTTGCAGCAAAGCAGTGTATATCTTGTCCTTTCCTCTTCTTGTTTGATGCAAATTTTAAACCTTTTTTTAGCCTAAACTGAATATAAGCTCTGATTTTATCACTGGGGGAAAAAACATGGAGATTAAAATCATTTTCACCTATAACACAGATATAGAACAGAAATTTCCTTTCATATGCTGTCCAGTTTTGGGGATATTTCTAGATTCAGATGTGAAATGCCTCATTTGTTTGCTGATGTTTGATTTTGTCTCATCTGTAATGAACCCTAAATATGTGAATTGCAATTAAACATGTTTTTATACCTTTCCGCATGCAAATAGAGTATATTTGTTTGTCTGCGTGAGAGAGTGCGTTATTTTAGGACAGGCTGGCTTGTGTCCAGATGTCCTAAGGATTACAATCTTATCCACAGTCTCTAGAATTAGATGTCATGAAATGGGTAGGAGGGGATTTTAAAGATATTTGTATTTCGGATTGAATGCCATAGGTCTCTGGCTCGCCCACAAGTCCTCTTCAGTTAAAAATTACACTTTCCTCACCTCCACACAAGCATCTCTATCGCTTTTGCTTCCTACAAATCCATAATCCCACTTTTTCTTCAACTTGCCCTACTTAACGTGATCAGAGGTCTGAATATTTGCCTTTTTTCCTCCTCTCCTGTCTTTCAAGAGGATGCAGCTTATTCAAATATCTACTAGCTGATTTGTATACAGAGACAGGAGGCAGCCGATGACTTCCTGGGTGTCATGTGATTGTGAATATGTGTGAGACTTGTGTGTGTGCGTGTATGAAAATGCATGTCAGTGCCGCTGTCTCTGGTGCTCAGTAAGTATTATATTTAGCTCATCATAGCATTCCTGATGTCAGACACGTTCCAGCGCTCTTTCTGTCTCTCACCCTGCATTACCTTATCATGCAGAGCAGGAGTCACGCTGAGATACAGCACACACATGCATGTAATCAACACATCAGTCGTGACAAATGCTATCAGGTTTGTTGAAAGCCTCATGAGGTTCACCAGACCCAGTTTATATCACTTTGGAGGGCTAATGAGGCTAACATCAGTTGCAGGATTTAACACTGACATTGCGCTGATGCACGAAAAGTTGAAAAAGACATGCAAACTTAAAGCCAGAGATATATGTCTCTGAGATAGATATTTTTCCTTCTAAGTCACTTTTTGTACACATTTCTTACATATTTTTGCTCCATATGAAGGTTCTGCTTCTTATCAGATGAGCTTTGACTACTATTTCTAGTGCACAGCTTCTGTGTTTATTCAATCGTCTCTAAACTTAGCTGCAGAACTTGCACAGTGCATGATATTCAGTCTAACAACCATCCAGAACATGCAACCATGCACTTTTACACAGGCAAGCACCACTTTTTATTTATTTATTTAGCTTTGAAGCCTTACATTTTTTAAATCTTGGTTTAATGGCTAACTATGGCTAAGGACCAGTTCAAATGCTGATTATCGCTTTACTAAAAATAATAGCAGACTGCCCTAGTTTTGTACTCTCATTTCTAGAAACAGCAACATTACACTTAAAAAGAAACCTGTATTCAGCTGTAACGCTGCCATTCATCTGTCTGTTAGTTCTTAGTTTCATAGTACAAAAACATAGCTCAAAAGCACAACAGGGTTTTAGATTTTTGTAAAAATGATATCTAGGAATATGATTTTAATTTTATCTCTTTTGATGTGTAGGTATTTGGTGTTAAGTGTGAAGCGACAATGACCCACATAAGTTTGGTATTAATATGTCAAAGAGATACAGCCTTGGGTGCCGCTTGGCATAATGCCATCAAATTTGTCTTTGGGGTTTTGTCCATTGATATGAAATCCATAACTTTTTATCAGTATGGTCTGAGCTGATTTGAATCCGGTAAAAACTGGACCAATGGTCTAGGTGGGAGAAGTTAGCATAAATCAAAATGGAGGATGAGAAGTTCAGCTGATTAGGGCATAACTTGTATCAAAGGGATCCAATAATGTAAAGAGCATGGACTAGGCAGCTGGACTGAGTGACAAAAGCTGCTGCATGAAGGTATTTATTTAAAGGGAAACTGAAAAATTTAAGCTAAAAGCCATTGGACTTAATATAATTTTCTTTACAAATTACCAAAATAGTTTTTCACCACAACATTTTTGAGCATCTTCAGACCAGAAGGCGAATACACATAACAAATTTCGTAATAATACGCAAATGCATTTGTAAAATACAGCATACAAAAAGGTTTTTGTCAAAATTGGCGACATTTTGGTATTATTTGAGAGTGGTTTGATTAATCAACTTAAATTCAACTTTTTGTAGTCTGAAGAGTATCTGATTAGATTTTCAACAGCCTATAGTTCTAAAAAGTAGAGTTTTTTTAATGTTCGTGCCTGCAGATAATCATGTAATGTTTACACTTCTGCTCTAAAGCAAACAACTTCCCATTTTAACTTGTTTATCTTTGCACAATATTACATTGACACTAATTGAGTATGTCTGTATTTATTGTTCCCTGTGAAGTGTTGTATTTATAGCCTGCGTCTATTGGTTATGCGTGTTAATTACTGGTCTTGTAAAGACCTGTCATGCATTAAACATCGGCTGCATTGTAGCTCTGGAGACTGTATTTTGTTTCTTCCTCTGCCACACAGATGCGAATGACATGACTAACTTAACTGACAAACATCTGTCGCAAGCATGCAGACACACTGGAACTTTTTGCTTGTGAGAAGCTAATTTTGTTGATGCAAATGTACAGCTTTGCATACATAATAGAGCTACAGCCAGACGCAAAACAAAGGACCGAAGTGAAATGAGCGCAGCTTTGCAAACAGCCACGGCTGACATGAACAGGGATGAATTAAATTGTTTTCTTGCATGTAATCCTGCATTTACAGACCCTGAAACAACCTTTCTATCTTCTTTAAAGATGTGCTCGCTTCCTCAAATGAGCTTGTGTCTGGGGATGTAATCAAAACCGAGCTCCCTGTCACTCCCTGGGCTGTCAGAAAGAAAGATCGTGATTGAGAGTCACCATTGAGAGCTGAACTGCATTATGGGTAAGAACAAACGGAATTGGTAACAAAGGCAGAAGTGCAGCCCTCAAGTCCCAATGCGTCTCATTTGATTCAGTTTTATCTTGATGGTGTAGTTTTAAAAATCAATAATAACACGAGAAGATGAATTGACCTAGATTGATCCAACGCAGGCAGATTCACACTTCATGACTTAGTTTCCATTCAGATACCCAGAGGCTGTATCTTCGGAGTTGAGTTTTTATATGCTGTCTGGCTGAATTACTTTCATGCAAAGGAATAAATTTGACTTGGTGGTTGAATATGCCTCTATGCTCCCTAATTGAAAGTAAATTAACAAGGCTAGGTTTCACATTTTATGTAGCACCAAACAGACTGACCCTACTGATCTTTGTCATGGTGTAAGCTGACCTAGGCCTCACCTCAGTTCACTGAAAGAATTATAATAGAGTTCGCATGAATGCTGTCTTCACAAACAAGCACTGACAGACAAGTGGCAAACTCTTCATGATCCATCTGTCACCTGAGCTAAACCTGCCTGAGTAGGTGGAACAGACTACACAAATAAGCAAGCGCGTAGGCATACACTACCAGTTACAAAGTGAGAGAAAACAGAGAGGTGTGAAACTAATCAGTGTGCACCAAGGTCACAAGATCGCCAAAAGGATGACGTTTAGGAAACTGTCTATTCAGTGTCAATGTCGTGTCACTGATCCACAACCCTAATTTTTCCATAAGACACAGAACCCAAAACAGAGTTCATTTAAATCGATAGAGAGAAAATAAATTTAAGTTAATAAGTTTATGATGGTCAAATATATAATGATACTTGAATGAACATGAATGTTAATGTTCAACAAAAATACATACAAGCGGAGTCTTGGGTGAATTCTAGTTTTCTCAACAGAACTTGAACAAAACATGTACATCAGCATGATTTCACAACAATATCACTACAACTGATAATAATGATGAAGAACTAGCAACCACACCAATGACAATTGTAAATAATATTTTATGTATACTGATTTATAAATGCGCAATATGTTTCAACTTTTTTAACAAACCAAAAAAAAAAAAGAATTTTGACAGCTATTTTGCTTTACACACCAAGCCGAAGCCGAGGCGACGAAAGCCGACGATGTTCGCGTCGACAGCGGCGGACAAAAAAGCTGCGAATACACCGCACTCACCACAGCCGACGGCAAACTAAACACATGTATTCTGCGAATGCGTGAGATGATTTAGCTGTCTATATCAGCAGTTATCAAAAGTAAATCAACATTCAAACGGAGAAAGCGGAACAAAAATATACGAGGTAAACACAAATATATGAAACGTATAACAAGGCAGCGCGCGCTAACTATTTCGAATATCAGTAACATTGATCGTTTTCTTTTTGTCATGCAGCTCTCGTTGTTATGGTAATATTTACATACTGGAATGCTTGGGAAAGATCATGTAAATGTATGTTTGTGCCGTCTTTATTTACCTACTCGTTTTTATCACTTTCGCTAATTCTCCGGCACGGACTGATTCGCGAAACTAGGCATCCAATCAGTGTTTTCACTTTACTGACGAAAGATGACGAGCGGAACACATCTTGTCGTCAGCCCGAAAAGAGCAAACGCTCGACCGTCGGCTTGGTGGTGTGTCCCAGCCAGGGGTCACTGAGACCAGGGGTCACCCAGTTCGGTCCCTACAGAGTTTAGCTCCAACCCAGATTAAACACTACTAAAGCAACTCATCGAGATCTTAAATGTGAAACATCCAGACAGGAGTGTTGATGCAAGTTGGAGGTAAACTGTGCAGGACACCGACCCTCCAGAATAAATTAACGATAAATAAACTTATCGATTTCCACCGCTCTCTACATTTTGCATCTTCCTTATTTAACGCACATAATTCAGATAATCAGCTCGTTAGGAGAGAGATCCTAATAATCAATAATGTATATAATCAGCAAGTTTTTCAAGATGTTGTGCTTTTAGGTCACATGGATGCTTGGAATAAGAAAACTAGGTCAAACTAAAGACAGGAACAAGGGACACTCAAACTGAGCCAAAACAGAACAGATTCCTGACAGTGTGTTGTTTAGCCATATCTAGCTTCATTTCCTGTCCAAATGACTTCAGATAATATTCTCATAATACATCATCACTATTCCCTGAGATGCTCAAACACACACACTTGCATGCAGATACATGCCTTTAAATGAAGAGCTGCCAGGATTGTGCAATTGTACTTAAGAATCAATTTCTCTTGTTTTGTGTTCATTTATCTCTCAGCTGACTGAATATACTTATTCATAAATATTTCTCTTTTTAATAGGTGTACGACAGGAAAAGCCTTTCCTTTTCAAATCCTGAATAAACATATTCTATATTTATACAAGTCAACTAAAGTAGACTTTTTAAAACATGCTGCATCAGTGCAAACTTTAATGAAAACCACTGTTCATGCAAGTACAGAAAATAAATATGCACGCACACACACGCTGTTACAATCTTGGTTGTAAGCTCTTCCCCATCACCACAGACTCTCAGATTGTTATCATGGACTCCATTTCCCAGCAGCCATTTCACCATTACGTCACCACTTTACATTACATCACAGGTGACCAAAATTCAACGCAAATTCAACTTCTAATGTCAATGTTAAATTGAGGTCCAATACCAAAATCACCTGATGTTGATATTTTGCTGTTTTTAGGTTGTGTAACCAAAATCCAATGTTAAGTCAACGTCAAATACTGACATCAACACGATGTTCATTTTCAACCAAAATGCAACATCTGTCCAACGTCAATCTGATGTTATATGGACGCCCGGTGCCTGGTGGGCTCTGTCATACCCATCTCATTAAACACACACAACCATCTTTAACAGCCTGTGCCAGCAATTAATGGGTGGCATAATAGATATTTGATTGAGATGACATTTAGCAGGTCTGCCAAGAGGTTAATGGAGAAGAAAAAAACTACTTTAGTATACAGAGAGGGACAAACAAAACTGAGAGGGAGAATATAAGAGGCAAAGCATTATTTTCTATGGTCTATATTTTAGACCACAGAAAATAATGTTTTTCTCTAAAAACACAAAGACTACATGAACACAGTAACACTCATGACAGGGTGTTAAATAAAAACTAATCCAATGTAATGAGAATGCTCATGATTCAATTTTATTTTTAGTAATATTACTGCAACGTACTGACTTACTAATGACTACTTTTCTTAAACTTACTGGAGAGAATGATTATTAGTGAATAACAATTTGAAATCACTATAAAATGTGTATTGGTCCCTGTATATTTTAAATGACAGTTTACTGTGTACATTACAACGTAACAGTATATTTTATTAAGTGTCATAATATTAATGCTAATCTACCATAATACCACAGGTGGTAAAGAAACTTCAGTTACACAGATAACACTAAATTAATGCAATAAACATTCACTACATAACAAAGATGTAATATTTCTGCTGACTGCAGGATGTAGGAGGAAAGTCAGTGTGTGTTTGCATGCATGTTTGTGCTTGTGTGTAGATGGAAGCGGTTCCTCTTTACCATCTCACCTGGCTGTATTTGAAATCAGCAGAGACAAAGTGAGGAGAAGATAAAAGCGAATCTCTCCCTTTAACTACAGAGAGAAACTTTACTAGAGCAGTGTTCGCTGTTGAATGAGCGGCAAACCTCTGAGCAGAGATTTGATGCATTTATACCCTTGATATAAAGAATACAATAGAGTATAACAGACTATATCTCACCAAATGGCATGAACCAACAAAGTTGTCAGATTGTGACCACAGCTCTGATGATGATAATAATGAGAAGCATGCAGCTGATAGCTGTGTTGCTAATCAGGCTCCAGCTGAACTAGGTCAAGTGCCACTATCCGTGTCTGATGTAACCAAACCCCTACATTGAACCATCTCCATAGTTACCCAGCGCAAGCACAGAGGGGTTTTGACTGAAGTGGAAAAGAGATAAAAAGGAAAACAATGACATTAACTGAGGACAGGCAATGCAAATCTGGAAATAGTGTACTCATGTTTCAGTAGAGCCCTTTATTCGGGGCTTGAATTCATAAAATAAACAGGTTGACGTTCATATTAAGATACTTAGCATGTTGATGTGACAGTGCCATTAAAGGAATGGTCCAAAACTTTAATTTGCATAGAATTTATTAAGCTTGTTTATTCATTGGAATAAATTTGGAGAAATGTAGCTTTATATCACTCGCTCACCAATGGATCTTCTTCGGGAGATGGGCGCCGTCAGAATGAATCCCAATAAAAATATCACAATAATCCACAAGTAATCAACACCACTCCAGTCCATCGGTTAACAGATGTTTTTAACTACAAACCATTGTGTCTGTCTAAAATACTAATATATTCCTACTTTCTTTACTGAAAATGTGGTCTTGTCTGAATCAGGAGAGCTAAATAGACTGTTTATAAGCAAAAACAATCCAGTGCCGTTCTAAACAGATATGTTGGTGGATTTTTAATGTGCGATGACAACAAGGAATGAACTTTTGCATTGGAGGAAGTATTATTATGCATTATGGACCTGTATTTTGGCTAAAATTGATGGTTAAAGTTGATTAATGCCTTGGTAATGGATTTGCTTACTGCAGTCACACTGTTTTTTACTTCAAATGACGGGCAGGGGTTTGTGTGGATTTGCTTGTTTGGTCTACTTGATCTACTGATGAGTGAGTAATGTAATGCAAAATTTCTCAAAATCTGTTCTGATGAACAAAGAACTCATCTATATGGCCCAAGCGTATGTACATTTTCAACCAATTTCCATTTTTATTATTGAAGTGCCAGATGTGATCAGTCAAAGTACTAGAGCAAGTCATGTTGTCATGTGATTTCTGGATCAGTGAGGAGACAATGGCCATCACATGCAGCAGACTGAACTTGTGTCATCAGGGTCATGTTAATCAGAGAGGTCATCGAGGGAGCTTAATCTCTTCATGCCCCCTTTATCTTTAATACTCAATGCTCTTAAACAAAAGGACTCTGTGGTCAGTCTCATTCTGAAACCACTCATTCATAATCATATTTCTGGAATGATTTGTGATTTCACTTAAAATACCAGTGCTTGCTAAAGTGCATGGTCTGTGTGTTGTTTTTACACCGGACTAGTAAAAAACTGCATAGTTTATGCAGTTTAAATGCAGATTTTCAAGCTGTTTGGACTGACATATATGTTGAGAGTGTGTGTACACAACCACCCTACAATGATAAAGATCCACAGGTAGTTTTCTTTTGATTTTCAAATGCATGTTGGTGTGACGTCACACCGACAGAGGCCACTCTCACAATAGATGATTGACAGCAGCGTGTCACACAGACTGAACTGCTGTCTTATCTCAGACCCGCCCTGAGTGAGCCGTCATCAGACCGAGACGCAGAGACAAGCAAGACTCCTAAGAGATTGAGGTGTTGTTGAATGTATTAATGAACATAGCAGTAGTCATTTACTCCCGACATCTTCGTGACTGAAGGCAGAAGATTAACGTTAAGTTTGGTTCTGAAGGGAAATGCCTCCCTGATCAACAGAAATGCGTTTATGTTCGTGTGAATCATTCATGATCCAGCCTCACATACAAAGCAGTGAGTATAATGTATTTTAATGAATCTTTGCAAATCGCCTTTCCTAATGATGTGCTAATTAGCAAGTGTCACTATGATTACGGCTAAAAAAAGATCCTCCTAGAGCAATCGAAAAAGAGGGGCGGAGCTTATGAAGATTTAAAGGGGAAGTACAAAGAACAGAGTGATTTCAAAAGAGCTGTTTTTTTTTTTACAGGGTAAAATTAGCGTTTTTTTACACTATCTTTGAGAAATTTTAAAACAAACTATATTACAAATTTTCCATTAAGACCCTAAATAATCATATTAGCTTGTAGAAAACTGTGTTTGTATGACCCCTTTAACATATTTACTTACAGATCACTCGAGAGCTACTGATATACGTTTTTTAAATAAACTTTATTTGGAGTATTATGCACAATGCACATTTCTAATTAATAAGCCTAAAATGCGTGTTTATGTCACTTTCAATAAGGATTGTGGAATATTGCCCTTTAAATGCTAAATATTTAAAGTGTACCTAAAATATACTTGCAGTAGTTAATTCGTTGTTCCAATTTAGTGTACCAGTTTAGTATGCTAAAAGTACAAATCCATGGCATTTTATGAAGTACATACATATAAAAATGTAGGCTAATTTGTAGTATACTGAGCATGAAATAAATGTAATTCAAATAGATTTAGCATTTTTATTCCAAAACATACTCCAATAATCTTTGATTAATTTACAACTACAAGCTGATTTGATGGAGATGTTGTGCTGTGATTGACAGGATCAAATACACAATACTCCTTCCAAACTAAAACCCTATTATTCCTTGCCATTTTGGGAATAATGGGGATATTGAGGAGAGAAAAGAACTTGATGTGTAGGTTTATACACTAGATGAAAACAATGCAGTAATAGTTTCTTACAACACATTTCTCTGAGCTAAATGGAGGAAATATGAACATATTAAACGAAGGAGAACAGATTTAATTGTTGAAGAAGACAAACTCAGCAGTTATCTAATATTAATCTTTATTTAAACTTACCAAACAAATGAACAAACAAAAGTGTGTACATATTAAGAGCAAGTGTAATATTAATATCAATTCATTTTTACAACAAGTCTGATGATGAAATAAAGGAAACCGAGAACAAATCTTAAATAGAAATCTAAAATAAAATAATTCTGATCAGGGCTTTCCAGAAGATGTATTTGTTGGTTAATTATGTAATTTCCAGTTATCCCAGTTAAAAAGTACTAAAAGGTCAATGCACACCATTAAAAAAAGATCAAAAATCCTGATGGAGACACTTTGTATGATAGTGTTGGAAAGTGTTTTTATGGCAAACACAAGCCTTCAGTTACTGGATTATGAAAATATTACAGTAGACAATTCTGGCCATTTCAAAATATAGACTATAAACAACACAGATACACATCAAGGCATTTTCACTATTTAATAATCAAGAAAATATCAGGAGGGCTATGTATCTTGTGTCGTGGTTCAAGAATCACATCGATATTACGACAACATCTAATCTGTTACTGTTAAAGTAGATATTATGTAAATATTATGCAAAAATGTCCATGAAAATGTAAGTGTCTTATGCCTATATGTGCAATACTCGCAGACACAATATCAGAGTTGGCCTTTCCAATATTTCCCAGCATGATTTGGTGTATCATTCGTGCCAGTTGTACAAACGGTTCAGAATAAGTTCTATAATACTCAAGGATAGGTCTCTGTTTAAATGCCTAGCCCTAAGAAAGAAAATAGAAATAGCACACAATGCCTGTCACAACTAACAGACACAACTAATTAGAGCCAGAAGTTGAGTTAAGCTGTATAATAGGTAGTCTCTGTCTGTAGTCCAGTGCGGGACCTTGAAAATATTGTGTATGTACACAAGCGTCTCTAATAATTTCGAGTCTGCAGAAAGTCAGACAGGGCTTGGAGATATAAGGAAGTCCTTGTCCTCAGGCTGATCGACAGGCAGACATGTTTGAAGTTCAGTAGCAGTCCTTCCTCACAAGCCTCAGCCAGATGGTGCGGAGAGAGGATGGAGTCTCCTCGCATAAAGTTTTCAGCCGCCGAGCGTGTAATGAATAATTTTCACATGAATAAGAGAGATTCACAGTGGTCACTGCAATCTTTTCAGAATATGCATTCAAAGGCTTCTGGGATACTTCATAGCGGAGGGCATGATAACAAATCTATATATCGTTCTGTAATTTTGACATGGATCCTCAAAGGGTCCAAAACCATTGAGTATGTTGTGTTCATTAAATGTACAGAAATATTTGACCACAGAAAGCTGCCATTTAACTTTCTGTGCTGAAATATTTATGTATACTGTTAAACAGTCGACCTGGCAATCAGTTTCCCACATTGCTGTGCTTGTATAAATCTGTATGACTTTGATTTTTACATCTCACACATTAGATTAAATAATTTTTTTCACATCTATTTATATGGTAGATATCCATGTATTAAGTGAACTAATACAATCAGCTGGTCAATAAAGCTAAATAACAGAGCAATACTGGCTAACTGACTGTACATTGGTTACTTGAGATCCAGAAACTGTGTTTTTTTTGTGCATTTATAGTGAAATAAATTCTGTACATTCATATATTCAGCTGAATTGCGCTCATACAATCTATTTTTTATGTGGCATCGAAGTTCATGTATGTACTGTACATTTCTGTATTCAAGTCTGAAGGCTGTGTAAGATTGTTAAAGCCACTTTCAACAGATAAAATATGTCATGAGTTTGATCTTTAAAAGTACAAAAGTCTTTTTAAAGCCATGAATGTGTTATAAAGGGTGCTCAGTTATAGCATTGTGAGCCCTGATCTTGTTCACACCTGCCTGCCAGATTGGCTGCTTGTGTTGCTTGTCAGTATTTGTGTCTTTCTAAGTGTGAAAATTTTGTGAGAACCAAGACTTGTGATGATGGCAGACTTGTGACAGCGTATTTATTACATTTCAGTCACGTTCAGCTGCCCCTGATGTTTCCAGGCTGCTGCACTTGACTTCATCTGAGGGGGGAAATGCACACGAGTCATTTATAAATGAACTTCTCTTAACTGAAACTGCATATAAGCAGAACTCAGGCAGCGCATATTAAGATGTTGGTCTTTTGCTCATTGTAGTGTGGGTCAATGAGAAAAACATGCATTTTCCTTGAATTGTTGTTGTCTTACACACCTGTACTCTGGCTGTGTGATATCTGGGTTTGTGAAGCGGACGTGGGTGTGTGTGTTTGGCTGGAAGGGTCTGCGCTTCTCAGGTCATCTGGGGGCCAACGTAACTCTCCGCTTTCCACCTCTCCCTCTGTGGGCTCCACTACGATGGAGGGAAGGCGCTTGAACACCTTGGGGTGGCGCTCCTGTGTGTCTGGGAAAATCTGAAAATAGATGATGGTGGATTTGATCTGTCAGAGAGATGTTAAATGTTACATCTGCAGTAAGCTTACTGACTTAAAGGAACAGTAAAGCCCAATACTTTAAATATGTCATTACACTCACATGCATTTTGGTCTAAACCCATATGACTTTTTTTCTTGGAACACAAAAGGTCATGAAGAGTAACTAAACTGTTTTTATATAGTGAAAGTGGACCACGGCTGTCAAGCCACAAAGTGATGAATTAACACCCAAAAGTGTCAATATAAATAGCTCTGAATGATAAACAGGCCAACATTTCAGCCAGTGTTTAGCACACAAATTATAATATAATATAGCAGAAAGTCACAAGGACTTAATTGTAATTTTTTTATTTGTCGTGTGTGTTTTGAAAATGACCAATGAAAAGACTAGATACCAACCTGAAAGGAAACGCCTTGTTCTCCGCTTTCACTCACAGTGAAGTCTTCTCGACTGTGTTCTGGGTTGTTTATTATATCTGTCATTCTAGTGGGAAAATAACATAAATTAGCTTAAAATCCTAAAATAAACTACACAGCATCCTGTCTGAGGAAATAATTTTCACTTGTGTATTATGCAAATAAAGGCCTACAGATGAATCAAATGAGAAGATGAAAGTATTTTTGGCAACCAAACATTATATATATAGACGTGGAAAGAAATTATATACGTAGCGTAAACTACAGTTTAAAATTTGGCGTCATTAAAACAAAGTCTCTTATGCTCACCAACACTGCAATTATCTGATAAAAAAATCCAATAAAGGCATTAATATTGTAAAATATAATTACAAAATCGACTCATTTCTATTTTAATATATGATCAGTTGTAATTTATTCATGTAATGCAAAAGTGGATTTGTAGCATTCAGTGTCACAAGATCCTTCAGAAATCATTTTAATATGTCACTTTTGATCAGTGTAATTCAACCTTACACTAAACACTGAATGGTGTTCAGATTGTAACACTAGCACACCAATACATAAACTGAAGGAATAGTTCACCTCAATTAACATTATGACATCATTTCAATCCGGTCTGTTTTTCCTCCATAAAACACAAAAGGAGATCTTTAAATCTTTTGATTATCATGGTCATTAGTTTTGTGTTTCATAGAAAAAGAGAAACACACAGGGCGAGTAAATGATGACATTTTCATTGTGCCTAAACTATTCCTTTAACAAAAAAGAAACTTTGATCTAAATTCGTGCTCCAACAAGTCACCGCATTTGCATGTTTGTTCAGTCTGTGATCCCTAAAAAATCCCTTCCTGCCTCCCATTCAAGCTGTCATGGTTTTAACAGCATGCACACAACCAAACACGCCACCTAAACTGTGTGACAGGGACAACACGGGTCTACAGGTTGGTATGCAAATACCGTTTGAAGCTTGGTAAAATAATACAACAGGCCTCAATCATACACATTCAGCTGATGGTGGTCTGAAGGACTCGACCCTGTTTGCTCTCTGTTGAACAGACAGAAGTCATAGTCGAATGCTGAAGGATAATAAAACTGTGAACATATAAGCCGACACACTAGTACACCCACGCTCACGCACACTCACAAATCCTGTTCAATTATTCAACAGTTAAAGGCTAGATAGTACAAAGGCCTATGAACACTATTCGTGATATTTTGACAATGAGACCCAAATTGATCTAATTGTAGTGCTTGGTGTAAATAAATGTAGAAACAAAAAACAAATATTAGATGAAAAATTTTGCAACTAACTAAAATGAGTATGGCAGAAATTAAAACATAGTACAATTAAGATGACAACTTAAATATACAATATACTAATTAAACACTAAACAATGGTAAAGTAACACCTTAATAAATTAGAGAAGTCATTAACTGCATTGACTGCATAACAGAATTGTTTTAGAAGAAAAGGAAAGTAAGGAGAACATGTAGAAAAGAGAATATTAAACAGATTTCTGATGTTACCAGGGAAGGGTTATTAGGAGCATGCTGAGTCTAAGTGTTTGAGTGCTATTGTACAAAGAACTACGAGGCTGCTGAACGCAGTGTGTTTTATGCTTATGTCTATATTGTGGTGTCATTAGAACAACACTGATAGATCCTCTTACTTAACGCTGTCCTTTAATTATGGCTTTGCTCAGGGCGAATACTGAGGCAGCTCAACTCACTGCCTTTGAAACAGACTAACATGCAATAAAGCATATTGCAATGTTCCTTGATCAGTTCACCAGTTGGAAATTTTCTAAATCCTAAAAGCCTCTCTTTTCCTTCATGACTGTAATCTATCGTGAATAATAACCATAAAACAGTCCCTCTCAGTGAACTCACAAAAGGCCTAGACATGATTTGGCATGTATGGTGACGTCTGTGCTTGCAATCTAAAAATCATCTGGCACCCAGAGGCCTTTGGTACTGTATTAATATCATTTCAAAGTAATTTCTTGTAAATTCCGCCCTTGCTTATGGGCATTGATACAAGCACACATGTGCATACACACACTTACATGTGTGCACACGAACACACTCTAAACCTCATGCATCAAGGTAAATCAGACTAGACATAACATACCTGTACCAACATCCAAGAGTCATTTATTTACTATTTCCATGTAGCTATATTTCTAAACAAAAAAAAAAAGAATTGACTTTTTTTGCAATAACTATAGTGAAGTGGTTATACATAAATGGTGAAGGTCATGACATTAAGTGTCATGGCACTTTCATTAATGAGTTGTTTAATATACAAAACCAGAGTAGCAGGACTTAATATTTAAAATACTCCCACATCACATTCTTGAAAAGTTCAAATCATTGGATGACTGTCATTATGTCAGAGTTATTTATTTATAAGTTGATGAAATAGGACATCTAGGGGTAATTATAAGAGGTAGCAAGGATGCAACAGTGTTGATGCACATTTCTACAGATATATAATTTAAAATACATTAGCTATTATTTTAATATGCACCATGTATATTTGATAATACAACAAAAAGAAGTAAAAAACACACAGCTGGGACAGACCAAAAGACATTTTTTTTGAAGAAAAACAACAGGAAAAAGTACATATATAAAAGATTTTACATATGTGGTTGGTGGACATGTCTATTACAACACATATTTAAAAGTTAAGTGATGTTTGCACTGTTACAGTAGACTTATTAATAAGTGATGCACAAAGCTCCCTTATAATAGAACATGGGTTTTATATATTGTGACTAATATATATGCAACTCCATCAAGGCAATTATCTATACAAAATCTTTACAAATTTAGTCGCTAATACAGCACCCATATAAGCAATTAAAAGATGTAGACATTAATTATAATAAAGTTCTGCTGTAAATATGCTGTTAAACCTTAAATGTTGCAGCCCATTACAATATATATGGTTTTAATACCTACTCCAAGCTTTCTTTTCACACTAAAACTGTAATGGATCGGCATTTTTAGATATGACATACCTTTATTTTGTCTCCTTTTGTTCTTGAAGCGTGAGAAATGTTGTTATACTGTGTATATGCTCCCGTTAAACTCGCACAGCTTCCGTTCACATCAGTCTGTCCAGTTCGAGCGCGCATCTGACCTGCAGCGGAAAGTTACTGCTGAATGCTGTCATAGTGCTTGTGCTCATCCTGCCAACGTCATTCATTTACATGTTGAGAGCTGCATACATGCAACATTAATCGCCCAACGATTGGTTACGAGAAGCACACATCCTCGCCGTCATCACAGCCTGTTTGTTCGTGTCGTTTTTGGCATCTCTGATTCCAGATGATGATTATTACGCAAGTGTTTGGGTGAGTTCAGAGACCTGAAGCACTGAAGCTGATTTTTAGAAGCGACAGGGTACAAAGAAAAGGCTTTAAACTTCCTCAGAAAGATGCGTGTTCTTTGTGTTACTGGTTAATGACATTATAGAGAAGCTATTGCGTGCTTTAATGCACATCAGAGCTTGTTCGAGGAAGATGAACACTGTTAAAATCTCTCAGGTTGTTGGTTATAGATCGCTGATGCCCCCTGCTGCTAAAAGTAATTATTGACCATCATTACATTTTGTTTTCCTCACTGAAGTAAACATAGGCATTGTTTGCTTGCATCAATATTTCTTTCTTTCTTGCAAGTATAATGTTTTTCTTGCAGATTTGTTTCAATTCACTTTAAATGAAAATGGCTGAAATGCACTCACCCTCATGTAGTCATCCAAAATGTTGATAAGTTTGTTTCTTCATCGGAACAGATTTGGAAAAGTTTTGCATAACCAATGGGTCCTTTGCAGGGCTAATCCACACCATTCCAGTCCATGAATTAACAGAAATATCATTGAGATGTGTTTAACTAACCATTGTGCCTGTTTAAAATACTAAAATACAGTCCTCAGTAAATAATATAGCTCAAGTAATCCACACAAGTCCAGTGCATCAGTAGTCTACCTAGAAATGTGCTTTATGTAGTGCTGCTTCTCGGAAATATACTTCAAATTTCATTTATGTGTACTTGACCTATACTTATAAAAAGTGTAATTGTCCAAAATAAAAAAAATCTAGCTAGAATGAAATATTTTTGTTTATAAGCAGATACCATGTTCTTTCTTTTGATGTTTTGTATGTTCAGATATTCATATAAGAAAATATATACAAATTAATACCTAAATAGGGATGCACTGTAGTAGTTTACTTAAGGTATAATGTAAAGTTCACTTAAAAATACCTACAAGTGTACTTTTAGTATAAAACTACTAAACTGAGATTACTTCAAAGTGTACTAAAATTATACTACAAGTATTACATTAAGAAAACTGTCAGTATGCACATACGTTTACATTTAGTATAGTTGCAGTGCAAACTAAAATGGATGTAAATTAGTAGCATACTCAAAGTTTACTTCTGTTATACTTAAAGTATACTTATAAATAGACTTTTATATACTAGAAAGTGGGTCAATTTTATTCCCAGTGAGTACTGAAATAGTACACTTATGAGTATACTACTATACACTGATATTTGTATACTTACTACATCAAGTATTCTTAAAAATAAAGTTTACTGTATAAGTATACTTAATAAAATAAACTTGAAGTATACTACTTTTTGGTAAAGTAAGGCAATAGTTTCGAACGGTGTACTTGCTCAAATATTGATTTTGGATCATTTTTAACCAAAAAATACAGCTTTAATAAAAAATATGTGTATTATGAAAATATTCCCAAAATTATTAAACTTGTGTTTAATATCAGTTACATTTGGTCGTTTTTATTTAATGCCAAAAAAATTTTTTATTTGTAAGACATAGTAAATGTAATTTTGCACTTTTGTCCCCTGAAAGGAAACTTCATCTTTTGATTACTACTGCGAGGCTAACTACTACATAACTACTGTAGCACAGACTGCATGGTGGTGTAAATCCAATATCTGAGCAACCACAAGAATGCACACAGATTAAAGGGCATTGCCTCTTCAGGAGAACACTGTATATCACTCAGTGGCAATGGACAGTCTTTCCTTTCTTACCCTAAAGTACTGAAATAAAGTTACGGAGCGCATGCACAGAGCTCAAGAGGAAGAAAGTGTACACGGACGTCTGTTTTTACCTGCCAACACATTATTTGTTGAATTTCTTAATCACTGGCAGACAATAGTAGGCTTTAGTTTCTCTTATTTCAGCCCTCCTTTCAATCAGTGTTTTAAGTAAATGATTTACGATAATGCTTTACTGGGTAAAAAACCACACAGAACAAATCATATTTGGTGAAAAGAATTGTTTGTTTAACTTTTTATGTACTTCTCAGAAATTTGCTTTATGTAGCCTACTTCTTAGAAATATACTTAAACTGACATTTAAGTAAACTTATCTTATACTTTGAAAAGTATACACATACACATCTTCTGTACAGAATTTCCAAAACACAAGTGAAGAAGAAAGCGAAGCAACAGATACCTCCAAAATCAAACATGATTATCAGACATAAAACAGCTTAGAAACTGTACAAAGAAAGAAAAATGTAGGAGGATTTTGATATAAGAGGACACTGGTTTTCAGCAAGGAAACGTGGTTTCCCTTTAAACTACATTAAACTACATCACGTGCGTCCTACAACATGTACGCGACTACTTCCGATTTTCCAAGTCAGAAGACATGAGAGAAAAGTGCTAATTTGAAGTATTGATATGTATTATACAAAAACACATGGATTCGCTACAAGGGACTTTATTAACACCCTGGAGCCATGTGAGTTTTATAACGAATACGCGCAGGTGTATTTCACATGTAAGTTATTTCAAGTGTAATGGTTATCACCCATTTAAGCCCATTCAGTTTTTAGAATAACTCCAATTGGGTTCGTCTGAAAGAAGAAAGTCACATCAAATCAAATGATTCCCAAAACGGATTTGAAATCCCATTCGTAGTCAAATTATTCTCAATACGTGATCCGATTGGAGGGCTTCGAATCATTTTGTGATGCAATGGTTTAACTGAGTTTCAAAAAGATCTGTTGATAGAATTTCCTTCGTATTAAACATTTACTTGCATAAAAAGACATATTTATCATGATTTATTAATGAGAAAAAAAAGTATCCCCCCTCTGCTATACCTTTATATACTAGAAAGCGGGCCTATTTAGTTCCAAAGAGTACTAAAAAAAAGTACACTTAGCTGATTATACACAGGGCAATTTTGAGCAATTTTGCCAGGCAACATTTTTGAGCAATGTTGCTTGGGCACTTTTCAATTGAGAATGGCTAACAAATTAAGGGCTGGCATCACAGCTGAATATCACTCCTCAAGTAACCTGTAAGATAGTATACTAGGCTCATCTGGACTGCAAGTATCTGATACAGTATGTCACCTCACTGATTGTGGCTTTGGTCATTCTCTTTGTGAGTTTAAATTATTTGAACTCTTTCTTGGCTTTACACTTATCTGTTTTAGTGTTATTATGTACAGTAGCTTGGCATCAGTAATGGCATTTTATTAATTAGTGATACCAGGAAATAGTATTTGTATTTGTATTTAAATTTGAATATTATTTCCCATCAGAATTTGTAAACATTACGAGGTGTTTCTCTCAGTCTTGCTCAAATGCTTTATTGTTTGAGCACACGTCCACACAATAAATCAGAGACATGAATAATTATTCCACTTTTTATTTATTTTGCAGCAACCATTTAAAGTGTTTCTCTTACAACATTAATTTGATTACCTTGACTATATATGGTAAAAGAAAAGTCATAGCTTATTAAGAAAATGATTTGGATTTTAAAATATGCATCGTGTGTTTTGTATGTGCATTGATTTCATCATACCGTAGGTGCAAATGCTTTTGGGTGAATAAAACACTTACATAATATTTTCATTTTTCCTCCAGGCTGCAGAAACAGATTTTTTATGCAATTATATCGCTTTCACAAAATAAATAATCTAAAGAAATAAATGCCTCAATATGTGATACAGTCAACAGTCTTTAATAGCCACATCAATTTTATAATTTATTTTATTTGTGAATATATATCTGTTTAAATGGTGTTTGCTTGATTACCAAGTTTGTGCTATAAACAATATTCCCAAGATATCAGTTTTACAATAAAGCACGCTGACAACCCACACATACAGTTATAACATACATTTTTCCTATTATTCCATGTTCATACATTTTCCCCTGTGGATATATAGATTTTTAAAAGTTTTAAAGCTTAAAATCTCTGTTAGCTAAACAATACTCTGTGATATGTTCATAAGTATCAGCGCTCTTTTGCATAATAGCATTACAATTCAGCTGGCTTATATGATTATATAAGAGAACACTGAAACGTACATTCAAAAGCATAAAATCAAATCAGCCATATCTCATGTTCATTTCCCATTCTCATCGGTAGAGGAATCCATATGTCTTAGAGATGTTTCAGAGCTCACTATTGTGACCTTTTCAGTTGTTGCTACACTGTCAAAAAACCTCATTTTCTCAACGTGTACCGTATCTTTTAGCTTTTGAATTGAGGAAGCCGTCTCGTCAGAAATGGGTTCGGCCGAGTCGCCTTCAAATACACGTGTTCTGTGTGTCACAAGAATGGTCTCTTTGTCATCATGTAAAGTTTCTTTCACAACATGCCTTTCCACCATTGTGCGTGTCCCACTTTGCACTCTGGTTTCCTCCACCATCAACACTGAGTCTGAGCCTAGGGTTACTTGTAAAGGTGAGGTGTGAATTCCATGTGCGTCTAAATTAGTCAAAATTGACGCTTGCTGTGTTTCTGGTATAGCTTGTATGTTGGATGTGATGACATGGATTTCCCCTGACATCTGCTTTAGAGTGTCCACTGACGTTGAGGACATATCCGATGAGAACGGTATGTTGACTTTCTCTGGCTGGTGAGGCTCCATTGATATGAGTTCACATCTGGCTGTAGAAGTTACAACATTGCTTTGTACGTCTTTGAGCCCAACGGTGGCAGTGGGTTCGGCATATTTCACTTTGACTTTCGTAGGTGAGCTCTGCGACAGGCCAATCTGTTCAGTGGTTACTGTAGAACTGATATCTGCAAAAGCTTCAGATGATTTCAGTGAAAGTGTTGGGCTGAGGTTTTCCTCCACAGCCTCACTGAGCGAGTTCTTCTCAGGTTCCTCGTGTTCCTTGCTTGAATCTTTCTCGACATCATCAAGCTTCTCAGCCTCTTCCAGTGTTTGGATTTTTTCTTTCTCATCTGTTTTTGATGTTTTGGTTGGAGAAGAAAATGAGAACTTGAACCAGCTCCCTTTCTCAGTTTTTGTTTGTTCTTTGCTAACCGTTGCTTTCTGATCGGCTGAAGCCTCTAGATGCTTTTCTTGAATTTTAGCATCAACCAGCTTATCACTTTCATCTGATGACTGGCTGAATCCTAATTTTGGAAATTTAAATTTAAACTTTGATTTCTCCTGAGCTCCTTTGTCCTTATCTTCTGCTGCTTCTTTAATTTTTGCTCCAGTCTCCTGTTCTTGCTTAACAGATGGTTTGTCATTTTTTGCTTCCGTTTCCTCTATTGTTGGAACATTAAATTCAACTTCAAAGCCCCTTAGAACATCCTCAAGTGTGGGCATTGGAAATTTGGGGGATTTTCCAGCCCCTTGAGTATCATCTTTGGGTTCTAATTTAGCATCTGGAGCAATTACTTTGGTGGTTGTGTCATCTTCTCCTTCCTGAGATTTTGTTCTTGAAATACTGATCTTTGGCATTTTTATAGTAGGAAGCTTGAATTTACTTGGGGAGCCTTTGTCTCCATCCAGTTTTTTAGCAGCAGCCTCTGGAAGCTGTTCAGTGGTTTCTCTAATTTCACCCTCTCGTTTTGTTTCTTTAGACACTTGTACAGGCTTGTCTTCAATATTTAGGTCAGTATCTGGTACATCTACTTCTGCAACTTTTACTTTTGCATCAGATGTTTTTTGAGCTGAAGTTCCAAATTTTGGCATTTTAAAAGTAGGCAATTTGAATTTACTTGGAGAACCTGAAACAGCTGTATCATATTTCAACTCTGTCTCTACCTCTTTTTTTTCAAGGGTGGAACTTCCCTCTAAAGCTACAGCTACTTTTGAAAGACTTGCATCTGTTGTGACCTTAATTTCTGGTTCAGTGATCCCAATTTCAGGTGTTTCTGTTTTTACCTCTTTCGCAGTCACTGTCACCTCAGGACCTTTTACTTTGGGTAAGGAAATCTCAAATTTTGGAAGTTTAAATGTAATGTCCTGTCCCTCTTGATTAAGTTCTTTTTCTTTTCTTTTAATATCAATAGATGGGGTCTCTGCAATTTTGCCTTTGATGTCACCAGATAGATCCACCTTTGATGTCTCTGTCTCATAATCCACAGAACTAACTTTATTTTCCTTGGTTTCATAATCAGCCTTTGCTGCATCACTAGAAACTTTTGAAGTGAAAATTCCAAATTTGGGTAATTTTAATGTGGGCAGCTTGAATTTTGTTGGCGAGCCAAATTGTTGACTTGTTATTTCAGTTTTGCCCTCTGTCTCACTTTCTCCTATTTCTGTAGTGCTCTCTGGCAAGGATATATCTGCTGCCATTTCACTGGTGTGAATATCTTGGTCCTTGCCATCTGATTTTGAAAATCCAATTTTTGAAAATCCAAAGCTTGGTTTCTTTGTTTTTACACTAAGTCCCTTAGAACTCACATCAGTTAAATCTGCTGGTTCCTCAACCATAACATCTTTTACTGTAACAGATTCTTTAACATCGATTTGAGAAACCTCTGCTTTTGAAACACTTATGTCAATTTCTGGACTTTTCGATGCTTGTAGAGAAATTCCAAGGTATGGTAGTTTGATTTTACTTTCTTCTACTTCAAGTTCAGCACCTTTAGTCTCCACATCCACTTCCACTGATCCTTTGGGTAACTTTAGCTCTTTCTTGTCTACAGATAGTACGCCCCCTGGTGTTTTCACTTCTGCTTCAGTCAGAGCTTTCTTAAGCCCTTGGTCACCATCTGGACCTTTAATTGTTGGAAGAGCAATCCCAAATTTTGGAAACTTAAATTTGCCTTCCTGTTGCTCTTTATCATCTCTCTTCATGTTTATCTCAATGGATGGACCTTCAATTGTTGGCCCTTTCATTTCAACACTTGACACTTCTCCTGACATGTTAAACTTCTTATCAGGAAGGCTTACTTCAGGAACTTTGATGTCCACTTGTGCTGCAGGTATATCAACTGTGTCCTTTGATGCTTTGGTTCCAAATTTTGGGAAATTGATTGTTGGAAGTTTAAATTTTGTTGGTGAGCCAAAAGTTTCCTCTTTCAAATCAGGTTCTTCTTCTGGTAATTTAATGTCTGCAGATTGGACTGAAACATCAACATTTCCCACTGATGTGCCTATGTCAGCTTTCGGTAGACTCACATCAATTTCAGAAGCCTTTAGTTCTTGTTTTGAAAATCCCAATTTGGGAAGTTTAATTTTCAGCCCTTTGGTGTCAACATCAACTTTATCTGTTTTTCCCTCAATAGTCACATTTTGAATTTCAACACTGGGCTGTTGCACATTTACCTTTTCTTCACATAGCAGGTCAGCCTCTATGTTTATTTCTTTGCCCTCCATCTCCACCCCCTTTCCTTTTGGCATGCCAATTCCGAATTTTGGCAGGCTGAACTTCCTTCCTGTCCCATCAGCATCTATTTCTTTAACCTTAATGTCCACATCAACTGATGGCCCTTTAATGTCTATGTTTGTTTCTGTGTCAGTGGTTTGTAACTCTACTTTTCCTGGGAGACTGATTTCAGGTTCTTTGATGTCTACTTCAACTGCTGGAATATCAGCTGTAGCTTTTGGATGTATGAGTCCAAACTTTGGAAGGTTGATTGACGGCAGCTTAAATTTTGTTGCATCTCCTTGTTTCACTTCATCTGTGATGGTGATTTCTGCATCTACTTCTTTAATAGGTATGTTTCCCTCTTGCATGGATATATCTAGCTTTGGTTGACTAGCATCAACATCTTGACCTTTAACATCTGGCTTTGAAAAACCAAATTTTGGAAGTGAAAAGCTTGGCTTCTTCAGTTTCACATCAAAGCTTTTCAAGTCAACTTCAGGCATATCTGCTTTGCCTTCAACGGATATGTCTTGAATGTCAACATTAGGTTGGGGTAGTATTACTTTTCCTTCTGCTAGATGAACATCAGTTTTTCTCATTGGGGCATGTATATCGGTCTCTATTTCTTTGACATCTAAGTCAATTTTTGGTATTTGACCTGCCACCTTGATGTCTGGTTCATGAGCAGTGATTTCGATTCCTTTTATGTCCTTATCTGCTGATGGTAAACTTACTGTACCTTTTGCAGTTTTGACTCCAAATTTTGGCAAGTTAATATCTGGTAGCTTAAATTTAGTTGGGGAACTAACAATCGTTAGATCTTTCTGTTCAACCTCTCCTTCAGAAAGTGTGACTTCTGCTGTTTGTTCTTTTACAGGTACATTGACCTCTGGTATGGACACTTCAGCCTTTGGTACATTGACATTAACCTCTGATGTTGAAGTGTCTGATTTAGAAAATCCAAACTTAGGAAAGGAAAAGCTTGGTCTCTTCACTTTTACTTGGAGTTCTTTGGAGTTAACCTCAGGTATGTCTGCACTTCCTTCAAATTTAACTTCAGTGCTAGGTGGCTGTACTTCTAATTTCACATCAGGTTTAGAAATGTCAGTTTTTACATTTGTTCCTTCTAGTTCTGAATCTGTCACATTAACCTCTAGTGCTACTTTTGGTGATTTACCACCAAATTTCGGGAGGTGTATGGATGGTAGTTTAAACTTTGTTGGGGATCCAAAAATTGTTGAACCTTTTGGGTCAGACTCCATCTTAGACACTTTAATATCCACATTTGCTTCCTCTAGGTCCACACTACCTTCAGGTACGGAGATATCAGTTTTTGGAATACTTAGATCAACTTCATGGGCTTTTAATTCTGGTTTTGAAAAGCCAAATTCAGCTGATGTCTTCATCTGCACATCTAGTGCTTTAGAATCTTGTTCTGGTGGGGCCATCCCTCCAGTTATCTCAGGTTTTTTTATATCAATTTGTTTTACTTCAGTTGTGAAATCTGACTTTGATGTACTTAAATCAAATCCTTTTACTCTAGGAAGGCCAATACCAAACTTTGGGATCTTAAACTTTCCCCCCTGTCCTTCAAGTTCAGTGTCATCAACATTCAAGTCCACACTTACAGTTTGACCCTCCGTGGTTAGATGAGGTCTCTTTATATCTACTGATGGGGCTTCACCTGATATTTTCATTTGTGTGTCTCGACCACTCAATTCAGGTCCTTTAACAGCAATATCTACTAATGGCATAGATTTCTCTTCTATTGTAACTTGTCCTCCAATCTTTGGGATGTTGAAGGAGGGGAGTTTAAATTTTGTTGTTGCGTCTCCTTGATCATCCTCAACATTTGACACTGAGATATTCATGCTTTGTTCTTTTATCTTCACATCGCCTTCTGGTTTAGAGATATCTTGTGCAACACCGACATCAATCTCTGGGGCCTTGATATCTGTTTTAGAAAATCCAAATTTAGGAAGTGAAAAGCCTGGTCTTTTCATTTTCAGACTTGTGTCTTTTAATCCAACTTCTTGATCAAATTCGCTTTCTAGTGTGGCTTGTGATACTTCTGCTTTAGCTGAAGGTTCCAGAAGTATTGCCTCTGGGAAGGAAATGTACCCTTCTACCTTTGATGTTTTGGCCTCTGTAACTGACAAAATGTACTGATCTCCACTGTCTACCTTTGACTGACCAACACTGATTGAGGGCTTCTTTAACTCTGGAATTGGAACATTATAGTCAATTTTTATATCGGATCGTTCTGCTGATGGATCTACTGATGTGAATACATCTTCAGTCTCCAAAATAATTTCCTCTCCCCTCAAATCTGTTATTTCAGCTTTTATTTTGGAAGATGAACTTCCAAATTTGGGTAGTTTGAAGGTAGGAAGTTTGAATCTAATCTGCGACCCTCCTGTGGTTGAATCATCTTTTAACATCTCTGTTTGAATGCTCAAGTCAGACTCAAGATTCATATCTGGTTCACCAATGTCCATAGATGTATCTCCCCTTGCAACCTTAATCTCTGGAGCTTTAATGTCTTGTTCAGAAACTTCATACTCTGATCGGGGCATTTTCATTGTTACCTCTGTTTCCACAGATGCCCCGGGTATCTTTGCTGTTCCCTCAGCACTCTCCTTGTCCACATCTGTTCTTGATGGACCCTTTTTAAATTCTGGTCCTTTTAGCTTTGGAAATGAAAATTCAAATTTGGGCATCATAAATCTGCTCCCTTGACTACCGGGATCAGTGTCTTTAGTTTTTATTTCAGAATCCAATGGTAGGGTTTCAAAAGTTGAATTAGATGGTTCTAAATCTTGCATTCCCGCATCTTTATCTTGTGATGCAACTGCTGATGCTGCCTTTATTTCTAAATGTACATCATCCTCCACATTTGTGGTAAGTTCTCCCCCAGTCTTTGAAATGGAAATATCAAATTTAGGAAGAGAAATTGTTGGAAGCTTGAATTTAGATGGAGAACCAGAAGTACCTTTGTTTTTTAACTGTACTTCAACCTCAGGAGCAGGAAGCGTCACCTCAGTCTCTTTGACCTCAGCGTCAGGCACAAATATTTCTTCTTTTTGGAGACTGGTGTCAACATCAGGGATCTTAGTGTCAGGTTTGGAAAAGCCAAATTTTGGAAAAGATATTTTACGTTTCTTGAGTTTGAACTCACTCTCCTTCCCTTTAGCCTCCAGGATGACTTCATCTACTGAAGCTGAAGGAAGTTTGACTTCTGCCTCAGGTTTCTTGGCTTCCACTTTCAAATCTTCTATAGCTGTCTCTTGAATAAGACCATGGCCTGCAAGGCTCATCTTAACCTCTGGTTTAGAAAATTCTTGAGCTGAAGACAATACCTTTTCTGAGTGTGCATCAATAGCTTTGTCTACCTCTGGGGTAGATACATCAACTTCAGGTTTGGAAACACTTAGAGTAATTTGTGGGGCTTTCATTTTAGTTAATGATGGCAGTTCTGTAGACAGTTCTGTTTCTGGTGCTTTAATTTTCATGGTAGGTTCATCTTTGGTGACTTCAGGCATTTCACCGTCAGAGATTGCATCAGTTGATTTTGGAAATGAAACTCCAAATTTTGGGAATTTAATTGTAGGAATTTTAATTTTGGTTGGAGATCTTGGATCTTTCTCAGCCTGGACAGGCTCTGCAATTGATTCTTTGGGCTCTAAAATAAATTCTTCTTTGTTCGTAATATCAGCTGGCTTGTGGGCTTCAACCTTTGGAAGGCTAATGCCAAATTTAGGCAGTGTAACAGTAACCTCTTGCTCTTTTTGCTTTGGTTCTTCAACCTTAACATCTACACTAACAAACTGACCTTCTGTAGTCTCAAATAAATCATCTTTGAGTTTCAAGCTTATTTTTGTTTCTGGAAGGCTTACATCAGGTTCTTCAATATCTATATCTACAACCGGCAAATCTTTTACTACCTTAGATGATTTTCCACCAAACTTTGGTAAGCTAAGAGAGGGAAGTTTAAACTTTACTGGTGTACCACCACTTGTTAGATCTTTATGTTCAGCCTCATCCTTTGAAACTGCGATATTCACACCAGGTTCTCTTATTTCCAAAGAAGCTTCTGGAATTGATAAATCTACCTGTGGAAGACTAACATCAACACTTGTAGCTTTGATGTTTTGTTTTGAAAGCATTGTGGTTCGAATTGCTCCAGCGTCATGGTCAGTCAGACTAGCATCAATATCTGGCTTAGAAAATGGAATTTCTTCAGATAATTTTATTTCTTTTTCCTGAAAACCTTTGATTTCTATCTTACCCTCAGGCAGAGACAAGTCAATGTCAGGTTTGGATACATTCAGAGTCATTTCCGGGCCTTTTTTGTCAGATGGTGCAGTTGACTCTACAGATAGTTTAGCTTCTGGCAATTTAACATCCATTGTAGTCTCCTCTATTCTGACATCAGGCATTTGTATATTGGCCCCAGCTTCAGTTGACTTGGGAAAAGAGACTCCAAATTTGGGAAATTTAATTGTGGGAAGTTTAAATTTTGTGGGAGAATCTGTTGATTCCTTGAACTCAGCCTCTACATCTGTGGTTTTACATTCAACATCTATTTCTGACCCGTCAGCATCATGTAAAGAGTCCTGTGTGGCTGGGAGAGTTATGTCAGCATCAGGTACTTTAGGATCTGATTTAGAGAATCCAAATTTGGGAAATGATATTTTCCGTTTTTTCATTTTGGACTCTGCCACTTTTATTTCAGCTTGTGGAAGTTCAGGTAGCTCCACTTCAGTTTTTCCACTAACCTTGATGTTTTTTTCAGAATCATCTGGTAGGAGACCACCTTCTTCTGTCTTCACTTTTGGGATTGAAATACCAAACTTGATTAGTCTAAATTCGCTTTCCTCTTGATCTTCCTTAACACCTTCAACAGCCTGAGTCTTTGAGAGCCCAGTTTCCTCCTGCTTCGATTTTCCCTCTGCCGTAGGGATTTTTATTTTTGGAACAGAAACATCTATGCTTGGCATTTTCAATTTACTCCAGTTTTTGTCTGTTTCTGGATCAGTCTCAGATGTTCTCTTTTCAGAATCTAATACAACCTCCATTCTATCACTTTCTTGTACTGAAACATCCTCTTTTGTAGTGACTTCAGCTGTTCCTTTCATAGATTTCCCTCCAATTTTGGGCATTTTTAATTTAGGCAGTTTATTTTTTTGTGGTGAGGAATTTGTGTCTTTGCTTTGAATTTCAGCCTTCAGCTCTCCGTCAAAATCTTGTTTTGAGGTTTCCTTCGCAATAGCAGCGGACATGTCATGATGGAGCATTTGATCACCCTCTATATCATATGCTTTTTTAGTTTCATCAAATGCAGCTTTTTCTGAAGATTTTTTGATGTCTTCTTCAAGAGACATTTTTGCTTCAGTTTTCATCTCCTTTACTGCACCACTGTCAGTTTTAAATGACGGGGCCTTTATTGGTAATTCAATTGCAATACCTGGAAAGCGAATGTCAGGTGTCATGATTCCAAAACTTGGCATTGATACCTTTGATTTCTTTGATTTCTTTTCATGCACATTTTTGTCAGCTTTAATATTGGTATCTGCCTTGTCTTGAGTATCTGTATCTTTGGCTTTAGGGAGTTTTTGTGGTGGAACTGATTCCATTCCTGGTATTTCAATGTCTTCACGCTTTAGAAGTTTGAATTTTACATCTGAAGAGGTACTTATCTTATCATCACATGCTGCCTTTTTGCCAGGTTTGGCTTGTTGGTCCACAAGTTTAATTTTTGATTGGTCTGTTTTGGTCTCAGTTTCATCAAGATGTAATTGTTCAATTTTTGGTAATACGAAGGCTTTTGTGGCAACAGGAGAAAGTCTCTTCTTTTCTGTATCCATTGTGTCAGGAAACTTAATGTCTATTTCTGAGCTCATGCTTGAAATTTTACTGGGAGATCCTTTAGGTGTCAAGCCAGTCTTGTCTGTCTTCATTTCCATGATTTTAATCTCTCTCTGTACAAGGACTCCAGTGATGTCTCTCTCAGGTAATTTAAAGGCAGGGAATTTTGAAACTGCTTCTTTTACATCCTGAACATTGAATTCTTCTGTTTCACCCCGAGCATGCTTTTTTTCTGGTTTTGATATATTTATTATCTTCTCAACTTTTTGTTCTTTAATTCTAGGAGATTTAACCTTGGCTTTTGATCCTTTGTCCTCCATGCCAGGAATCTCAATTTCCTCTCTTTTCAGGAGAGGTACTTTATTTGGTTCTCTTTGTTTTACAGATATTGATTCTTGGTGGCCAAATTCTGAGACATGTACTTTAGGTAGTTTAAAAGTTGATTCAGTGTCAGTGCTACCTCCAACAGTCTTCCTGCTTCTTTCCACCTCCAGAGCCTGTAATTTTGGCTGGGAAATAACAGGCGTTGGAGTGATTGGCTTCTTTGTGTCTGAGGACACATCCTCACCTGTTTGTATTCCAAAAGTGAAAGTGTCTGATGTAAAGTCTAGTTTGTTTACTTCGTTTGAGAAATGGGTCTTTGATGTGGCTATATCTGCCAGTGGTCCTCTGGTTCGAATTCCATAACTTTCTGTTTCTAGAATGTTTATTTCTTTTATATTCTTTTCCTTGTCGCTGCTTCTTGGTGATTTGCTTATCGGCCCTACCTCTGGCATGTCAAGAGAAACATCAAGTTTAGGTATGATCATGACTGTTTTTCCTGACTCTTGTGTCTTTTCTGAAATCTCTTTATCTCTTGGTTTGCTATTGGTATCAACTTGATGTTCAGCTGGTTCAGTTTGTGATATTACGTTTGGACTGTCTAAAATATTGTCCAATGTGGAGGATTTTAATTGGCTTACTGTTTCTATTTCATATGTATCCTTTCCGGGAATACTAACCCGCAGTTCCGATGTCTCTCTCTTTTCTTTGCCATCATCTCCAAGTGCAACTGTAATATCAGTAGTGTTTAAAGTGGTGTCCACACTGATGAACTCAACCTTATGCAGTGATTCAGTTGCTGGCAAAGTCGGGAATGTATATTCATTTTTAGTTTTAGCTGAGGCAGCTTCATTCAATATTTTAGGACTCTCTACCACATTAATCACTGGCGCTTGCTCTTCCACTATATTCATAATAATTTGGTTGTCCAAGCCCTCCATATCATCTGTTGCAAGCCCTTCTTCGCTTTCTTGGGTTTCTTCAACAGATTTGCTCCTGCGGCCTACCATCCGCTTCTTAGGTTTCATTTTGTGCATCTTTTTCTTGTCTTTTCCATCCGGGGATTTTAATGGAGACTTAAGTGGAGACTCTGTGTCACTTGTTGGTGGACTTATCTCTAATTTTCTCTGTTCCTCTGCTTCCGATGTGCTGTGAGATCTTTTAAAATTGGTCCTGCGACCTTTGCTAAAGGTAGGGAATTTGGGCCAAGAGATGCGATCATGTTGCTTTTTTGACTTTCTTCGACCTCTCATCTCTGGCCCTCTCCCTTCTTCTTCTTGCTCAGCCTCTTCACCCTGGAATCATTGATGAAAGAAATATAAAGTCAATGAAACCACTGAAGAACCTTGGATGTATTCTGAATTTAAAGAATATAACGAACAGTATCATAATTACAATGGTTGTATCTGGCCTCATTGTCTCAGCATCTTCCTGGGTTCTTGGAGGTGGTTTGCGTTTTAGACAGAATGCCACTTTGTATGGTTGAGCATGCTCAAGAATCTGGAGGGCATCTTCATATGACACATTATCAAAATATACTGTGGCACTAAGTATTTGATCACCTGAAAGTCCAGATGGAATAACACAAATGAGGATGCAAGTGAAAATACAAATTTAGCTGTATTCTAGCTTCAGAAATGTTCTGTAATGTGCTATAAGAAAAATCTCACCTTCTTTCACACTTAAATGCTTTGAGGCAGGCGACTCTGGTTTTACTTCCTTGATGAAGATGCCGTCTTTTCCTCCACTTACAATCAGACCCTCAGCACAGACTTCTTTCACAGTTCTCACTATCACATTTGACTGATCACTTTGCATATCCTGAAACAGAATGCAAAATATTTAGAAATGTTCTCAGTATTTACACTCCTAATCATCTGTATTCTTCGCTAGAGATAACTTTAGGTGTGTCTGACCTCTGATTGATTCATCTTGGCAGAGGAACGTTTGTCAAACAGTGAGCCGAAACCAATCCTTTTGCTTTTTTTCAAACTCTTTGTGGGTGAGTCATAGAAGTCACCTTCAGCCTGACAAAACAGCATGTGATATATTAAATAGATAATAGTTTGATGATCAAATACAGCGATATACAATTCTGAATTTGGGTTACTGTATACTGTACATAAATAATATAAGAGTAATTGACAGCGCTCACCTGTTTTGCGTATTTCTCTGTGGTGGGGAATTCATCAACAGGAGAGGAACCTTGAGGACGAGGTCTTTCCCCCTCTAAAACTTCAGGCTCCTCACATACCTATTATATCAAACACCAATTAAAGATTGCTTAAACAATTGAACAATTTAAAACAGATGGTTTAACCAACACAGTCTCACAACCAATTCGTACGTATTCATACAAGGTGGAAAATTTATGGTAATTTATACGAGGTTGAATTAGTACAAATTTTCCACAAATTTTGTACAGTTTGTCTAAACTCCAGTAACGGGTAGATTTAGGGTTCGGGGTTAGGTGTAGGTCATTCGCACAAATTCATTGTATATTTGGTAAATGGCTTTACTTAAGAGATACTCACTAAATCATCATCTGTGTCTTGTTCTGGTCCCTTCAGCCTTCGCCCTTCTCCTGTCGTAATGAAAAAAGCATAATAAGCACTTAAGGGTGAAACTTTGTGTGGCTGCTAAGTGAAAACCTCACATGGGACTTGAAGTTGAAGTATGTGCATTATGTTCTTTGTACATATGAATGAAATGTAAGAATCCATCCTAAATGTCGAGCCTGTTAGTCATCTAATATACTTTATTTATTTGCTGTTTTATAGTTTATACTGATTAAAGAGTCAGTGAGGGATCTATACTGCCAGACCAAAACATTTTTTTTTTATCTGAAACAAAAAAAGACGAAAGTCTAAGGCAGAAAAATGTTCTGGCGGATATTCCAACAGGATCCAGAAAGTCTACCTGCCTCTGTTGCTTCCTGGAAGTTGAAGCACTCTATTGATCTTAAGGGGTCGGTTTACAGTGTCAGCAATAAAGACTAACATGAAAACGATATACAGTAGCTCCGAAAAGGACAGTATAAATAATATGGTTATAAATATCTGCATATCTGATATGGTATTATTCTAAACATACAATATATATATATAATTATTTTTACCACTTGAAGACATGATTCCCTTGTTTACTTTTTTAAATAGTTGTATACTTTTTAACAATATTATACAATAGACAGAAATACTTAAATAATACCAGCAGTAATAATACTTTCATGACGTCATTTCGTCTGAGAAAAGCATACATTTCCAGCTTCCCATAACAGACTGCACTTAAAGGATCATTTAGGTACATAAACATTTTCCATAAGCCTCGCTCTGCCAAGGCCATTAACCTGCACTTTCCTTCAAGCACTTATCCAGGCATCAGGTCTAAATGGCATTGAAGCACACTGGATATTTATGTAACACGTGTAACATGTATTAACGTTCAGTGAACATTATTACACCAGCAACTTTTTTTTGTATAGTACTTTCTAATGATCAGACACTAAACTTGTGAATGCAATGCACCTATGGTTAGACAGCTGGGAAAAGCTGTCCTACATATGAATTATCCACAGTTAAGATATGTAAAGTAAACAGACTTGTTAAAGGGAGGAGAAAACTCTTCCCTTGTGTTTTGTTGTTGTCAAAGGCTTTGAGAACAATTCAACTCAGTGGTATTAAAAAATTAATATGCCATTCATCTATCATTCTGTCATGCAGATGCCAGCATTGACATGTTACATGACACACCCTCTAAAAATTAAAAACAAAATGATGCAAGTTTTGTGCTAACACAGTTAGGCTCTTTAAACCCTGCTTTTAAACGCAAGGAAAGCAATTTTAAAAGGGGTGTAGGGCCACTTTTACTGTGAGCATTTCAACCCAGAAGCTTGGTTTATGAAACCATGCTCTGGTTAAAAATAACCAAAGAGAAACCATTATTAAACAGGTCATATACTGTTTTATATATGATATTGACTAAACCAATGATTTAAGTAACCTTATGTTCACAGGAGAGATCAGGGGTGAATGTAACAGTCAGTTTCTAACTTTGCGTTTTGATTTAGTTTCATACAGGATATGCAGTTTTGAGATTTGATGTTGTGGCGCAAATCAAGTTTGAACAAGGTGTCTTTCCTGGCTGCTATTGTAGCTAAACAGGCTTAAGATGCTTTTGTTTTGCTTGTTTTTTTACACTTGCAATAAAGCTTTATTACATCTGTCCAAAACCAACACTGTTAATAGAACAGGCCCAAACAACAGGCCTTTCATTTTGTGCATCTTTTTCTTGTCTTTTCCATCTGGGGATTTTAATGGGGACTTAAGTGGAGAATCCGTGTCATTTTTGGTGGACTTATCTCTTATCTCAAGTTTATTTTTATTTTTATATGCTTTCAGGCTCCTTATCCCTGTCAAGTACATTGAGGCTGTTTTAGTTTGTGTATTTAAAAATTACTGAATAAAATGCTCTGTTGTTCTTGAAAGGGCATTGTCCATTATTAATTAGTTCCACAAAATCCACTCTAAACTAATCAATTTACAATCATTCCTGGGTTCCTATACTTTGTGTGTTTGTGTAACGATTAGTATTGTGAAATAAGTTTTAGCTGGTGATTGAAGATACCCAAAAATATGCATAACATGTTGCATTGAAAGCATGCTGTTTATATGCTACTGAAATATCATGAAGTACAAACACTACAAAGAATCCATGAAAATAGACTAGATAACAGAAATCTAGCTAAATTAAATCTAAACTAATAAAATACAAGCATAATGCAATGTATGTCCAAAAACATCATGCTGCTTCATTGTAATTACAAAGATACTGAATTCCTCTCCAGGTAAAAATGAAGGGTTAACAATTAATGGTTTGCGCTTACCTGATCTGTGGTTTGCTTGCAGAAATATATGTTTTACTGTTTTCCAGATAGTAATTCACCTAGTGCACAGCATGCATTGACAGGATAGTTTGTGGGTAGCTGTTAATTTTTGTGGAGAAGATGAAGGGCCCTGCCCTTCTTGTAGGTACAGTATGTCACAACCCTGTTTCAGGGCTGTGGTTCAAACTCCTGCTAATGCTATTGTGCTGAAGAACAAACATCTGAATGTGTAACACTGCTTGCACACGTGCACAAATGAATATGAATGAGAGGTCCTGAGATTTTGAAGCAAAAGAATCAAGCCAAAGGTTCTGTTGTAAGGGTGTTTATGTCCTTCTGTTCTCCAGTGAATGTTTTCTGCGATAGTTTACTTTAAATTCGAGTTGAAGGAAATAGTTAGTGTACACTGGGTGATGAATGCAGAATGAAGACAAGCATACCAGAGGTCTTTTTTCATTGTGCTTTTGCCAAAGTAAATAAATACGAAGGCTTTAAAGAATAGATCAGATTACTCAATACAAAGCAAGCTGTCAATCACATGATGTTTTTGCAGTATGTGTGTGTGTGCATATTGACTGTACCGGAAAAAAATCATTTTTACCTACAAAATTATCATTTAGCTTCATTTTTGTTATAAAATTACCATGCAGCTAATTTAGCGCTAAATTAGCTGCATGGTAATTTTATAACAAAAATGATGAAGGGCCCTGACCAGCAATTGAAGGTAACCTTATTAACAACAAAAAAGCACCTGTATTGATTTTTAGAACTGAGATGTGAAAAATTCTGTACTACTTAATCAAATATTTGCTCACAAGGGTGCTGTTTTAAAAGCGTTAAAGCATTTAAAGTTTGTGACTATGCTGTAAAATAGTAAGTATAGGCCTTTAATTTGTGCACACAGTCATAATTTTATGATGTTACGAAATGAAGGAATAAAAAATAACATTTATTCATGGTTGCTATATTTAATGCATATTGTTTCCATCATGACTAAATCTAGTATATTGAGTTAAATAGCCTTTTAGATAGCCTGTCTCATTGTTGACAGAGTCAGGCATATTATATAGCACTGGGAGTTAGTTTTATTTATGATGTTTACTTTTATTTTTGGAATGAGAACGAACAATGAGCCCTTCGATATTGTTCAGGGGTGTGAACTAGCTGTAGATAAATCATAGTTTTCCTGACCACAGGACATAGTTTTCAGTGAGGACAAAAGGTCATCTCATCTTCAAGAAAAAATATAATACATAACATTATCAGCATACTGAAATGTATTTTATTGGCATCGTTTGTGAAGATATGTTAGTGTGCCCAAATATCTAAAAGCTCTCTTTTTTAAAATGTAAAGTGGGTAGCCATTGCTGCGGTGCTCGGGCAGCAGTTGGGCGAACAGTTAGCCTGGGCCCGTCCATACTTCCTTTGACGCTACATTCTTAAATGCTCATTTAAAGCATTTCAGTTCCCAAAAAAATTGGAACCAATGAGAAAAGAGCTGTAATGAAGTGGCCACCGCAACGCATATGTCATCGGAATGAGTGGTCTGATTGGTTGTAGATTCGTCCAGTAGTATACAGAGGCATCTGATGGACGCAGTTTAAGCCCGCCTCCCAGAAGGCAGGTAGTAAGGTAGCTTGGCCAGACTAAGCTCCTATGGGCTTAATAGTCTAGAAGCCAGGCTAGAGAACAGTGCCTTGCTCAAGGGTCTCACCTCAGTTGTGGTATTGAAAGTGGAGAGTTATTCACTAACCCCACCCACAATCCCTGCCGGACCTGGGATTCCAACTTATCACTTTTGAGTTACAAGTCCAACGCCCTATCCATTAGGCCACGACTGCCCCCAACACTATAATGAACTGAATTTTATTGGTATCATATGTGACTTTATGCTTGTATATATGCAAATATTTAATCAAAATCTCGGAAATCACATTTATAGTACATACGTTTTGTGGACTTTTATTTTGAAATGTGGAAAAGATCTGCATGAAGATTCTTAAAAAATTCTCCTTTTTATGTTTTACAGGAAAACTAACAACATATGGGTTTGTAACAACATGATGGTGAGTTAATAATGTTTTTTTTGTTTGTTTTTTAGTAACATTAGTAAGTACAAGTAAGTATTTTGTAACATTATTAAATAATTAGTATTATACATTTATTATATGAATGATTCATCTTTCAAAAAATGCTAAATTTATCAAGTCTGCACCTTTCACAGACCTCCCTAACTGACATAAGTATTGCAAATGCTGTATGTATGTTTCATATTTCATGATTTCACAACATAAGCTGTAAAAATCCTGGAATTTCCCAACTGCTGATCTCCTGTATGTTAGCACATCTCCCATGACCAAGATTATAGGCATTAGAGGTTGTTTTCTGCTCCTGTGGCCATACGAGGCCTGAGCTCCGCTCCTTCAGCACACTAATACGGTTAATTAGCTGCTCAGCAAGATACAGGGAGCAGGAACATCAATTCTGGCCTGCGCTCATAACATCATACACAAGCTTCTTTCAGAGTCAAGTAGGAAAGACTTGTTTGTATTCAAAATATAATTGAATTTCAGGGCCGGAGAGGGAAAATAAACTGAAAACAGAATTGGATTTTCTTCCATATTAAGAACATGGGACCAAGTTCCCTCATGTTTCCAATCTATCAGCAGCAATAATTGATGCATTTACTGTATGTGCCAAAGAGATGAGTTAAACAGAAAATTTAGACAAAAATAAAATTCTAATATAATTTACTACTCTCATGTCATTCCTATCCTGTATGCTTTATAAATAATCAAAAAATCATACAAATTTGGAATGACATTAGGGTGAGTATAAATTATTTCATTTTTAGGTAGGTAGAATAGGTATTTTTTCTTTATTTGGTATCACTTCACTAAAGTCTTCATGTTTAATGCATTATAATAGTGGTTTTAGTGCATTTATTATGCATTGTAAAATGCATCGAATGATCTTAATAATAATTGTAACCACAACTATAATGCATTATAATACTATCTCTTTACAGTTACACCTGTGGAATAAAAATGCATTACAAAATGAGAAGCTAAATTTCAGACATTATGATGCATTTAACATTGATTACAATTATATAAAAAATATATAATGCATTAAAATGTAGATAATGAATACTTTTTTTGTTGTTTGTTTCTTCACTGTGCCTTTAAATATTTTACAATATTCTAACAGTTAAAAATACAGAAAGATATGTCAATACACAAAACCTGTTCTTAACTTTTTCAGTATGTTCAACTTCAGTTAGGCTAAGTCTATGAAACCAAAAATGCAAATACTCTCAATTTCATAATTTATTCATTACCAGTAGGCATTAGTGAAATGCTAATATTTATAACTATTTTTAAGAGTGGACTAAGTGGGTAAAATCAATAAGTATTGTATGGCCTACTGATGCACTAATATTTTAGAGCTTCTTTATAAATGCTTAGTTTTTATTTATTTATTTTTACATTTTTCACAGTAAAGTTACAAATACTTCAATGTTTTGTTCAAAATAGATATTTTTCTTACTGTATTAGGGAAAAAAAATTTATTTTAAAATGCATTTTCTTTTCTTTTCCCTTGTGAATATATCAGCTGTCCTATTGCACTAATCCAGAGTATTCTCATCCACCTCTTGCTCATCATGCTCAGTTAGTGGACTTTGGCCATTATCCAAGTCTTACAAGTTCATATCACTCATTAAGACCTTGAGCCATGCCCACCTGCGTTTACACTGCCCTAGAGTCAAACCACGAAGACACCAACTCTCAATGTTGACAAATTATACAGTTACTGTGCCTTTCTCACAGCAATCTACAATAATGTATATTCTACTGACACGTAAAGTATTAATCTTAGTGTGATCATTAATAAATCATTTTCTTAGATAGCAGATCTCAAACATTTAGTGTCATGCAAAAGCTGCATAGAAAGTACATGTCTATATAAACCCAGAGCAGAAAAACACATTTTAAATTGGCTATATATTTAGTAATCAAGCTGTCATGCAGCCTTTGTATTGTAAGATGTAGTGGTTGCTCATTGAATCTTGTAAGATGCACTATTGACTCATTTAGGTCACTCCAAGTGTCTGTTTGTATGACTAAAGAGGTTGAAGTTTATCTGAATGTCAAAGAAAAAGTAGATAAAGCTGCTAGTTGAATTAAATGAGACAAGGTGACCAAATGACTTAGAGCTGCTTGGTTAGCGGGTTAATTGGATTTCAAAATCCTTTGATAATGAAGCCAAAAAGAGCACCAGCAAGTTACTGTAACACAGAATGACACAACCAAAGATAGAAAACATTACACAAAAAAGATACATAAGATGCATACATATACAAAGTATATATTTCAAATATTTATATACATTTTGTTAATATTTATTTGTTTGTTTATACATAAGTTACTTATGTTATTGAGACGCTTTGGCTTATGTATACATCCTATTTGTTGTTTGTTTTTTATAAAAAAAATGTGTGTGTGTGTATATATATATATATTTATTTTATTTTTTTTATAAAATATGTGTGTGTATATAAATTATTAAATATCTATTAATATTAATATTTAAATATATATATTTGTAAAAAAAAAAAATTTATTAAACATTATAGAAATAATTTAAATAAAAATTAGCTATTAGGGAAAATATAAAAACTAAACAAATAAATTAAATAAACTCAAGCTTTCATAAATCCTTGTTAACAATGCTATCCAAATTTGCCAATTTTTAAAAGCAATAAAATTGCACTCTTAACACTTTAAACAATCACACTGCAGATGTTGTTGTTAAAATACTGCATAACTCTATTGACACACCCACAGCCTGATAGCCACACCCCTTTTACTGCAGACACACCCAGATCACCCACAGTGCAGCGTCATCTCAGCAGAGAAATGCAGTGATGCTTGTCAACAAGCTCAGCACCAGTGTCCCACTAACACACACATGCACAGCCCAACCGAACCATTGTACTGTCCTACCACCAGAGGTGCTGAGTGTGGAGATAAAAATAGCACAGAGCATGCAGAGTAAGCCCGACACAGAGGGAGAGAAGGAAAGCTAGAGAGAGAGAGAGAGCAAAATAAAGAGTGATGCCCACCCGCAGCTGACGCGTGCCAGTTGGGAAACGCAAGGTGAAAACAGTCGCACATGGTGGCTGTCCAGGCTGTCAGTACAGGAATAGGGAAACCTCACTCTCTTTCTTCGAGGCTGAAGAACCTGCTGCTTCCTTTTCCTCTCAGTCAGTCACTCCAGATGCAGAGGACGAAATAAACTCGAGCCAGTGAACGGTGATAAAGTCAGTCTGACGGAGGGACGGAGAGAGATGTTGTGCTCCATCCACACTAGTTCGTACTTCACAGGAGTGAGGCTGCGCTCTCTTTCCTGCCTGAATAAACTCTGTCTCTAACACGCTAAAACAATTAAAGGGGTATGGCTGACTTGGGACGGGGGCTGTCCTAAACAACCCAAATCCCTCCTCCTAAGCGTCTCACTCCATCCTTCTCATCACTTTTGACCAATCACTGCAGAGATGCTTGGACTGCCTGACTGCTGATTGGTTCACGACACAAGAAAAACATTCCAGCTTTATAGGCATGCGGCAGAGATGCGTAATTGGATTTGACTCCAACACGGTACATGTTTTCATGTCTGCTGGGTGACAGAAGGGGAACTGAGGATGGGGTTTGTCAGGTGACTGGTCTAATGTGTTTAAAAGCAGCTGCGTACCTGAGCTGGCTGACGTTCACAAACTTCTGACATGTAGTTTTGTCTGATAGGGTTATATGACCTGTTCAGGGGAATGTCTCCTCTGTTTTCTGCATGACTCTATCCTTCTGAGGATGGCCACTGGGACCAATGCTAAATTATTTAGGATTTCATGTCTAAGAATAATAAATGAATCTAGAAAGGTACCAGACTGTGACGTCAAGCTGAGACACATAAGACCACCCCGCAGACTGCAGTGGTCAAATTTATGGCCTTTGTGGAGCTAAAACAAATCAGTTTAAAGAAGCGTTTCTCGGTTTTTGGTTCTGAAGGAAAAATCACAGTTAAGAGCTCTTCAATATCTTACATGTGTCTCCTGGACAGGCAAAATTTCACCAATAATTACAAAGCAGCAGCAAGTAACACACTGAATAAAAAATACATTTAGATGTTGGAGAAAACAAACTCCATGTATCTTTATTTACAACACTTGAAAAAACTAGTATATTTATATATACATTAGAATGTACAGTATACTTTCTGAATAATAGCTGTTTTCATACACCCATATAATTCATTTATAATTAACCTGATGACTTAATTGGATTGAAAAGACTTCCTGTAGACATCTAAGTCAATCTAAAATGAAATTTGGATCTGACTGGAAGGGTTGGTATAGACCTTAAATAATCTGATCAACAGAAAAATATTAAGCATGTAAACTCTTCAATCCAATTAGTGGAGAAGTTCATATTTACATGATAATTATACTCCCAGTAGCACCGGTAAAATTCTCATGGTGGCTTTATCCAGTTCTTACTGTACTGGTTGGTACATACATGCTGATATTTTGTTCAGAATGTATGTAACACAGTTGTAAATGAATAAGAAAGCATCAGGAATACCACATTTAAGGCCCAGAAAGATAGTAAGGATATTGTTAAAAAAGCTTCAAAGAAAGCAAAAACAATGACTTCATTCAACAATTTATTCTCCTTTGTGTCCGTCTATCATTCAGGAGAGTACCATGACGCATACTTGTGGTCCTGCAGATGAAGAGCTAATGTTCTGACTAAGAACATCCATTCCTCTTAGTTCACTGTCTGTATATTCTGGCAAATCAGACAAGTTTGCATATACAGTTTTTAATGTATATTTTATGTTAAACGTGTCTTCCAACCAATAAGCCCATACAGGTATTTTTCCAAATTCCAGAAATACGACCCATCGCTGTATACTACAATTGTGTTAATTTACAAATTAATGTTTTGCACTCTTTTGTTGGTGTCACATGGGGGCTGCGTGTGTGCTGAGCCTCGTAACAAAGCAAAGAACGGAGGACACGATAAGTTCAAAAAACAAATATATTTAATGATCAAAACCAGAGCACGAAACAAAAAACTGACGGGGCAGCAGAAAATAAACACACGGGGAAACACAACGACGCTACTGACATTAACAAGACCTGAAATACAAATGAAAGACAACGGTATTTAAACAGAGAGAAATCAAAAGTGAGGGCAGGTGTTAAACACAGGTGACACGATTAAACTAATGAGGGCAAAACCAAACAGACAGGACTAAACCA
>JAUCNO010001053.1:10909456-10940850 GCA_032353835.1 Enteromius viviparus
ATATTTGTACTTAAAGTGTAAATATTTGAACCTAATAGGTACAAAGTACCTTTTGAAAGGTGACAGATTTTGTATCTTTATTTCTGAGAGTGGATAAACTGTGTCTTTCCAGAAGACTTGATTTAAACTGCTCAGTTATTTTACTTATTGAAATTGGAGGACAGAAACCTGTCTTTAAAGTTTTTTTATTAGTATTTAAAAGATGCACAAAGGTCTTGTGGGTTGGTAATGACATGAGGGTCAGTAAATTATCACAGGAACTTTGTGTGGGCTGTCCCTTTAAAAATACAAGTTGAAACAATATAAACCTGCATGGCATAGATTATCCTTAACAATAAGGACAACAAGTGACAAACATGAAAAAAACTAAAATTCGTATCAGAGTAAAGAAACAACCCACAGGACATTGGCTGAAGGCCACAAATTGAATTGAATCAGTGCCTGTGTGACCCAGACTCAACTCAAACAGTGGGGTTGTGACTTGCGAGCTTCTCAGAGTTACAATTTATGGCAGTATTGCCATTTAAAGACCACTTGTATCCAAGGCCAACGCGCAAAGATGTGTAGCGTGAAATAATAAAAAAAAACAATACCTTGATTTCAGGACAATATATCAAGAGTTGAACACTAAAAACCAACAGCCTTCCACCAGCTCCAGACATGACTGCAGCATTATGAGGCATTTTTGCAGAGATTTCCAGTACTCTCCAGTACACCAAGACATTTAAGAAGGAATAAAGCTGTTTTCACTCTAATTATATAATGAACAGCCAATAGACATGTTACACTAAATTAAATGTAAACCTTTAAAACTAGTAACACTTTATTTTAAAGTGTCTGAAATACGGAGTAATTATCTAGTAAGTACTTAAGGCTGCTACTGTTACACATTTGTTACAGACCAAGCAGAAATGACACATTGCACCTTTACAAACCTGATTAGACAGCTTTAATGGTTTCTTAAAAATTATTTAGCCTACTCAAGTTCAGAAAACCACACGAGTAAAGGCATTCACTGTTTATAAACAAAGAATTTTGTTTACACATGCACAAGCAAATGAACAAACTAAAAATATCACCTTTTCTATTTGTTATGTTGTTTCTTAATTTAAATTTGTACTGTTTTACTTCTCCCACTTGTGGGACTAAAAAAGGTTTAACTTACTTGAATCATTTTAAGTAAACTTACAAAGTCAATTGTTCATTTTTGTATTTGGATTTTAATATGCAATTATGAAAAACAAAATCTGTTCAGTGACTCAGCATCATCTTGTTTTTGAAACAGTGATTTGATATACATTGTTTGGCCGCCCTCTAGTGGAGAAACACCAGTAACTCATCAAACATCACGTGATCAATGCAGGAAGACATGAGAACAAACGAGTGTAAATGAAGAGTAACAAAAGCAATGGTGTATAAATATATAAAATAGTGCTTTCCATTGTTCTACAAAATATTACAAACAATGTTGTATGGAAGTTTATATATAATCTGTGTTATTTGTACAATATGAAGCATCCTTCTGTTGGTTTAATTTAATTAATAAGACAATGTTAAAAGTTATTTTGTTAAAAAAATAGTCAAGTAAAATGGAACTGTTTGATAGTTCTGAGTACGATGTAAACACTGTCTGTTAACCTTGTGTTAATTAGGGGCTTTTTGGCCCATTTCCCTCCAGCTCTTCCACAGCAGCAAGCTCTGGCTCTTTGCCTTGGCGACCAGAAATTGAGGTAGTTTATAGCCATTAATCTGGCCTACTCCAGCATCCTTGCCCATAGCAATCAGCATAGTCACATTTCCTGGAAAAAGGACACTGATCCGTGAGTGTGAAGTGGTATGTCTGAATTCTATTATAGAAGAACGGTGAGAAATTAACTTAACTGAACAGCTGAAGCTAAATCACGCATGATTGGTTGTTACCTGTGCGATACGATGTCAAACATTTTCCTGTCAGACTGTTTATGATATTGGTGGCAGCAACCCCAGCGTGAAGTCCAGCATGATACGCCATCTTGGGTTCATCGAGATTAGCACAGTCGCCCACAGCATACACATTGTCATAGCCTTCTACTTGCAGGTGCTGGTTCACCTTCAGAGCTCCATTGTCTGCCATACATGCAGCTGAAACACAAGAAAATGAAATGAAGTATAAACACACACACAGAGGGAAGAATCAGTGAGTTAATGAGCTTATATAAGGGCACTATATAAGTAAACAAAACAACTGTGTAATATAAAATATACATACATAATAAATTACGAAAGGTTTTATTATCATATTTAAATGTAATAAAGTACAATTAATACAAAAGTATAGTTTTATGATCATGACTATTCTGCATGAATACAAACAATTTGTTATCATGCACCTACAATATGGTGCTATCCAAAAACATTCACATACATTAATAAACAGTTTGAAATGCCACCTATAAAAATAATTTATTTGCTTACATTTTATTTAATAACATTTTATGGACTATAGGGAATTAACTTTGTTTTCTCCTAGAAATTCTTTATAAATGGGCAGTTTAAAAACATTTAAGAACAGTTTAAATATATATATATATATATATGTTCATGACATAAATAACGTGTTATAAATTATGTTTTGTCATTATATTTTGGAGGTAAAACCAAATATTACAAAGAATAGGTATCACCTCACAAATAACTGTTAGTTTATTTATTACACACAAAAAGCACTTACTAAAACTGGACCTGTATCCTTCAGAGTTGATTTTACTTCCTGTGCAACAGATGACTAGATCAGCAGTGACCTGCTCATTTTTATTGGTCTTGATCACCATGTCTTTCTGAAATGCATTCAGTTCCAGCTCATTAAGGTTTGTCACTTTCCGCCCTGCATTCAGGAAACAGGTAAAGAAATCATGCACATTTAATGTAATATATGACAAATGAAATTACCTCACATCGACCACATACAGTCAGTCACTGCAATATAAACACTTAAAAGGTGATAAAAGTCCCCCAACAATATTACTTTAAATAAATAAATAAATAATTTAAATATTTTTAATAAAAAATAAAAACATATATATATATATATATATATAATTTTTAAGATTTTACTCTTTGGGTAAAAAACCCAAAACATTTAGATGAAAACTACAATGACATCACAGTAATATGCCATTTCCTACAGTCAATCTTAAAAGCTGATACCAGTTGCATTCAAAAAATATATATAGTATAGTATTATTTATATCCGAGTGCATTTGGCAACCCCCAAATGATAATCATGTTGAAAGTAATCCAATTTGAGCTCATTTTATTTTATTTTTGTTTGCTATTATGTGTATGGCAATAAGTTTTCTATCGAGTTAACATTTGATAGTAAAATCATATCAGTATCTGTATTAGTAACACTGGGTCTCCAGTGTCTCATATTTCTCACAGTTAATCCCTTAGATAAAAGAGACATGTGATGCCCAACATCAGGAAAAGAAATATAATGCAGATGCTAAGCAACCCCGACACGCAAGATCATTACCTAGCAAAAGCTCCACCCCCTTTTTCAGAAGCACCTGTTTGGCTTGTTCTTTGACACAAGGCAACAGATCAGGATCAGCCACCTCCTCACGCGGGTGGATCAGAATCACCTAGATGAAATTTGGGCGAGACAAACACATTTAAGCCCACAATTTAGAATAAGCATGTGTATTTGTGTATGAATGCAGAGCTTTACTGTACCTTCTTGTCAGTAAATTCAGTCTTGATCTCCGCAGCCATTTCCACACCGGTGGTTCCACCACCAACAACTACAACCGTGTTTGCCTCCTGCATCTGAAACATTGGATGAACATGTTAATAATTTAAGCTTTTTAACAGTTAAGTCTGTGTTGTCGGTTAAGATCATATCACACTGCGGTTATTTGAGCAATAATGCAACTTACCACACTGACAAAGTCCTCATACTTCTGAATGGCTGAATGGTAGGTGTCCACAGAGTTGTGTTTACCTGGGAAATGTCCGCTTGTTCCAGTGCATAGAATGAGGTGTGAATAACGTACTTGCTGTAGATGAATATTAGCACTTATTAAAGCTGCCATATGCTCATATTATGTTCTGCTGTAACTTTATAATATCTCTTACCTTTCCACTGTCAAGCACAACAGTCTGCGTTTCTGTGTCTATCTGTACGGCACGGCCTTGGAGAAAACTCAGTCCAAATGTCTCTTTGTACGGTATGAATGTCTGTTTCGCAAAACCTAGATGAATATCCAAAACACTGCATTGTTGTATTATTCTAACTGTTTGTTTTATTACATTAGGCATCTTATTATTAGCATACCAGCTTGAACTGAGGCACGCAGTGCTGCAATGTTGTGATGAAACGCATCCAGGATGTCAATGAGCATGAAGGGCACTCCATGATGTTTGAGGTGTTGAGCAGCTGCAATGCCTCCAAAACCACCTCCGACAATCACCACGTGGACTTTCTCATCGATGGACACCTGACCACCCATAATGCTTCACTAGAGCGGAGAAAGAGGGGAAAAAGAACAATTAAATGTCTTAAATTTTGTGTAATTCTGCTAAAATAATCATTTGTGCCTTGTACTCACTAAGGCTGCATTTACTTGATCAACTATGAAGTAAAAACTGTGAAAATTATTTTACAATTAAAAACATAATAATTACTAAATTTTTTAATAATATTTTATTGCTGTAATGGCAAAGCTAAATTTTCAACAGCCATTACAATAAACCTTTAGATATCAAAACTGTTATGCTGCCTAACATTTTTATGGCATACTACTATTATTATTATTATTATTATTATTAAAAAATGAAAATGAGAAAAAACAATGTTTATTTTAAACAGTAAAGTGTTTTTTTTTACTTCTGTCAGTACATACACACAAATATATCTAATCCCACACATTTGCATACATAAAATCTACATTTTAATATTTCAAAGTCTTTTTACGATGTTTGTCCATAAAGACGATTGTACCTATTTTTGGAAGATAATGAAATGTATTGTTTTAAATACACTTTTCAACCAAAATGCTTTGTAATAATTCATGCTGAGATCACTAAGTAAACCCTAACGAGAAATGTTTTCAACAGAAACAAAGTGGCCTACAGTACATCGATACATGTATATTGCAATATTCATATATTTGCATGCGTGAAACACATAGAGCAATATTACAATAGAAAGCTCATACATAAACTTATAACCTATTGCATGCGGCGTAAACGTTATTGTTATACTTACCAACTAGTGCGTGTATGCTTGTGATTATGTAAGGCTCTGTCTGGTGTTCTTTAACACGGATGTCTTCAGCTCTTTCTGCTTATAGAGCCGTCTTATATCCAATGGTAGCACGCGCAGAATGGTTCTGGGCGGGTCTTTTGTGACTGCGTTGCATCGTAGCCAATGGTGAGCGCTCGAGGGGGCGTGTCTTTTTTGTTGCGTGTGTGGAAAAATCTATATTTTCCTTTTACATGGCTCTAACTGCGGCACTCGTAACAGATAGCAGGTCAAATTAAATAAATGAAACACAAATAAATAATTCCAATCATGTTTCAAACCATATGCTGTCAAACTGCTATTATGATCTATATTCACCTATATTCACAGATGATTCATCGAAACACTTACTTCATATAAAAGTGAAAGGTCAGATTTCCAGCTGAGTCACGATGATAAACATGGGATTTTATTTAACTGATTTGACCTTTTTACTACGAATTTTTGCTACATTAATATTACTATTATATTTTTATTATTATGTAAAATCATATATCGTCTGCCTTTAAGTGCAAATAAAACTAATTACATTTATCACTGAATTTCTAGAAAGCGCCAGCTCCTGAGTTTGAGTGTCATTACATAGAGTTGTTAAATAGGATAATTAATGAATTAATAGGCTAGTTCTTATTTTTTATTGAAATTTTTTCAAGAAATAATTCCATATAATTCTTATAATTTTATTTTGGCAAAAAATATTTAGGCAATATATGGATAGCAAAATAATAATAATAATAATTTAAAACAAATTGATATTTACGCACTTTCACGACAGATTGCGTAAATAATTATGTCCATTTTTAACTATATAATGAAAGTGAATGGTGACTGGGCTGTCATTAGGACTAACGTTCCTTTTGTGTTGCACAGAACTGATTGAGAATTGATTTATTTAAAGAATCCAGATACGAATATGTTACTCATATATTATTATTACTATTCTCAGTGGAAAAGCCAGTGCCCAAGCAACGTTGCCTGGCAAAATTGCCCCATGCATCATCCCTCTTTTTGGAACAGTGTGCTTTGATTTAATTTAAGCTCATTTAATTTCGTTAATTCCAAATTTAAAATGCTTTAAAAAGTTACGCCTATAAACTCAAATTAGCCATAAAATATTGCACGTGTCTATCGATAGATGGCGCTATAATAAAAGTTACCGTGTGTGCATGGACCCTTTCTGTACAGTCTGGACTCTCTCACAGTCTGAGAATTAAGTGAGCTGTGGGGATAAGAGAGAGAATATGTAAACAAATGTTTCTTCTTATGTAAAAGTGCATCTGATTCTTTAATATAACTTTTAAAAAGATAAGCATAAAATACAGTGCTCCACCAACACCGTTATGTTTATTTTGTCTTACAGTAGGCACAAGATAATACAAAAAAGTAATGCAAAGCCAGTGTTGGTCTCTGGGGGTTCAGTATGACTCCACCGCCTGACCAGCAGGGGCTGCAGAAAGGAGCATCTCTAAATCAGCTTGGGACCTCCCAGCCGTTCAACGCTGCTGCGTTTCGCTCGCTCCGGCGGACACTAAACCACGAGCGGGCGAGCGCGCGGACACTACACCACGAAAGCGGGCGAGCGCGCGCGTCTCTCCTCTAGCCTGGACACTTTTCTATAATCTGTTATTTATGTCCGTTTTAAAGGGCGGTGCATCTTTTCGTCTCGGGTCGTTCACTATATGACCATATGTTTTAGGGAACTCTACTGATGCTGGACATAAAGTGACTTTTACGGGAACGGAGTCGGTGTGAGTTTACAACGGTAAGATGGTTTAAATTTCACTGATGTCACGTTATCGCGTTTCTTCTTCAGTTGATCGCCTGCGCATCTCTAACGAGTCACGGGGACTATAAAAGTGAATGTTTACAATGGAAAGCAGCACAGTCGAAATATTTTTCTTTTGTTTTACTTTAGTCTTGTTCTCGTTCCCATGGTGAATGTATACCGAACCCGCGTGCTGCATTGTGGGATACCTGCTGGCTTTATAAAATCGTTTTTAAAGGGTTAATTCACAAATACATTTCTCTTTTTGCCTGCTATTGTTAAATAATTGATGTAATATTTAATAACGCAGAAATGTGTGTGTGAATATGTTACATGTATTTTGTTAAAGCATTCAAAAACCCGTTTTGATTTGACTATCAGGGGTGTTATGACACTAAAGTCAGTTCCTCGGTGGATTGATTGGTTTTTAAGTAACCTTCTTTAAGTATGAGCTATTTTAAGTCTAAGTGTAAATTTGCTTTGTCCTTCACCGTTATCAGAAGTCACTTGAGACTACTGATAAATAAGCTCAGGCTCTTATTGGCTCAAAACATCGATGCCTGTTGTACCAATACAATAGTATTCTTTGCAAAAACAAAGACTCCTCAAAACAATAAAGTCAGCAGAATAACAGAAGAAACAATAAAACGGTGTAACTAAAGTATATAAAGACAAAGTACGTAGAGGTAGTAGTAAAGCCGACAAAAAGTGCCATCAAATTTGATTACTGTATAGTGTGTAATTAAATATTTACACTACTAAAGTTGCTTTTAAATATTTTTGAAAGAAGTCTGTTACACTCACAGAAAATGCATGTATTATTTAAAAGTACAGTAAACTAAAATTGTTAAATATTAATATTACAATGTTGAATAACTGTTTTTTATATATTTTAGAATTGAACTCATTGTCTTCAGTCACATGATCTCTATGAAATCGTTCAAATATGATGATTTATGGCTCAAGAAACATGTTTTATAATAAATGTTGAAAATAAAAACTATTTTTTATGAAAAGCTTAAAACCTGATACTTAAAAAAGAGCACTTATTTATAATAGAAATATTTTGTAACATTACAGTGTCACATTTGGTTAATTTAGAGCCTCCTTGCTGAATATTTATCTCATGATAATTCTATTTCTTGTCTCCAATCTTTCAAGTAGTAGTGTATGCATAGAATACATATTTCTGTGCCTAAACTGACAAATGCATCATAAACTATGCAAAAAATATGTTGTGATTGGATTGTCAGATCAATGTGTATCAGTCCAATCAACTAGGCTACTAGGTAGGTCAGAGAGTCTAGCACTACATCAATGCCAAAATTGACCACTAGCCTTGTTTATCACTTTTAATTCTACATTCATGTTCCAGGCTTGGCTGGCTTTGCAGTATGTGGTGGGATGGATGAGGAGGAGCAGAACCGCTATGTGGCCCAGTTGAAAGCTGAGTTTGACAGCTGTGACACCACCGGGACGGGTTACCTCGACAAACAGGAACTCACTGCCTTATGCCACAAGCTGAGCTTAGATGCCCATCTTCCCTTGCTGCTGGACACTCTGCTTGGACCACAACATTATGCCAGGGTAAGTTGTCCCACATGAACATCCCAGTGTCTCTCCTCTTAATGCCGTGTTATTGATGTTAATGTCTTTCTGCAGGTGAATTTTGAGGAGTTCAAAGAGGGCTTTGTGACCGTGCTGTCAAGGTCTTTGGACTTTAGTACTTCAGAGGAAGAGAGCAGCTATCTTGAACCAGGTGAATTACCTTTATATGCCTCCAGGCTTATCAGAGTTTCCAGGCCTGTGATTTTTTTGTTGCTAGTCAGTCTGTGGATTCAAGGTTTGTTGATGGTACATGATGTGTAGTTGATCTAGCTTGAGTACTCTGAAGAACTGAATTAAACATATTATGTTGTTACTTTCTGAATTATTATTAATGAATAGCCTAGTATATTTATGGTTAGTTACACTACTGTTAAAAAGTTGGGGGTCTGTGATTTTTAATGTTTTTGTTGTTTTCCTAGTCTGCGTTTATTATCAAAAATACAGTAAAAGATGAAAGTACAAACGATCAGTACAAATTAATGCAGCACATATTAAAATGTCATTTATTCCAGTGATGTAAAGTTGAATTTCAGCATCATCTTTAGTGTCACATGATCCTTCAGAAGTCATTATATTGCTGATTTTCATAAAAAGTTGTTTAGGGAAACCAAGATACATTTTACCATGCTTTGATGAATAAAAAGTTCAAAAGAACAGAATTTATTTGAAATAGAAAGGTCTTTAATGACAAATTTAATACATTATTACAGAATTAAAGTATTACTTTCTTTTGAAAAATATTTTGAACCCCAAACCAATAAACAGTAGTGTGTTTTTAGATCATTTCAGTTTATGTAAAAAAAAAAAAACATTTCTTTTTCAATTATTAATTAGGTAATAGAAATAAAAAACACATTTAAACCACAATTCCATATTAAAAATACTTCTATTAAAAATTATATTAGAACCACTGGATGAAAACATAAATGTTAAAGAAAACTAATGTTTGACGTGAGAAAAGTTTTAGCTCTTGTCACTGGAAAAGGAAACACAAATATGAGATTACAGAAAAAGAAAACAATCATTATTTTAAATGTAGGTAATGTTTGATGTCTTTTTTATGCTGTTACTAAACATCTTTTATGGATTAAAGACATTGTTTAGGATGACATTATTATTATTATTAACATGTTTAAGAAGACAAAATGCAGGCATTCCTGCTTATTCATGAAGTCATGCACAATTATAGCCCATAATACCTTGAAGTATCTGCCTAATGATTGTTATGGCTCCGTTCACTAGAGCCCTTAGGAATAATGCAGATGCTGAAACGTTTTGTGCAGGTTGTTTTTAAACCAAAGCCAGAATAACATTTTTCTTTTTTCATAGCTGCATTAGGGAGACTGCTACATTAGTGTATATTGTGAAATCTCAGTGCTTAAAATGATATTTAAAAATGGAAAACCTGAAGGCTGTGATCAAAAACAGATGTTCAAGTATTGAGCCTGGGTTTGGAGACGTTCCATTTAGGTTTTCATTTCCTTTCAAACATATCTCTCATTCTATGAAAAAGGTTGTGAAGTAAAACAAATAATGTGGGATCACCTACTATAGCTATTTCTTCATTTTGACTGCTTCTGACATACTTGAATTATCTGTCGCTCTAAAGGATCATTTCTTGTGCTTCTAGCAGTCCCAGAGGAGGTGAAGCCTAAATATGTGAATGGCTCTAAGCGGTACGGGCGGCGATCACGGCCAGACAAGACTGACTTAGAGCTGACAGAAGATTCACCAAAGTTTGGGACTGACAAAGTAGAAACAAACGGAGTGAGGAAAGCCAAGCTCAGACGCTCCACCTCGCTGGAGAGTGTTGAGGTAAATTCACGATATCTACACTACCTTTGAAAAGTTTGGCTCAGAAAGATAAAAAAAAAAAGAAATGAAAATTTTATTTAGCAGGACCCATTAATTCAGACATTTATAATTTCACAAGATGCTTTTTTGGTAGTGTATATTTACTTATATTTCTATAAATAATTAAAAGAACATGTATTTGAAATTTAACAACATATCATAACAGAATCAAGTGTCATTTTGGGACTGTATGCAAATTGGCATGTAAATAGTAGACCTTAACAGTGCAGGGCACTTGAGGTGTTGTATTGTTAGTCAATTGAAGAGCTGAATCAGTTTGATTCTAGTGAATGGATCTGGGCCGACCTGCTTTCCTCAGACAGGAAGTGTGGTGGTGTGGAATGTGCAAATGCTGGCCTATAGTGCAGCCCCCACCTTCACCAGACTTTAGTGTTACTTTTGGCATAGGATCAAAAAATGGCTCATTTCACGTTTTCTTTTTTCCCTCAAAGAGCAGGAGCTCTTATAAATGGGTTTGTTGTTTCTGCTGTGTCTGTACTTTTTCTTCTGGAGTCATTTTACTTGTTCACAGCAGTGCCAGACCAGAGAGCCAGTGCAAATGCAAACCTTTCATCTTTAAAGAATTATTTGGGATCCATCTTGGTTTGATGATAGAAACAATAAAGGATGATGATGTTTTTCTTGGTCATGCACGTCACATGTCCCTGTTACTGTTGCAGTGGTGTGATGGAGTTGAAGGGTTGATTACAAAGCAGCTTTATGAAAAAGAAGTGTGCCTAATTAGTTAATTTTAACAGTTATTTTTTCTAATATTAATTAATAAAGGCCCCTTAAATATGGAAGCCATATTTATATAAAAAATAAAAAAAGGTTATTGTGACTTTTTATTTCACAATTCTGCCTGTTTTCTCTCAGAATTGGGAGATATAAACTCGCAATTCTGACAACATGTCAGTCTTTTTTTCTGCTAAAAAAATTGGACTTCATAACTCGCAACAGTGAGTTTATATCTCACAATACTAAGAAAAAAAATTGTGACTTTATATCTTTTTTCTTTTTTTTTTATTTAGTGATGGAAATGGGCTTCCATACATAAGTGTACTTAAAGAGATATAGGACTTTTTTCTAACACGCTTAAGTATACCTTTCAAAAGTTAACTTTGTTATAATGTTAATTTAATTTCAAGTAGATTTTTAATAATGGTTTACATAGTTTTTTTTAATATAAGTAAACTTATTTTGATGTTTTGACTAACATACTAAAGGTGCTTAATTCTAATTTTAACTGTAGTGTGTTATTTGATATTAAATTTTATAAGTATATTTAGCATTATAAAGTATATATACAGTATAAAGTATTTTAAATGTAAAAAAAAAGCAACATCATTACAAATGTGTAATTACATATTCATACTGTAAGTTTAAGTAGAAAGAATCAGAGTATATTTTACTTAATCGTTTTTGCTTGTGAGTATATTCAACAGTGCACTTTAACCATATTTCAAAGACAGTATAAAAATATGATATTAAATATAAACATATACTTAAGTCCTACTTAAATTAACTCTAAAGTTCTAATTACATTTAAATTAAGTAAATTTAAGCTATAATGCATTTTCATTTAATTGTAAATAACATTTAATAAAAGTGTCCAAAAACAGTTCCACACTCATATATTTTATATATGATGTATATTCTATATAGTGCATTGTAAATAAAATCAGAGACTAGCAACATGCTAATCATTCAGATTATCACGGTGGTAACATTTTCCAAATCCGTGTACAAAATCTACTGGTGCTGTTTGGGTTGAAACTTCTTGAGAGAGTAGGTCACAGTCTGTGCCAAAAATGAAAGCATGCTGGTCCATCAGAACAGTTTATGTTGGCAGCGACCAGCATTTGGTGTTTATGAACCAGCCCGCCAGGCTCCGTTTGGTCCAGGGTGTTTTAGTGCTTGTGTGTTCATCTTGGTGTGTTTTATGTGTCGAATGTGTTCAACCAGGATTAGAGGTCCTGGTCTGGGGTGGAGCTCGGGGTGCAAAGCATCAGCTGTGGTCAGAAGGCCTGATAATGTGAAGTACAACAAGGAAAGGGTTTGGCTATAATTTGGCATGGCGCTTCCTCTAACTGCGCCTCTCATTTTAGAAACGCATACTTGCATACCAGAGCCCTCCCTCGTTCTCTTTTTCTCTCTCTTTACACGTCTCTCTGGTTCTGTTCTGCTTTTCTTCTCCTGGTCTTCTCTCTCTCTCACTTTTCAGAACAGTGTTTGAAATATTTAGAGCTTTTATGTAACCCAGTACACGCTATTTGGATGAATGGGGGAGATTACATGCTCTTTGCACTGTCGCAAGTAATTTTGTGGTGCTCTGCAGCAGGAAGATCCAACTTATCGTGTCTCATACAGTAATTTGATGAGGATTATGTAAAAGGTTTAAGGTTTCGCAAGAGTGTCCATAAAGATTTAAACATCTTAAATACACTTTTTTTTAAAAACCTACTGAATTTAATGTGCGACAGTTCTTTAAGCTGTCTTGTGTTGTTGAATAATTATTATTGAATGTTCCAACTGATCACGTTGATGTGCCATTTAACTTTGCTGAAGCTGCAAAGTTCTATTTATTTCAATTTTATATAAAGTATATATGATATATAATGGAGGTCCTCATTTTTTTATATATATATTCTATGCAAAAAACTACTACAACAACTACTAGTGCTACTATTTTAAGACAAATAATAGAGTTAGTGTTTGTTGTGGTTGTTTACATTAAAAAACAAATATGTTGCCATGGAAATTAATAGGTTTAGAAAGAATTTAAGTTATAAAATGCATACAACTAAAACTCTAAAAATAAAATAGCTCAGTAGGAAAAACTAAAACGAATGAAAATGACAAGCACATAACAGAATTATTCAAACGTGAAGTAAATATATATAAAAATGTAAAAAAAATTATGATTATAGTATAATTGTAGAATGCTTAAACAGTAAAGAATAACTCTAGTAACCAAAGTCATGAGTTTGATTTGTAGCAAATGCATGAATAAAAAAAAGAGTTAGTCAAGTGTATATAAATATATAACATAATAATGGAACAATGTATATAAAATAATATATCATGGTTGTTCAAATAGAATGGACGGGCCTCAGCGCAGATTCCAGTCCATATAGTCTTTTACAGCATTCATGTGAGCAACAGCACTACTTGTTAATGTAAATAATTCAACCATATGTGATAAATATTGCACACACATCTTGTCATGCAACATAAATTATTAAGTTTTGAGTACGCCATAGACAAAACTTTTCATCAGGCAGAAGCTTAAGCACATTGGTGATGAATTGCAATTAAATCTTGCATCTATCTTGATGTCTTTCCTGAAAGACCTCCATAAATCCAAGTGGTACAAAGATGTGCAATGTTCCTTAATTAATTTCCCAGCGGAGATCAATGAAGTGGATTTTTTCTCTGACTAAGTCTAAACTATTCGAGAGCGAGAGAGATAATGCAAGACATTCTGCCTGCTGAAAAGCTGTTTGTGAACAGTTATGTAATGTTGTTTCAAATTTAATGCTGATGGTAATTGACTGTGGCTTGTCCCATATTCAGCCGGGTTTACTCTTTAGTTGCTGGAGGCTGAACTGTGTACCGTTTCGATCAGTGTATCCTGTTCTATTTTGCATTTCATCAGCCTACATTGATCAAACCACAGATATCTTACAGGTCAATGACTGTCAAACTGTAATCTACCACTAGATGGCACTAGCACAAATCAATTAAATATACCCAACTCTACCTTAACACCATGTTCCATGAAGATATTTTGTAATTTTTTTATCGTAAATATATCAAAACCTAATTTTTGATTAGTAACATGCATTGTTAAGAACTTAACTGTGACAGCTTTAAATGTGGTTTTCTCAGGTTTTTTAAATAGTTGTATCTCAGCCAGATATTGTCCTGACAAACCACACATCAATGGAAAGCTTATTTGTTCAACTTTAGATGATGTATAAATCTCAATTTCAAAAAATTGACCCTTATCAAAATATAGATTTAGATCTAGGTATAGATTTAATATTCTGTATTGGTTCTGCATGGTTTCAAACCAGCAAGCCCTTTCTAATATTGCTTAAATGTTGTTATGATCCAAATGACAAGTTTCCTATTTGTAAATATGACTTTGCTCATGTGCATGGAACCCACAATATATATTTCCAACACTTGAAGAGTAAATCAATCTTGACTCACTTTACCAAACTAACTAGATATTGTACACAAATTTGATTAAAAAATAAATTATGATAACTAAAAGCCATAGCTAACAATGTCACATGCTAACGAAGTCACCTAACGATGTGGCATTTTAAACATTTTACTAAGCAGCACAATACAGTTTCACTCTTTTAGTAAAACAATAGTAGACAGTATTCAGTTTTTATTTGTAGCAATATCCAAAAATCCATTGCATGGGTCAAAATTATAGATTTTTTTTTTATGCCAAAAATCATTAGGAAATTAAGTAAAGATCATTTTTTGTAAAATCCCTACTGTAAACATATCAAAATGTCTTTTTTGATTAGTAAACTGCATTGATAAGATATTCATTTGGACAACTTTAAAGGTGATTTGCTCAGCATTTAGATTTTTTTGCACCCTCTGATTCCAGATTTTCAAATAGATGCATCTCGGCCAAATATTGTCTTATCCTAACAAACCATGTATCAATAGAAAGCTTATTTATTGAGCTTCCATATGATGTATACATCTCAATTTTGTAAAATTTTACCTTATGACTGGTTTTGTGCTCCAGGGTCACATTTTACACTGTACCCATTTAGCAAAAACCTTTACATTTACTACATTTTACTTCATTTGTCAGTCGATTTTAAAACGCTGTCAGTGTTGTAACTGTTGGATAACCCGGTCCCATGCCAAACCATTTCTTATGTAAGCTCTTTTACATCATTACAGTGAGATTTAGCTGGGTTTATATGAGCAAGGTTTAAGCTGTTTAGCATGGTGCAGTGTCATGAACAGCATTACTCTTGAGCTTGAATCTGCCTGTTATTCCTGTCCAGCGTTGCAGAAGTAATGACTGCTGGGATGGAATGCCTTACGATGATTGTATTGTGATCACTGAAACATACTAGTTCATTCATCTGCTCACTCACTTCAGTCAAGAGTCAAAACCTTAATTCAACCTTACTTCAGTCTTGTGTCCAATGATCCTTCAAAAAAAAAAAAACAGACCAACAATAGGGCGAGCGTATGCTATTTCATGTTGTTTTCATTCACACTGCATGAAAAGTCAATAATTGGGGCACTGAAAATTGCACTATTTACAGAGTCTAAAATCAGACGAGGACACAGGAAACAGCAAAGAGTCTACACACCACTATTTTGTCGCTCAAGGTATGTCAAATATGACTAATTCTTAAGCATGTTTGTATGTAAAATTGGCACATAGCTAAAATTGTTTCTTATTTTCATGTATCCAAGGCCAGTTGAAACTCTGGAATCAAGATGGCACAGGAAGTCCTCAGTGCTCATCGGACCCTCAGCAGGAAGTGACAGATGGACAGGTGAGGGCAGTATGGCAGGAGCTGGGGGTTGGAGCCGGAGGATCACTAAACCGTGAGGAGCTGTCACTCGTCTGTGACCACATCGGTCTCAAGGACTTACAGTCTGAGGTACAGTCATGTATCTTTCTGTACGGAGTGAGATTAGTAATCATATTAACCAAGTTAGGACATTCTGTGCTGCTTATTTGCAGAGTTAATAGTGACTTTGCTTCAACACTCAGTGCATACAACGCAGTTATCCATGTTTTTTGTTTATGCAAAGGAGTTAGACGCTCTCTTCAGGAAACTAGACAAGGATCAGGATGGGAGAGTCAGTCTGAGTGAGTTCCAGAGCGGGCTGTTCACACAACACAGTCACGCTGCTCCCATCTCTACCTCCACCCCTGCCCGGCCCAAACCACAGCGCTCCATCTCAAAGGTCAGGATCAGATCAAGGTCATGGTGATGTTGCGGTTAAAGCAAATTATAGCCAAAAATAAACAGAGCTTTGCCAAACAATGCGTTCAAGAGTGTGACTGCATTCAAATGAAGTGAATGTTCAATAGAAACGGTAGTTAAAAGTAGTTAAAAATGTAAATATATATTTACTGCATACTAATTTAATATTTTGACAATTCATTTTAAATTTGAAAGTACTTGTAAGTACTTGTACTTGCAAAATGCATTGGCATGATTGCTAAAGCATTATATACAAATATATACATACCCATCAAAAGTTTGAAAATAATTAAGTTGGGTTTTTTAAGTTTTTTTTTTTTAGTTATCTTATTTTCATAAAGGCTCATTTATTAGATCAAAAATACAGTAAAACATTAATATATTTAAATATTAATGGAGTTTAAAATAACTCTACTATTTATTTATATTATAGTATAAAATATTTTATTAAAAAAATCAATTTCCAGCACCAGTCTTGTGTCCAGTGATCCTTCAAAAACAAAAAGAAATTAAATTATTAATAATGGTTCTAATTATCAATGCACTAAATTATTAACCAATGCAATTGTCTTCATCATTAATAATAATAAGACATCTTGAGTACTAAAGCATGTCATTGTAGGATCATGTGACACAAAAGACTGGAGTAAGGATGCTGAAAAGTCTGCATTTCATCATAGGAATAAATTACATTTTAAAACATTTGAATAATAAACATTTATTTCAAATTATATTATTACTGTATTTTGTATTTGATAAATGCACTTTTAAACATAAATCATAAAAAAAGAAAAATAATTATTCCAAACCAGCAGTGTGTACGTATGCAGAGCATTTGACAAAAACATGTATGTATGTGTGCAGTTGAAAAAAATATTTTTTTGCCAGATCTAGTCTTCTCCCAGTAATCTGCATTTGCATGGCAGGTTCATGTAACAGATGTCATAGAGAAATCTTTATCTGCCGCTTTCCCTCTTACCTGCTGATTATAATAGAGGACATTGCTGAAAAAAACAAACATCCAAAACCTCTCTCAATGTTTTCATGACCTTTAACAGAAGACAGACACAAGAGACAGTTAAATGATTGCCTGTCAAACAGAATTCATTTCAGAGGTCCAGCATCAAGCCAAGTTACTGAGGGCTGCAGAGGCTGGAACCAATTAACTTAATTGGGAAGGTGGAGCCTCCTTTTTGCTCTCTTGTTCCTAGGAAAGCACAACTAACGTCTTCCTGTGCAGTGGCCAGACTTGAAATCAATGCCGTAGAGATGTACTGCACAACAGGCTTCATACCTTCATGTGATGTTTTTACATGGGAAGGCAAAGACAGTCTGGGGTCCTTTAGTGATGACATTTCAGAGGTGATTTTACTTCCTGCACAACCAGCCAAAATAATTAAAACAGCATATAAATTCAAGCTGGGCACATTTTCTGATTTGCTGGTTAATAAAATGTAGGATTTAAAAGCTCAATCCTGATTTAAAGAGTAAAACAGCTTCGGTGTTTGATAAAAAATGCAGAGTTGCGTGAATATTTGGCGGTCACTGGGGCTAAATTGAGGTTAAGCCAGCTTAAAGGTTACGACATCAGAAGGACGTTTATTGGTGGTCAGTGCAATAATTTTGTTCATGATTGAGGCTCTAGCTCTGGCATGTCAAGGACAGCATTGTGCATTGTGTGGTGGGACTCGTAGAGTTTTTCAGCGGTTTTCCTTGCAGTTGGATATTGTTTGATCGTTTTCGTCTTCCCCTCATGTCGTTCTCTCTGCTCTCTCAGGCCCTTGAGGAGCGAGTGGTGCGCTCCACCTCCCCTTCTTTACTCTCGGCTACGGTGGGTCAGAGGCTGCTGACCCGACTGGATGATGGATTGGGATGCACAAGCCCAGACAAAGTCATCGCTCTCTGGACCGAGGAGGGCATCCACAACAGCAGAGATATTCTACAGGTAAGACATTATTGGATGCTATTTTTTTAAACTGTATTTATGTTTATTGTTTAAATAATATTTGAGTAAAGTGAATTTTTGTGAACTATTGCATAATAATTTTTTTTGTTATTCTGAACCTGTATGCAGACTCTGGACTTCTCTCTGGAGGAGCGTCTGTGTCTAGCTGAACTCACTCTGGCTCTGGACAATGAGTTGCTGGTCAGTGGCAACGGCATCCATCAGGCTGCTCTGGTCTCCTACAAGAATGAGATAAACTACTTACAGTGAGTTGCTTTCACATCACATCATTATTCACAAAATGTGCAATTTAGAATAACTTTAGAGTAAAATATATATTATTCGTGTGATGCAAAGCTGAAATTTTTGCATTATTGCTACAGTCTTCAGTGTCACATTAGGTCCTTTAAAAATCATTTTAATATAGATTCTATGTTAAAATGTTTTTTTTAAACATTTAAATTTATTTAGCAATAAATAAATAAACAAAGCAGCATTAAAAATGATTTTCGACACTGATAATAATTAAAATGTTTCTGAAAAATTTCTGAATAGTCATATTGCACTGTAGGAATATAGCTGATAATACATGTTTGCATCACAGGAATAAATTAGATTAAAAAATATATTACGATAGAAAACACATTTTAAATTATAATAATATTTCTCAGTATTTTTGCTGTATTGTTAAACAAATAAATGCAACCTGGGTCAGCATTACAGAACTGTATCAAAACTATATATAAATGTATAAATTACTATTCCTTCTCATTTTTGACTGGTGATATGTATGTTGGACCATTGTGCCATTATTTTGAGGACAGTTTTACCTTTTCATATCACAGTTTTCAGTTAAACAGTTTAATTAAAATAGCTGCATCACATCATGTATTACTATTTTAATATTTCTAACTTAAAAAAAGATAGATTGTATAATTGTATATCTTTAAAATCATAGGATAAAATGCCTTCACCTGCATTTCTGTGCTGTTTGGTTTTTGTCTCCACCTGGAGGACCTGTAATGTTATAACATTTGGTGAAGTTCTTAATCATTACACAACTGCACATTACTGGCTTTACTGTGTTCGACAAATGTCTTTGCATGGTTAGCAGGTGTTACTTGTGAAAAACAGTGTGTCAGAATGAATGAGGTTCTCATGCGGGGGTGCTTTTCTGTTCCAACTCTGCAGAGTCGTGGCAGACCAGGCCTGTCAGGAAAGGGACAAAGCCAAGGCAGACCTGGAACTGGCTGACCGCCGCAACCTACAGCTGGTCAGAGAGGTGGATGATCGCCATGCCACAATGGAGTCTCTTAATGAGTCGAAAATCAAGTACGACTGCTGTCCTCTAGTCATATACTGTATCACAGCTGGTGCACTGCAGTGCCAATGTCCGTGTTGTTTCTTTGATGCAGGGGACTGGAGCAGGAGTTTCGCGATAAGCTTACGGCACTGAGGAGTGAATCGGAGTATGAAAGTGAGGTTCTTCTGGAGCTGGTAGAGAAGGAGCGCAAGAGACTCCAGGAGGAGCTAGAACTGCTCAGGGCTCAGGACGTTAGCCTTCAGGAGGACATTTGCACTACTGCTAAGGTAACCACTTATTATTAATATTATCATCATCAGTATTCCCCTTTGGTCTTTTTCCATTAAGGAATAGTTCACCCAAAAATGAAAATTGTCATCATTTACTCACCTTCGAGTAGTTCTAAACCTGTATGAATTTCTTTGTCCTGCTGAACACAAGGGAAGATTTTTGAAAAAGGTTTTTAAACGGGTTGTTTAGGGTCTAACTGATTATTTTTTTCCTACTATGGAAGTCAATGGTGACCCAAAACAGCCTGGTTACAAACTTTCTTCAAAATATCTTCCTTTGTGTCCCAACCCTATCTCTGTAGAATGTGTGTATTGTATTACAAATTCCTTACCATGCCTCCTTTAATTCCCTTGCGATCACACTGACTTACTTTTCATGATGATCCTGTTCTTAGCTACAGAGCACGAGGTGATCTGTCATGGTTAGAGGTGTATGTTTCTTTGAGCATGTCAGTGCGGTGTCAGGTTAAATAACTCTAGCTGTGTGTTACAGGAGAACAGTCGTTTGGAGGAGGAGGTCAGTGTCCTGAAGGAGAAGCTGTCTGAAGCCGAGAGCACCATCTCTAAACTACAGAAGGATCTGGATCATCTGCTGCAGGACAAGGTGAGATGTCTACATGTTATTAAAACGCGGTATATCAAGTGCTCACTCTGTAAGTACACTAATTGATCTCTGCTTGTTTCACTCAACAGTATGATGGCCTGGATCCAAATGGCACAGCACTGCTGAATGAAGAAGAGCACTACTCCGAGATCTTTAAGGAGTACGAGCAGCAGTGCAGGGTATGTCTGGTGGATATTTTGTGAAGTCAGTCCTGTCATTGTGCATGTATTTAAGTGTCCTGGCCATTATGCTAGCTATCCTGTAATTCATGGTGCTTTAATTGTGCATCTTTTTGAGGAGTTGCACAATTGTGCCATTAGTTTTGCTCTTTTGACTTGAGCCAGTGCCACGTAATGCTGATGCAGAACACTAAGCAACAAGGTAGGGACTTCGCCTGTAATGATCCACATGCACTGGTCAGTTTTGAGAATTCTGGGCTATTTGCAGTTTCATTTGGGGGGGAAGAAAACATTTAAAACACCCTCAAGTGTTTTGTTTTATTGCACTTCATCTAGTTGCGTCTGTATTTCAATACATACTTAAAGGCCAAGACTTTAAAATTTGTTTTCCCTCATGAATTTAGTCACAAATGTATAACTTTACAGATTTATTCAATTATACTCTAAATATGTTAACAAACTGGAGAAAAAAATAAGTCATTATCCAGTGTTCAGGTTTGTGTTCTGTAAATGAATGCAAATTAGTGAATAATTAATGATATAATGCCTCTTGTGCGTAACATGGCTCTTCAGGAAACTTGTTATAAAAAATGTTTTTAATTCTTCAGCTGGGGAAAGGATGGTGATTATCGTTTATATATATATATATATATATATATAACAAAACAAAAAGAAAACTTACAGCCTACTTTAAAATGTTTTGATGTTTGTTGCAAAGAAATTGCACGTTTCACATGTTCATTACAATATCTTTGTTTCAGGAAATGTTTTCAGAAAGAATTGTTTTACTTGTGTAAACGTCTCTGTGTCTCCGCCCCACTAAATACAGGAGCTGCAGGACAGGAATGACGAGTTACACTCAGAGCTAGAGTTGTTGAAATCTCAGGGCTCAGGAAGGAGAGTCAGACGATCGAGGAGCAACCTGTCTGGTCATGACTGGTCAAGCCGAAGAGCATTAACCACTGAATCAGATTCTGGTGAATTTTGACAAATAGTTTCCATTATCCCTCCGGGTTAACCTTTTTAGATCGTGCACATATCTTTCATGCTGTACCTATGTTAATATACCTTTCTGAATGTGTAGCTCATCCTGTCTGTGTTGTCCTGCAGATGATCCAGAAATGAAGAAAGGTGCATCACCTCAGGTCAGAAAAAAGCTTCAAGTCACTGACAAGAATGGTGAGGAAATATAAAAATGAAGTGATCCTTTCTGCATGAAATATCTAAACGCCTGTGTCATGGTTTGGTTTGGTGTGTCTCTTCAGTTTTAGGTTCCTTGGAGAGTTTGGCTCCCCCTGTGAGCATCGAGACAGAACTGGCCATGGAGCAGATGAAAGAGAAATACGAGAGAGAGGTCCAGGACTTGAAGATCCAACTGGAGACTAAGGTAGAGATATAGTAGATTAGAGATATGTTTTTGCAAAGTAATATAGTTTCAAACAGTAAGTGTTGAATTGACAAGCTAAGATGTGCAAATGCTTTTAGATGTATAATCTTACCAGGTATCGAATAAAACCTTGAAGGATATAATAGGATTATATTGCAACATTAATTGTGGAATCAAAACCTTACTGTAGAGAGAAAGTGATTTAGGGTCCGAATTTTGTTTCAACAGGTGAATTTCTATGAGCGCAGTATGGAGCTGATGCGGCAGAATATGGAGGTTGAGAGGAAGGACATCTCGCAGAGCTTTAAGATGGAGATCAGTGAGTTAGAGGACCTGAAGGCTCAGGCCGAGGAGCGAGCAGAGAAAATGCGTCAGGCTGTTGAGCGGCTGGAAGCAGAGCTCAGGGGTAAGACTTCAGGAGGAGCCTGGGGTTCAGAGCAAGAGCGGAGAATTCAACGGGAACAGGCAGAACTGGAGCAGAACTACGCTCGTGAGATCAGCAACATCGTGCTGCGTCTCACCTCAGAGAAAGATCAGCTAGAGGCAGAACTCAAGCTCAAGATGGACCAAGAAGTGCTGCTTGTTAGGTAAGTGTCGCTCAAATGATCTGGTAAAGGATTCGGTGCAGCTCATCCATTGTAGATTTGGTCTTGCCTATTAGAAAAAGAAAAGAGCTACCATGAGTGAAGACAGATGCTTAGACAGTCTTGAAGATTTTTTTTAGTAATGGAATAAAAAACAGAAACAGTGTATTATTTTCTATTTGCTATAAACCTGTCAAATATAAATAAATAATAAAAAACATCTTAAAAATACTTATTTCAGTTCTGCAAAATATTGCTTTAAATTATTGCTATTATATTTCCTGAAATAATGTAAAAATAATGTAATGTAAAAAATGTATATATTTAGATTGTAAAGGTATTCATAATGTATAGTAGGTAGTATTTGTTGTAATGGGTTAATTAAATATTTGGTGAAATAAATCAAATAAAATGGGATACATGGTGTAATATGAATTTAATGAGAATCACTACTGAATCAGAATGCACTATATAATGAGAATTCAGGAGAAATGTGATTTTGTTAAATTTTAAATGTTAAAATATTTATACCGTAATGTATTTCGGTTGTAAAAAATTAAAAATTAAAATAAAAATAAATATAAATATATGAACTTTCTTGATAGGCTTGGTGAGATTCTCCTATTTACGCTATTTTCAGAAAATAAGTTGACTCTAAATAGCACCTGGTCAAAATTGCGTTGTTGAGAGACAAAAAGCCATAATGATATATTGCCGTATTAGTCACATTTTTATTTTACTACATTCAGAAATAATGTAAAATGATAAAATAAAATATTTACAAACATTATAATCAATATAAATGTGGACTATAGTTCTGACTCCACAACAAAAATTAAACTAAATTTATTGTGGGAATTTCGGGTAAAAATGGTTTTCCAGAAAATACAGTATACAATTTATTATTTTTTTGTAGACATTCATCATATCTAAGTGTACAAATGAAACTTTAGGTGAAACTGTAAGTTCAACCTCTTAACCAACATGCCTGTAAAGAGAAAGTAGATCGTTCCCTTGGTATCCACGATATTTCCATGAATGTAGACCTATTAGCATGTTGCTGTGTCCCAGGGAGAAAGCAGAACAGCAGTTATTGCACATGAAGGCACAACACAGTGAGGTTCAGCGCAGCCTCCTTCACCAGCTGCACCTCGAGCGCAGCCGTCTGCAGGAGCAATCCCAGCTGCACCGCAGAGAAGTCGGTGCATGGGAGTCGAGAGTTCAGGAGCAGGAACAGGAGGCGCGCCGGGAGCGTCTCCTTAGCACCGAGCGCTGGAGTGAAGAGCAGGCTCAGATCTGCAGCAGGGTGGCACAGGAGAGGAAGAATCTAGAGGAGGAACACCAGGAGGAGGTCAGGAAACTCGGAGAACACATCCAGTTCATGGAAGCTCAGGTAGAGCTTGCATCCAGGGCTGAGGAGGAACTGCTTGTGCTACAAAAACGGCTAGAAGATAAGCTGGAGGAGATGTGTGTCCAGCTGGAAGACAACACTGTTTCCATGAAAGCCCAAGATGCCCTCATTCAGCATTTGACCACAGAACTCCATGCCAAAGAGAAGGAAACAGAAATCAGAAATGAGAAGGAACAAAAGCTCTGCAATAAGCTCTCTCAGATGGAGCAAAAGCTTAAAACCGAGCGAGAAAAGAAGCAAGAGCTTCTGAAACAAAAAGAGCTACTACAGAAAGAAACAGACAGAAGTATTCAAGCTCTAAAGGAGAAACTTGTAAAGGAAAAAGAGAGGGAGCAGGAGCTTCTTGACAAAGTTTCTCAGTTGACTAAAGAGCTAGAGAACTGGAGGACCAAATCTGAGACCTGGCAGAAGGAGATCAAAGTGATGCAAGGAAGCAGTAGTCATCTGTCCACAGCGTTTGGAGAGCAGCAAATGCAGCTGAGAGAACAAGAGAAAGAACTTGTTGAGCTTCAAGAAAACATGGCCAAAATGCACGAGGCTCTGAAAAGCAGAGATGACGATCTTACAAGACAGGCTTCTGAACTAAATGCTATGGAGATGGAGCGGGATCGACTCAAAGAGGAGCTCAGGGGTCAATGTGAGGTTCTCAAACAGCTACAAACGCAGGTCAACAGTCTCTCTGAGGAGTGGGATCAAATGCACAGTTTGGAGCAAAAACTTCAAGTCTCTCCTTGTGTGGAGCAGGGTAAGGATGAACAGCTCCAAGCCTGTCTGAGCTCTGAGCAGGAAGAGACGAGACGTCTTGAACAAGAGAACTCAAGCTACAGGCAACTTGTAGATCAGCTTTCATCTCAGATTGTCGAAGTGGAGGCTGAGTCTACCAAACTCAAAGATGGCTCAGATAAACTCGCACTGGAACTGCGAAACAAAGACAATCAAATGCTGGAACTCAATCATCAGCTTGAAGCCAAAGCCGAAGAGATGGACTTGCTCTGGAACGAGGTTCAGCTGAAGATGAATCTGTTTAAGAATGTCACTCATCTCTCTGGTCAGGTCCAACTTTTGACCAGCCAGCTGGAGGACAAGGAGCAAGAACTGTGCTCTTTGAGGGAGGATGCTGATAATACCACAACCCAACTACAGCAATCTCTGATGGACTCCCGAACTGAGATTGAGCAGATGGAGAAGGCCTTTGAAAGCGAGAAGAGCAATTTAAAAGAGCAGCTTCTGGAGATGGAGGGACTTGTCATGGCTTTAGAGCAAGAGATTGCCAATCCCCACAGGTTTGTGGTTCTCCAGCTGGTAAAGATGACCGTCGAAACAGATCCAAGACTAACCATTGCTGCATTGATCCAATCGCCGTTTCTCCTGTATGGATGCCAGGAGTTGACCGTTCACTACTTTCATGTTTGTCCAAGAATGTTTCACACAATCAGTTTTTATTAACCGTAGACATGCGCTTTGATTGTTCAGCCTCATGCATCTCACTAACTGAATAATGTTGATGTCACTGACATGCATGCAGTCTCACCATTAATAACAGTTACTGTATCTGATTGAAAGTGTGTCCTTGCATCCATTTTAATTGTATTAATAGTATTGCATTTTTTTTAGTTTGTTGCCCTAACGTTTTTTTTTTGTTTTTGAAAATCCATCTCCAAAAAAATAGTAATTGTATTGTTTTTCTGTACTAAGCTGCTTTAAAGTGCAGAGGCGGGTAAGATTGTTATGGAGAGCTGATCTCTATATTTTGGTTTCCAATTCTAGGGCTCAACTTGATGAGGTCAACTCCGAAAACAGTGCGCTGAAAGAAAGGCTTGCTGTCTTGCAGCAGGATGTCAAGTCGCTGGAGGAGGAGCTCAACAAAAAGGGGTAAAGAAATCACTGATGACTGTCCACACTTTATTTTGCTATCTTATTTAGCAAAAAAACTAATTGTGCTTCACTACATTTAGGAGGAAACTTAATGAGATGGAAAGAGAATATAAGAAGGATCGAGAAGAAGAAGAGGGGCTACGGAGAGAGGTTAAGTTCTTGAAAATTGGACCTTAAATTCAGCATATTTCTTAAAGTGCGCTTTTTATGGGTTATAAACAGGTTGGCATGCATGCATGGTCAAAAAAACACTTACTTTCTTATAATATGCATTTATTTTTACCTTTATTTGTTTAAAGACTCATAAACAATTCTTTCAACAAATTATTTTTCTAAACTTTTCCAGTGATTGGTCGAATTTCATTTAAAGCAGTGTTTGTGAGCTTTAAATGCTGAAAGTGGCACCTAGTGGCAAAGAATGAAATTGCATTTTCATTCAGACTAATATTTCATGTTGACCTCAACACAAAACGGCTTGGGACTCATTTACAAAATGACTGATTTCTTTTGAGAAATTAAAAAATGACTCTTTCTTTTCAAAGCTATAGCTATATACTTTTTATACAGGGACTTTCAGATTTAAACTTCGCAGGATGTTTCCAATCACTTAGAGCTGTGTTAAACATTGCATGACAGAATTTTCAAAATGTTCAGAATTTTCATTTCTGGTCCTATTATAAAATATAATTTTTTTTTATGTTCTCTTTTTAAAGATCTTGTTATATGCCACATTATAAAAAGAAAATAGTTGCAAACCATTGCTACTCTTAACAATTGTTTTGTTTCTCTAACATAGAATTCCAGATTTCGAGAGGAGGTGCTTGACTTCAGCGCGAGAAACCTGCAGCTTAGCAATGAGAACGCTGATCTGAGCTCCCGGCTGTCTACTGATCAGAGAGCAGTGCAGACGCTGACTGACAGGCTTGCGCAGGTGTGTCAGGAGAATGACGAGGCAGCTGCGTCCTTCAAACAGCTGCAGGACACCCTTCAACAGCAGAAGAGCGACACACTAATGGTGCAGGAACAATGGCAGAAAGAGAAAGCGCTTCTAGAGAGGGAGCTCAAAACTGCAAAGGAGACGGTATGGATGTTTTGTAGGATATTTTAACTAATTATTTCAGAGTTGGCAGGAATCACTAAAAACTGCTGTTTTTCTTCAGCTCCAGCATTTGACGGCACTCGAGTCTGCACTGAATAGTCAGACTCTGAAAAACCAAGCGCTAGAGCAAGACAAGGAGCGTTTGCTGAAGGAAACGTCAGACAGGGACCAGAAGGTGAGATCTTAAGGCTTTTTTCACAGCTTATTTATCCAACATGTTATGCTGAAACATGCTTTGTGTTTATCGCAGCTGATAAATCTTCAGGAATCTCTTCGCAAATCAGAAGCCCAGATAGAGCAGCTCAACTCCCAGATCTTGACTATGTGGCAAGAAAAGGATGTTCACGTCCAGGAGTCAGCCACACATCAGAAGATGCTGCAGCAGTCTCAGGAAAAGGTCAACAAAGACCTTTATACATCTTCATACGTACTTAGACAATTAAGTTCTACTAAAAACAATGTAAATATTGTTGTAAAACACAAGGTCCAGGAGTTTGAGGAGAGCATACGCCAGCTGCATAAAGAGATGGAGCAGTTACATCAGACCCACAGGCTTCAGGAGGAGACGGCAGTCAGTGTCCTACAGAAGGAGTGCAAGAGTTTGCGACTGCAGAACGAGGAATTTCGTAATAAGGTAAGTCGGGAACAACAAACTGTGTTCGCAGTGGATTTTTCTCAACACTCAATTGTGCATAACTGCTTAACTATTGAGAATGCACTAACATTTATGCATGAGGCTTTTAGTAGTGTATTTAAAGTCTCATATACTTACCAAGCATGCATTTATTTGATCATAATGCAGGGGAAAAAAAGGTATATTGTAAAATATTTATTTAAAAATAGTATTTAAATATACATTTTAAAATGTTACTTACACCTGTGAAGCGAAGCTGAAAATTCAGCATCATTGATCCAGTCTTCAGTGTCACATGATCCTTGACAAATCTTACTGAAATGCTGGATTATATTTCTAGGTGGCTCAACTGCAGACTCAGGAGCTGGAACTTCAGAGACTGACACACGAGTGCCTCACTTTGAGAAGCAAACGGGCAGAGCTAGAGACCGCTAAACATGAGGCAGACGAACAGGTTTGGAGATCATTTTTAAACTCCTCAGTTTGGAAATTCCTTATGTTTCTGGTCTCAAGTTTGTGTGTTGTGGTTTAGGCTTTAAGGGCAAATAGCTCTCTGTCGCTGGTCCAGGCCCAGCATGCTCGTGAGGTGCAGGAACTAAGGGAACAGGTGGGTTCTGGCACCCGGGAGCACTTGGCTCATCTGCAAACTCAACTGGTGGAGCAACAGCGCAGGACACTGGATTTAGAGGATCTGCTTCGCTCTCAGGCCAAACAGGCTAGTGTTCAGATAGGACTTCAGCAGGTACATCAGCATTATATTTAAAATCTAAATGTTTACTATACATTTTTACATTTGAATCAGTTGATCTCATATTTCTACTAATGAACAATTAAATTATTCAATAGGAGCAGTATGAGAAATTAATGGCAAGTATGCAGGAGCGTATGGATGAGGTTGAGGCCAAGCTGAAAAACACCCGTGTCATGCTGCAGGAGAAGGTCAACCAGCTAAAAGAACAGGTAACCAGACACTAACGGCGTTTAAAGGAATGGTTCGCCCAAAAATACATTTGGTGATTTACTCCCTCTTGAACACAAAAGGAAGTTTCCTTTCCAAACTTTCTTCAAACTATCTTACTTTGTGTTCGGCAGAACAAAGAAATTCATATAGATTTAGAACTACTGGGAACTACTAAAATGTAAATTTTTTTTGGGTGAACTATCCCTTTAAGACATTTAGAAAATATGGATATTTTCTGAACTTAACACTATTCTACTAAATACTGCATGTTCACTTTTTTGTACAGTCATTACATGGATACTAATGTTTAAATACAATGTAAAATAGGTAAAAATTACACGCAACATAAACCCACATACCATCTGATCTTCACCCCTGGGCCATCCAAAATGTAGACGAGTTTTTGCTCAGCAATGGATGCTCTGCAATGAATGGGTGCCAAACGGCTAATAAAACAATCCATACAACTCCCATCCATTATTTAACAGATAGTGAGAAGCTGTGTTTGTAAGAAACAAATCCATCAAGGTACTTATAACTGGCTATAATTTGACCTCCAGTTAAAACATCCATCCCCTGTTGTCACATCAAAATACATCTGCATTTTAAAGAATATTTTATTTTTACTTTCTGCTTGTTTGGAGTTTAATCTGTGCTTTTTTGTCTACTGATTCAAACATTACCTATTCCTTCACTGGAAAAAGCAATATTATGTATTGAAGCAAGTTAAAATGTCTTGATGGATTTGCTTCTTTTCACGTCACAAGATGTTAACTGATGGATTGGAGTTGTGTGGATTGTGATGTTTTCACCATATGTTTGGACACCTATTGCTGAGCAAGTAATGTAATGCTAGATTTCGAATATAATATAGAATATAAATGTGAACTTTTGTTAACTGGTGAATGTTTACACTGGAAATAAAGGTTTCTGCAGTTTTGTAGATGTAGGTGAACTGAGCACATTATACATACTAAGAACTTTAGAAAACTGAACTCTTTCTTAAGTTATATTAAGATATGGCGACAATCATATCTATAACTTTTATTCACCCTCATAGCTGGCCAAAAATGCCAAGTCGGATCTGCTGCTGAAGGACCTGTATGTGGAAAACTCTCAGCTCATGAAGGCTCTTCAGGTGACGGAGCAGAGGCAGAAGAGTGCAGAGAAGAAATCCTTTCTTTTGGAGGAGAAAGTGATCGCTCTTAATAAACTGCTACGTAAAATTGCCCCAGCATCCCTCACAGCTTAGACTTTTTTCACTCCATCATGAGCCTTGATGTATTGTACTGGACTGTGAAGTACCACCCGCTAGTGCACTTTTTTTTTTTGTGTCTGTTGGTGCGAAACGTGTTTTTGTAAAAGCAATCCTAGTGTTAAAATGAAAGCACAGATAATGCAAAGTCTTAGAGTTACTCTAACAGCATATTGTATTAAAAAATGCTGTTTCCAGGGTATAAAGAGAAAGAAGGGTTAATTCAATGGTCTCTTTAGAGGCAAATGAATACCAATGAACAAGACTTTTGTAGTATGAGAGTTGATCTTTTGTTAAGGACGGAGCATTACACATTCCTTCAGTTGTTGACTGTGATGTAGGGTACAAACCGCAAGCGTTTTTTTGTTAATCTATATTTGCTAGTAAAAAAAAAAAAAGACTTTTAACTGCAGTTTTAATGCCCATTGTGGTGCAATAACCAAAAGCACAGTATTCACACAATGTACAGTTTTGATACAAATATCTTTAAGTAATTGCACAATTGTCAATCATGATGCACTAATGTCCACTTTTATATAAATTATTGTAAATGTTGCAGATGTCTCTTATGTACACCTCGTTTGAAAGAGCTGGCTAACTGGGAGATGAAAGTGTGACACCACTGTTGGAAATGCATCGCTTTAAAGAATGTGACCAAGTAAAGTTTAAATTGTGTACATGTGTAGCTCTCTGATTGGATAATTCACTCAAATTTAAAGTTATCTAAATGAATGTGAAGGAAAGCATCCACAATACACCTGCTTGTTAGGAGATGACATGCTCTAATATACCCTGCCGAATAAGCTGCTCACATTTCCATCTGGGTAAAAAATGCTGTGAAGAGAGTAAGAGAGAACGTGTTTAGCTATACATATCCAAATCCATATATATATAATCAGATTTAAACATGCTCTTAAGGACATAGTTACCTGGCTATTTTTCTTCAACAGAATGACCGTGCCATCATCTATTTCAAATTCTCCATGGTCTTTAAGACAGCGCACCTGAAAGAAAGGAAAGGAAATGACCGGTGCTGATGTTACATGCATATACACTGGCCTCCAAAAGTTTGGAAACACCCTACGAAAAGTGGTGTTTTTCCTTTTTAATTTGTGATAATTTTGAATTGATAAGGGACAGTTTATACATAAATACTTATATTTTTGATTCATCAAAATATCCAGCATTGGCAGGTATTACAGCATCCCTGTAACGTGGGGATCCCAGGTGTCAGTTTATTCAAACACTGACTTGATATATGTGACCCTGGACCACAAAACCAGTCTTAAGTTGCTGGGGTTTATTTGTAGCAATATCCAAAAATACAAATGGGTCAATATTATAAATTTTTTTTAATGCCAAAAAT
>JAUCNO010001053.1:10954705-10993316 GCA_032353835.1 Enteromius viviparus
TGACACTGAAGACTGGAGTAATGATGCTTTGTATCACAGGAATAAATTACATTTTAAAATATATTCACACAGAAAATTTATTAAATTTAAATTTATTTTAAATTGAAATAATATTTCACAATATTACATTTTTTCTGGATTTTTTATCTAATAAATGCAGCCTTGATGAGCAGAAGAAACATCTTTAAAAACCCTTAAATATCTTAATGACTCTAATTTTTTTGAACAGTAGTGTATGTTGGGAACACCTGCATTCAGGTCATATATTTAATGTTGTTATTGTTATTAACACATATTTTATCATAAAGCTCATTTGAACTAATGTTCTCATATGAACAACTAGTCAGTAATGATACTAATTAAAGTTTTACAAACCCTAAAATGCAACATGTTGTGATTTGAAGCACCCCGGAGTGTCAGCATCAGCCAAGTAGTCATCTTCTAAGTGCTCAGATCTATTTGAAGGAATGGATGAAAACTGGAAAATCATCCTGCACTACCCACTCCAGTCCACCAGGTGGCAAGGTCCACTCAGCTGGATGTTCTTTAAAAATCTTATTTTGTGTTCTACAGATGAATAAAGTCATAGAGGTTTGAAATGAAATGAGGGTGAGTGGAGACAAAGTGAACTGTGGTTGGCTTCTTTCTGTCTTAGCTGGAAGTTATTGACCGAATAAGCCACAAAGTGTTCTCGAACCAACACTGCAAATCAAACGTCTGGCTCTGGCAGACTACTTTTAGCAATGACAACAAAAACACAGACAAAGCAATGTTGGCATTTGGGGAAAGTCTTTGAATGGCACTGAATGCCCCAGACTCTATTGAAGAGCTGCTTTCCATTCAGCCTGACAGAGCCTGAATGGATCTTCTAGACTAAATGAGTAAAATTAAAACCGATTACAATGACTTTATTATGCACCCATCTCTAATATGTCTACTTTATTTCTCATGTATGAAAGCCTATTTTGGCCAGATAAAAAAATGCAGTTGTAAATAATAATTATGACATAAAAGTCAGTACTGTGCGAAAGCAAGTAATAATTGTGTGAAAAACCAAGTCATATTAATGAGGCGGAAGGTCGAAATTATGACATAAAAATCATTTTTGGGAAAATGTCAATTTATGAGATAAAATGTCACTGTTTTGACAAAAACGACTAGTATTACTGTTATAATTGCAAGGCAGGAAGTTGAAATAGTGGCATAAAAACAATTACTACATAAAAAGTCATTATGAAAAGGTCAACATTATGAGTAAAGTCACAAATTAAAACCTCAAAATGGTTAAAAACTGTCTAAATTACAGCATAAATCCAGTTCTGACATAAAAGACAAAATTATAACAAATAGTGAATAGAGAGAAAACAAAAATTATTATAACTTTGAGATAAAATGTCAACATTATAGTATAACAACAATTCTGGCATAAAGATTAAACTATTGTGACATAAATGATGAGATGCTAAGTCATAATTGTACATTTTTGAATTATGACATAAAAGTCCTAATTATGTAAAAGGTAACATAGGCCTAATAATTCCTAAGTCATAATTATAAGATCGCAGTATATCATAATTTCTTTATGAGATGAAAGAATTATTTTTATTAGTAAAGGCTAATTATTATTATTATTATGAGGCATGATTATGAAGCACAAAGTTGAAATACTGATATAAAAAACAATTACCACATTAAAAAAAAATCATCAGTATGAGATAAAAGTGAAAATGAATGAACATTATCTCATATTTAGATATAAGAGGTCAAAATTATTGCATAAACCAAGTTGTGACAAAAAATACAAAATTAGGTCAAAAAGACAATATGAGATACTAAGTCATAATTAAGATAAAAATATATCATAATTGTTAGATGAAATGTCAAAATTATAGCATAAAACATTCATTTTACATGAAATGTAAAAATTATAGCATGACATAGTAGATGAGATTATGACAAAAGATCAAAACTGTGAGATACTAAGCCATAACTAAGATTTTAAAAAATGTAAAGTATGAAATAATAGTCACAATTATGAGATTAAAATTCAAGACATACTATAGTCATTATGAGATGAAGTCGAAAGTGTCACAATTCTAAGATAAATTGTTTAAATGTGTCCTAATTTAGATTTGGATGATTTTTGAAAGCCTGATATTTTTTTGTGACTGTGCAGCATCTGTTCAAAGGGGAGGCTGGTAGTTTACCGTGCTTTCCAGTGTGGGAACAGTTTATAGGTGTTTATAGGTGTGAGCTAGATAAAGCAATCACACCCAAAGGCATTTATGAGGAGTGCAAAATGGGAGATACCATTCCCTGTGGACGTGGAGTCAATGAAGTCATGCTCTGTGTCTACTCCACAGTTTGATTGGGACGCCTCCCAAACCCGGGATAACAGTATAATTAACAGAGACAGCTGCAGATACGGTCCCTCTGTCAGCAGAAACCGTCCGCTGGGCCTGGGCCCAAATCAACTTCTAAAACCAAAGAAACCCTTCACAGCCATATCAGTGTCTTGTGCTACAACAGGTGGTCCACAACTCACAAACATCTTCTGCTGGGTTTGTGTTTTTCGGACCAAGGTAAAATCCCACAAACTTGTCTCTGTCGGAGCGGAGGTATCACATAAACCTCGGAGGCTTTGGAAGCTGTCGCTGCAGTGCTTATAGGCTCTCAGATGGTCGTGTCAGGCACCTGGAAAAAGAGGAGCGGTAAAAAATAACAGGGAGAAGGAGATAAACCGAATGAAGGGATGAATGGAGAAGAGGAAGAAGGATCAGAGAATGGGTCGGTGGGATTTGTCTTGTTTTCTCACACCGTGAGTTAACCAGCATGCGTCTAAAGAGTTTCAGCTATGTAGCTTTGGCTCCTTCAGTCTTTCTCATCGACCGGATCAAACGGAACAGATTCAGCTGTGGCCTCCGATCCCGTCCCGCTGGAATTGCACAAATGTTGCCACTTGAGCCGCGATGTCACTCCCGCCCCCATCCGCTAACCCACTCCAGCTGATTTCAAAAGAAACCTGCTGTCGGTTCCACAACCAGTAGTTCTGCTCCACAAAACTCTCGCTATCTTGCTATAAATGACTCATAAACATTAATGCATGACAGTGCATGAAGCTTAGTTTTTATGGCATAGCAGTGTGAGAGATAATGTACCGTGCACGTACCGTGACACTAATTTAAAAGTGCAGGAGAACTTTCCAAAAGGGCCAAATCTATAGATGAACGTTATAGATCTCTGACTGTTCTGTTTTACATCCATGTATCATAAATTCAGCAGTAGCATGACAACATTTCTCACTGTCAAATTATATCATGTAAAGGCCAAGCATGTCTTTTACAAAATGTAGTTTGAATACTGTGTGAGCTATTAGTTAAAAATATATTTAGCAATTGATAAAGCTTATAGGTATATAATATATTGTAATATAATATTTGGACATGCTTCCTCAATGCAACACTGTAGATTTCTGAAGTGCTTGATATTTGTTTTGTGGAGAAATATAAATTGCCTACTTATTTTTATTTCATCGAAGGTGTGTTCAATTTATCAAAAGTGAGAGTAAAGACACTGAAGATTTTTACCGTGTGACAATACAAAATATTTCAGAATTTTCTGTTCATCAGATAATCCTGATGAAATGTAGTTTTTGTTTTTTAAAGCACAAAAATTCAAAACCTTCATACGTTTTAAAAGATGACTGGAGTAATGCTGCGGGAAACTCACAGTAATAAATTACAATTTACAATATAGGAAATAGTTATTTTACGTTGTAGTCATATTTCACAAGTTTTATTCTATCAAATAAATACAGCCTTTTTTCAAATATATATAAAAATAGAAATCCCATGAACATATGAATTATTGTTTACATATTTATGTGATGTTGTTGTTTTTGATTTACACTAATGTTTTTAGGTTAACAGAATGAGCAGACAGACAGCCCAAATTTAAAAACATAAGTACTTTTGACTTATTTAGAGTTAGATGCTTGTTTTTTTTCTATTTTTATTCATTATTATTCCAAAAGTGTGAAACAATAGAAAAGAGTATGGCTTTATTTAATCCAGTATAAGCTGCGTGTGAAGCCACTGAGTGTTAGCTGTGACCTTGTGTGATGTTCTGTGTGCATTTTCACTCTGATGACAGATGTTTTGATGTGAATGGAGTCTGTTGTAGAAGCCTATTACCTCTTAAATGCTTCACGAGACTATATTATTATCTAAAGACTGGCAAAACATTAGGAGATATGTTTTAATCATTCAACGTGCAGCCATACATTTCTGGGTAATTGTTGAGCATGTCTTGTTTCAGCTTGTTGTATATATTGAGATCGTGTGAGTTTCGAGCGCTCTCGTGTTATTGGCTGTAGAGGGTAGAGTTTCCACCCACTGTTTTCCAGTGCACACATACAGTATGTAGTTCACATCTTCAGCTGTCAGCATGAGCTGGATGTCAGACGAGTGCATTTAAATTAAAGGATTTGAAAACACTTCACCCTGTCCACCCTGTCCAACACCAGCCATTAATAAGTCCTTACACGAGTCAACAGGCCAGTTCTCATCGCCTTTGTCAATATATCCATGGATTAAAAATCGGGTCCATCTGGTTGGCTTGTAATTTAATGCATGCAATTTAAGTTTATAGGAATCATGAAATGTTTGTTAAAGGGAGAGAATATTTTCTACTTCAACAAACACATACAAAATATGACCTAAACAAGCTATTTTCCTGTGTACATAAAGAATATTCTTAAGTTCATGTTATTTAAATAAAATATATTATAGGTTATATTAAAAGCAATTAGCTCTCTTTGAAATCTGGTTAAAGTGTGCTGATGTGATGTGTAGTTAGCTTTAATGTTTCTTAAAACAATGCATTCAAACGTTTATTTACTTTCACATATTCTCTGAAAACATGGGACATCACGCCTTTGACCAAATAACACATCTGTAAAGATTAAGTAGTAATTTAGTACATGTATTGAGTTCAAATATAACATTATTGTTTAGAATTGGTGTATAATAACTCATAATGACACTTTTTACTGTATTTCTAATCAAATAAATGCAGCCTTTGTGAGCACAACAAAATAGTGCTGTCAAAAGATGAATCACCACTAATCATATCCAAAATAAAGGTTTTGGTTTACATGTGCTGTGCATTTATTATGTATATATGAATAAACACATATGCATGTATACGTTTCAAAATATGTTGTATTAAATATATTTTTATTTCTAATATAAAATATAGAATTAGAAAAATATGCATTTTAATATTTCCAATATATACTGTATGTGTGTGTATTTATATATACATATTAAATATAGGCAGAACACATTTTCATACTACGCAAACAAAAATGTATTTATTTTGGATGCGATTAATCATGATGAATCGTTTGATGGCATTATTATAGAAAGAATTATTTCAAATATTTGGTAGAAAATGGATGTAATGCATACAGTAAAAAAAGTTTTTTTTCCCTTTGGTTTTTTACTTCTGAAATATCAACCAATGGAAAAACTGCAAAATAATTGTAAGTACGAGGTTAGACATAGTCAGCAGTTTCAAACACAGGGTTGTAACATGCTTTACTCTGGAGGAAGGAATTATTGAGCTTCATATGTTCTGCTTGCTGACAATTAAACTTTATTACCAATAGATGGCAGGAGAGTGCATTATGGTTGCACTTCTTGGGTATTTTTTAAATAACTAATTAAATAAATAAACAATCACAGCAACAGAAATTAAACAGATGCTTGTGACTCATAAACAAATTATGGTTTATTACACATAGTTCATAGAAAGTTGTAATTCTAGCACATGGGACTCATTCTTTTTAGACGCCAAAGGCTTAAATCATGTAGACCAAATGTATGGCTTAATGACGTTATTGTAAGAATGTTATAATGAAGGTGTACACGCAAATAAAGCTAATTATTAGCAAACTGGCAATATTAAACAAAAGTAAAACAATTGAGGCGTAGGCTGTAATTTCTGCTAGATGAGATGCCTAAGTGGCTTTCTAGTAATTGGTTCTCAAGCCCAAGATAATCCTATTTGAAAATACCCTCAAGGTATTCTTGCCTTTGTGAGATGCCTGTGCAAGTACTGATTTATGAAAGGTGTCTGGTGCATTGTGGGCCTAATGGGTGAGGCCGACAGCTCCGACAGGACTGCGGTGGTTTGCCGGATGTAGCACAATGGGTTTTGATGTTGGTATATTTTAATAGCTAGAGAGACATGTCAATATGCCAGCGTTTAGGCCTTCATCTATCATTGTGTTGTTCTATGCAACTCGTAAAATTGCTAGAGAACTAAAAATTGATAATTAAAGAAAAGAAGTAAAAAATATGTGCATTATGAAGCAGGCCTTTGTAGAAAAGAAGTACACTGTAGCATAATTTGAAAAAGAGTTGGAAGTAAAACTTGTGCATGAATTAGTACACTTCAATTAGTGTTATTTCTAATTAATATAATAAATGCATTATAGATTACATTTATATTAAATGCAGTTAGCTGATATGAGTGTTTTTAGACCCACTTAAGTGGGACTTAAGTACATCTTTAAATGTCATTTCATTCCCACTTTATTTGAATATCCAATTCTTCCTATCAACTTTGACTTTTGCCTCTGTAAGCTTTGCTGCTTATTAAGCAAGGTGGCTGTCAAGTATTTTAGTATATTCATGCTGAATATTTGCTTTATAATTACTAATAATCAGCCAATCCGGCATGCTAGTAAGCAACTAGTTTGTAGTGAGAATTGGCCTCTATACTAAAGTGTAATCATTTCAGAATTGTGTTGCCTTTAAAATATAGTAATGGTGCGCTGCTGAACAAGCATTTGTGGTAAAGTCAAATATACTTTATATATTTCAGATGTTAAATTCTTATCATTTAGTCTAATATAAAAAAATAACCAAGTAGTGTAAAAGTCAACACTTTAAATTAAGTACTTATTTAAGGCATTCAATTATTATTAAATCAGTTATTTCAAATTTATGTTTGACAATTATTACAATGTATATTTTTCAAGAATACTAAAACCTAAAAAACTTAATTTTGCCATCATTTGCTCTCCCTTTTATTTTCCAAATCTGTATGAATTTCTTTCAGCTGTTAAACGCAAAATAACATATTTTGAAGAGCTTACAGCAGCTACTGACTTCCAGGACGCAAAAATCCTTTTAAGTGTGTTAGGAATCAGTCAAGAAAGCATACATGAAAGATATTCATGCTTAAGTAGCCTTTTTATTTACTTAATATTGCATTTCTTGCAAGCGCTTTTTTTTGTAGTAGCTACACTACAAGTGCACATTCAGTACAATGAAGCACACTTCTTTTTCATGCTAAAGGGAAGAGTTCTAGATACCTGGCAGTTTCTTCAGGATTTACCTGAGGAATTTTAATCTCGCTAATGTATTACAGTTGGGGGTTTGGACTGCAGCACAGACACGCTCTCCAGGGCAGAAAGGTTCCTTATCTAGAGGAAGAGTGATTGCTAGAGTAATTCAGACGGTAATCATGCTTGTGTAATCCACGTATGTGTTTGTGTAATCCACACGAGATGAAACGTTGAACAGGGACACCTTTAAGTTCTTTTGTTGCGTGCTTAAGTTTTGCAAAATGGTTAGGTGTTTTTTTGCTGCCGTCATGGAAACATTAGTAATGATCCCTATTGAGATGGGACAGGAGGGAGAGTGAAACTGCTGGTAATTGTGAGGGAAGAGCTCCGAGCTCGTATCCTCCCAGGGTGTGAGACGCTGTGTGGTCTGTTCATTTACACCTGCCTCGGGCATTGGTGCGTGGGGCTGCTCGAACCATCTCTATTGTATCCATTTTCTAAGATCGGTCTGATAGGCCAACTGCGACTAATTATGTAATGGCAGATTAGCACCTGCTAACACCGTCGTTTTTGTTTTAGATAAGAGCTGTTTTGGTAGAGCTGAGGACAAAAAGAATTTGGGCTGTAAGCAGACTAAGGCTCCAGGTGTCATTTATGCCGTCTGCTGTACGGTTTGAGACTCAACGTCCATTTACAAATATCTGTGGTAATTGTGTCAGTTGTGTATTTGAGAGAATAGCTAGGGTTAAAGTGAATTCTGTCATCATTTACTCACCCTTGTGGCATTTCAGAGCAGTATGACTCACTTTCTTCTGTGAGACACAAGTTTTGTTCGAACTTAAGGAAATAATATACTTTGAAAGAATGTGCTTAAGTGCATACTGGATGTAAATGTTTTCAGGATGTTTATCTGCAGGTCAGTTGCAATTAACAAAAAATTTTATTTGACATACAATTACTTAAAAGTGCTTTTTTGTGCCACTTAAGTAGGATTTAATACATCTTTATATTTATATAGAATGTGCTGACTTTTATGGTAAGCTTTGCAGTGTATCTGATGAAAGTTGTGTATCATGCATTTGTTGTAATTTAGTAGCCTACATTTTAAATACATTTCCCTTATCACTTTGCTTCATTTCAGTTCTGACAGTCCTGTCCTATCATCTCGCATGAAAGCATGTATAAATAGTACAGCAAATAAAAACGAAAACTTGTGGCGTAGATACAAAAAAATAGACTTTGTGACGCGATCAGGATTAGACTATTTAAATGCATTTTCATGAAAATGCAATAGTGTTTGTGTAATATATAACACCAAGTTTCAAGTAGGTCAACACAGTCTCACAACCAATTTTTATGTATTCGTATAAGGTGCCAAATTCGTACAACCTCACGTACGATTTTGCATGATTTGTCTAAAACCCCGTCACAGTATAGGTTTAGGGGCGGGGTCAGGTTTAGGTCATTCACGACTCATAAAATACGTACGATTTTTGCTAAAATGTTATCATTAGTCCACACGTAAAAAATTTTTTTACAAATTGCCGTGAGATCGGGTTGAGTAGGCCTACTTTAAGTGTGATTTATGTCAAACAACAGACCTTGTGTACTTCCTTAAAAAAACATCATCAACAGATTATTTAAATAATAATTTCAAATGGACTTTAAAGTAAAACTTTGAATTTGACATTATTACAAAACGCACTTTTTAAAAGTGCACTTAACTGTATGTTAAGAAACAAAAATCGTCTTTAAGTACACTTAAGTAGCCTTTTATTTCATTTATTTGAAACTCTCTCTCAGTTTATTTCAAAATAAGATCACTCAGTACAGTTAAGCATACTTCTTTTTACCTTTTAGTGTAAATATATTATCATTACTGTTCTAAATGAAAATACTTATATATATCGTTTCATTTATCTTCACAAAAGAAATGTGCTTAGTGTACACCAGATAATTTTAGAAAGATCCTGTTGAGTAGAGCTAGAGTGTTTTTCTCATTTCCAAAGTCAAATTTTATTGATGAACTTTCACAATAACAGGCAGATTTCAAACGTTCATTAAATATACTTATCATTTGCCAAGTTGTGCAAACAGGTCATGAAACAAGTATTATTGAGACGAGAGAGGCTCCATCTGTCTTTGATCAATTTGTCTTGTTAATAAGTCTGGAGAGGGAGCCAGGCAGACTTTAATTTCTTTAATCCTCATTTGGAACATAGTATAAAAAGACATGACATTTCTTCAGTCTTTCTTTCTGTCTGTCTGTTTTTATTTTCAATACTAATTATTATGACAAAGGCAACCTGTTCAGGCTTCAATTACGTTTATCCAATTTTCAGTTTTAATTTCGTCTTAGTGCCCCGCGACGTGATTTCACTGTACCGTGGACTGAAATGATCAAAACCTAATTAAACCACCGACCTCTAACAATATATGCAGTTATCCAAATGTGGAGCTGTTCTTTAAAATGCCATACTTTCCCGACTGTCTTATGCAAGTATTAATAATAAGCTTTCATTATTTCAAAAGTAGTCAGCCTTCGTGTTAAGAGTTTTATAATATTCTGTGGTGGTTCATACTCGGATTATGTTTTGTTTAGATTTGTTTTTATGTTTCACTGGATGTAAATGAACAGCACTTGTGTTTGTAAATCTCAACACTATTTATAAAAAAAAGAAATTAAAACTCAAATCAAACTGTATTCATGTTGTGATTCTGCCTGTCAGTCTTAAGAGACTAATACAGATTATCACAATGCCTTTGAGTATCCAAATGTTTCTTTCTTTGTCTCTGAAAGCATTACATTCACTTCAAGGTAATTGAGGCGTCCCGGCTCTTTTGCATGGTGTCGCGCTTGAATAAAGGCCACATGCTTCAACACTCTTTCACTCTTTGAGTCATTGTTTGGGTGCAGTGCTTGATTTAAGTGGTTTAAAATGGAGTCCGTTCCAATAGGTTTTCCTGCTGGTGCTAAATAAATGTCTATACAGGCCTACTTTACTCACCCTGGTTTAAAAACCTGCATCTCTCTTTGTACATGCATCTATATTTGTAGGTGGATTCTCAGGATATAGGTTTTTTGCAGTACTGTATGTACTGTATATTGTAAATGTGTTTTCTTTTCACTTCGTGTGTGTTTTGGGAGGTAAACATAAGGGAGCAGGGGATGTTTGCTCTGCAGTGGGATATTGATTCGTAGTAATGCTCAAATGCACAGACTCCACTGCTTTTGCTTTGTGTGACAATTCATTTTTAAAGGATGCCTCACCCAAATCCTGTTTCAAATGCTGATCCGTCATGCCAGAAAGCTGTAATTATATGTTGTTGTCACACTATTGTTTAATTTTGCTGCATTGAATGTATGTCTTTTTACACTAAATGTCATATTTGCATCTATCCAAACTGGTTTTACTTGAAAAAAACGCATCTGGCAGTAGAATAGAATAAGTATCCAATAAAAGTTTTGTCCTGTATGTGTATGCATTAATGTCAGCCTATAAAAGAACATGTAGTTTAAAGTAAAACCGTTTTTAAATATGCAAGTTATTTTATTCATGATGGAAATGTACTTTAGTTTTGTGTAATGTCGTATTTTTCCCTTGTTTCATATACTGCATGTGAGGGAGAATGTGACCTAGAAGGAGAACATGTTTGTTGTTGTTGTTATATATTTTTCCTTTATAGTAATTTATTTAAGTATAAAATACATGTTATAGTAATAATAAAATGTGTGTGTTTTAACATATGCACACAAGTGAATACTTTCCTTTAGGAAAGAGAATGCATGCATTTATGTGTTTGTTTGTTTGTTATATATTTTCACTACAAATATATATGTTGTTAATATATTACAGGATAATATTTGAAAAGTTCAATTGCAAAACCTTATGACAAACAGGTTTAAAAATAACTACATAATACAGCTAACTAACACAATAAAGGACAATAAAAGCATGATGTCATAATAAAAAAAAATTTGAAAATGAAAAAAAGTTATTACTTACTAGTTTCTGCAATAAACTCTTCGTACTGTATATACAACAAGCATTTTAATAAACCACAAATTTTAATTTTTGTAGATATTTTTATTAGTTTTGGTCATTTTGAACAAAAACATAAATGTTTTTGTTTTAAATTTCATATGCTGCATGTGTACTTTATCCAATACAACTGAATATTGTTTTCAGCGAAGGATAATGTTTGTGTATGTGTGTGTGTTTATTGTTATTAATATTATTATTTAAAAAAACACATTTATTTTACAGATTTGATTTGTACAGAATATCTAATTTTCTGTAATGCAATGGCAAATACCACTGCGCTTTATTTTCTTTAAATCCTGAACGGGTAGGTTCTTGTTTGTTTGTTGTCTTGGGTGAAGGTGCGATGGGAGATATAAGGTTTCAATAACTGTAAACCTGAGCAAGCTCCCCGTGTTGCTTCTCTCCGGAGGGATGCCTCTCATACACTTACGTAATCTTGGCAGCATTCCCTCGGAAGTACGAGGCACGGCACCAAGAATTCCCCCCCGTTACAGGATAGTGAGTGCCACTTGATGGAAGCCCCTCCAAGACTGTAGGTCAAACAGATCAGTGACAGGCCAACAAGAACATCTATATCTCTGGCTCCCGCGCACTCATTTCTGTTGTTTAACGTTGCCATGGATCTGAGGCTGCGTTGCTATGTCACAAGATCACTGTGTCGTCAACCAGACCGGTGTAGTGAGTGCTAATTGCTTTCAAAGCATGGGTTATTCATAAAAACAAATAATCATTTATTTTAAGTTTAATGAGACAAAGCAGGCTACACCAGAAAAAGCTTGTTTTATAACAACTGCACTCTTACATACATTTTATTACAGTCATAGACTCCCTTTTTTTAGAACACCACACAAATCTATTTACTCAATGGCTTTTTAGTTAATTCTTTAAAAAAAAAAGTCCTAATTATCAGAGCTTTTCTTCGTACCTATTTTCCTTTCCATCTGAAACTACTCGCCGCTAGGTTTCGTCTCGTCAACAACCTTTGACCCTTGACCTCTGACCTTAAGTGAATGGAATTCACAACAAAGATTAAAATTCCTCAAGGAGGTACATCCGCTCGTGAGGATCATGCTCCTCTCCTCATTAAAATACTAAATGTCCGAGATATTTTTTTTTCTTTTTATCACATACAATACAGAGTCCGTTATGTACATTTACATTACATTTACATTTATTCATTTAGCAGACGCTTTTGTCCAAAGCGACTTACAAATGAGCAGTTGGGGGAATGGTGCCTTGCTCAAGGGTCTCACCTCAGTCGTGGTATTGAAGGTGGAGAGAGTGCTGATTATTCACTAACCCCACCCACAATCCCTGCCGGACCTGGGACTCGAACTCACAACCTTTGGGTTACAAGTCCAACTCCCTATCCATTAGGCCACGACTCCCCCCGTACATCCTCTCTCCCGTACCGATGATGAAAACAGTATTCGTTTGGCTTCCCATGAGCGCAGTGGAAGTGTTTAGGTCCTCTTTTGTACTTCTCTCTAATCATGCAGTGGACAAAAGCTTTTAAACAGTTGGTCGGTTCAGCGACAAAGTCTCGACATGTTATCGCATGAGTCCTGGTCCATTGTGAGGCTCCTTTCCTCGTCAAGCTTATTCCTATTCTGTCCTTTCAGAAACCATAACAAGTTCAAATGAGGGGTTGGCTAGACAAGAGCTTGAAATTCGGGTTGTGTTTTTTTTTTATTTTTGGAGTGCTAGACGTTAGGGCTTCATACTGGCCGGTCCACAGCATACTGGCAGGGGCTTAGGTTGGACACAGGGTTCTGCACGGCCGGGTAAGCGAAGTTGGCGTGCTGTTTGGCTTTGAGCCGGAGGCTGGCCAGACTGGAGTTACAGGTGTCTCTGTACATGTACGGACTGGCCGTGGTGGCATAAGGGCAGGTCGCTGCCGACACCGCCGCAGAATTGAGGGTGGGGCTGTTCAGGTTGTTCAGGTTCCCCAGGTTATTGAGGCCTGATCCCGGCACCCCTGCCACCGCCGAGGGCACCATGGAGGAGGCCATGTTCATGGAAGGGATGGAGCTGGGCGGGGAGAACATTGGCTGGGACGACAGCGGGCTTACATTCATGGAGTTAAAGAAAGGAAAGCTCTTGGCTGACAGCGGGCTGCTGGCCAGGCTCTTGGTGGCCCAGTTGTTATAGGAATAGCCGGAGTACATGTCGTCGTAGGGCTGCATGAGTCCGTTGAACTGGGCGCCGAAGCCGTTCTTGCACAGCTCGGCTTGCTGGTTCCTCTCTCGCTTTCTCCATTTGGCACGCCGGTTTTTAAACCACACCTGTCGGAAAGACGACGAGGAAAGAGTTAAAAACAGGGCTTGTGAGGGATGCACTGTGCAAAACAATACATTTAAACGCGTCCTTCTGATATCAAGTGGAAAAGACAGGACTTTAATATTCCGATTTAAACAAGAAAAGTTCCGCCAGGCTCAAATTAAGTGCTTCATTTATTAAACTCATTTATTCACTTATTATGAGTTTCCCCAGTGAGAAATGTCATTAAAGAGCTTCCCTCACATTTAGTCAATTTTATATCCTATTTTTAGGGGATTAAAGTTTTAATGCGAATTCCTTTAATTCCTTTTATCTCTGAGACACGATAAAGCTGTTTTCTTGTCGATCTTTTCCCTATAATTAGTAAAGAGACACAAGCTGAGGAGAAATTAAGAACTTCTTTTAATGATTAGGTTTTAGCAGTGTAAATACCATCTTTTATGTAAATGGTTTGCTTTGAAAAGAACATCTATTATGTGACAGCGGCACAAAAAAATGCCTCTACAACTTAATTTTAACATGATAAAGACGTAAACAATCATGACTGAAAGTGTCAGATAATGATGGAATATTGCCGCACTCGTGCTTGTAATTATACTTGTGATTTAGCCTGTTTTCTGGGAATGTTTAATGACATCTTTTATCCAGTGTACTGTAAATGATACCAGTTTATATTGGGAGAGAGGGAATACCCTCCTCTTTGAATGTTCCACTGACACTTCGGCAATGGTGTTTAAAGCCTACCAAAATAACTCAATGACAAATATAGTGCAGTGGTCGGTGTGTTCATTCTTTATATTTTTTGCATACAGGTATAATAAACGGCTAAAATTTTCTTTATTGAAACACATGGCTCCATGTGGCTACACAAAGGAACTTTATAGTGGAAAAAGGTTCATTAGATTATTCTTCACACTACAAAATGGTTCTGAAGAAAGGTTTTTGTATAACCTTCATCTGCCCTGCTGACTTTCAATATCACTAATGATACAATGTCTGTAAAAACCAGCATCAGTTAGAGAAGACCCCTTCGCAGTCATGTGTGGTCCATTGTGAGGGTTTTTAAAGTATCCAGGGTCAAGCTGGCTTCAGGTCAAGCCCGTGATTTAGGGTTTGTGAGTTTATTAGAAGCACATACTCTATCAATTGCGTAAATCAATATGACAGCAGAAGCATGCGGAATATGTGGCATAAGGTTCCAGCTGGGATTACTGAAATGCATGTACGGTTCAGGAGGCCACTGATAGACATTAGGAAAGGGGGATCTCTACCTCTGTTGTTCTTTCAAAATAACAACCAAGACTGTGTGCTATGTGACCTTTCCTCTGGCCAGCATGAATTTGATCCATTAGATGCACGCCAGGCAAGGAGCTAGCGATTGTATTGTCATCCATCAGAATGGGAGCCCACCTGCTCTCTTTGTGTGCTTCACCCATCAAACTTCTGCTTTTTGTTGGAACAGAAGGTCACAAAACCTTTCTAGGCTTTTCTAAGCGAACGATCGTTTACATCACAAATCTCAATTTAGCAGTATTCTGGAAACACACACCAAAAAAATTTCCACAGCCGATGTCTTGTGTTTAAGTGTTCCTGAAGATCCTGGAATAGCCCGGGCCTATAATTTATGTCCCGTGGTTCAAGACGCCCTTTCATTACACACAGCATCCAAATGCACCATAGTGACAGCATAGTGAACATAACTTCTTATCTTTGTCAGTCAGCGTGTCAACTTTTTGATTGTAACATCTGCAGATTTTGCTGAAACGCAATGTACCGTAGCTCTGCTGTGGTTTAGCTTGGCAGGGATACGTACCCGTACTCTTGCTTCTGTGAGGTTGGTCCACACAGCGATCTCTTCTCGCGTGCTCATGTCAGGATAGCGGTTTCTCTGAAAGGTGGCTTCAAGTTCCTGGAGCTGCTGGCTGGTAAAGTGCGTCCTTTGCCGCCGCTGTTTTTTCTTTAAAGAGCCGTCCTCTGGGTTCGACTCATCTGTGTGGTTCTGATGGGACTTCTCTGTGTCTGTATGGGTCAAAGGAAAAACAGTGCATTAATTAAACTGATACACTCTTAACTGGCATCTAGAACCTTTAACATTGTACAAAAGGCTCTGTAGTGGAAAAAGTTTCTTTTAGATTTTAAAATGTTCTTCAAACTAAGAGAAAAAAAATGTTGCAAAAAAAAAAATTAATTGAATAAATAAAATTTAAATTCTGCAATCTATAGTCCCGCTATAAGCACAAAATAAGCTGTAGATGCATGGGATAAACACTCAGTTTCTGTTTGGCTTTAAAACCACATAAAGATAAACTGCAGTGTTTTTTGTATGCGTGATGAAAATTGTCCCACTGTGGTGTAGGGTTCTGCAAATTGCAAATTCAAGACCCCACAGAAAGGGCTAAATTAGCCGGCCACATAATCCTGGGATCAGCCATTAGTGACAGGGCAGGTTTGGGGCTGTTTGGCAAGAGCTTAACTCTCTAGGAGCAGTTCGAACTAATCAGCAAGCTTTCCAGGACTCCGCAGGGCCTCTAGGAAAACCAACAAGACATCATGCTGCCATCTGTCAGTGGACAGATAACTCTTACAACATCATCTATTAAGAAGAAGGCGCAAAAAAAAAAGAAAATATCACATCTTAAAAGTAACAAGGTCAATATATCTTAAGTTAAACAGAAAAAGAGTTTAACTTGAAGTGCCTTGACAACTGGATGACTTCATTGATATGTTGGTTATAGGTGCAGTTCGTTTTGTGTTCGATCTAAACATTATTTGGTTAATAAAAAATAGATAAGATATAGATTTATTGAAGCTGTTGATGTGCGTGTTCGCTTCATGCAAAACCCCCGTTCATTAAATAAATTTTACAAACATTACCTATATTATTTATATATTTTTAACCCCTATAATGTTTCAATTATTGACTGGGCCCATGTTTAAAAACAAAAATATACAAAAGTTGGCTGAAAATAGTCGTGATAACTTTTATTTCACAGACTAATTATTAAATGCAGTGTAAAGATGGCTATAATAAGATTTAACATGTTGCAAATGTGGTAAGGCTTCTGAAAGAGTAAACGGTCTAAATAAACCCATAATAAAATAGGCTGTAAATAAAAGATGGAAATGCATGATTATTTAACAGCTTAATATAGGCCCTTATAGTTTTTAGGTGACGCACGCAGTTTCTGTGCTCTTCGTTATCTAGCGCGCAACCGCTTTTTATGAGATTAAATGTTAAAGTTACAAAACCACAAATTCTTTCGGATATATTTAGGTCAACCTATTAGGCCTGTAGCTATTTTCTAGTGATGTAAACTGCGATCAGACTTAAAGCTTTGTTTTCAGTGTACCTCCGCTATATAAAACGCACAAACACTAAAGCTCATTAATAATTATTATTTTGCACAAACCTGCGTGTTGAAACTATCAAACTATAACGCGTTAGTTTACGCACAGCATGCCTGTAAGCCTATTAACAGTAATTTAAGTCGATAAATAGACGTTTGTCCTAGTTTGTTTAGGATTACATAATCCTTAGCCATGCAGTGTCTCAGTGAAGTGCACGTCTTCTTCAAACCTTCGCTCTTTTCACAGGTGTTTAGGTTTATTCACGTAGGCCTACTGACGGAATCATTTGGATACCAAATTTGAGGCACAGAAATGAATAATTTATGCACCGTTCCTTCAGCACGTGACTGGCTAGCCGGGATCTTCTCCTTCGAATGGCGACTGTCATCAGTACGCAGCGCGCACAGAAAGACTGTCCAACATCTGGAAAAGCTAGGCCTAGATTCAAATGACCCAAGATTATTCAAAACCTCAACCAAAGATGCGGTGCTGTTATTACTAGCTCAATTCAACTTGAACGCGAATTAACTATAGGAGAAGAACACAGTGTGCTTTAAAATAACCAACAGAATAAGCTTATAATGGCCTTCGGACGGATCAGTCATGCGTTTAGGTCGAATAGCTGAGATATCTAAAGGGTTATTTACTAAATAGCAAATTCTGTATATATTTGGATAGACACACTCTTAAAAATATTGGTCCCGCAAAGAAACTTTACCATCCATGGAACCTTTTCATTGCACAAAATTATTATTAAAAGTTGAGAAAAAATCATTAAGCTTATAGGCTAAATGGTCTCTAATACCTGAATGCGTTTTGTGGGTTAATTAAACATGGACACTGACCACTGTTGTCTTGGCCTTTGCATCCCGGATCGTGCTGAGGAGTCCCGGAGTCTGACAGAGACAGTGCCGGGCTTCGAGCCTCACTGTCCGTTAGAAGGTTAAAATCCATCACCTCGACCGCCAGGCTCTGTGAACAAGCACAACGACATATTTCCATTAATGATGATACTCCAGTTCATACACACGAGACTGCATTGTTTGCTCAGGGTCACTGTGACGCAGCTAATCTTATTACGACACCACTAGGCCTAAATAAAACACACACAATAGGCTACTTTATCTCTATATATTTTTTTTAGTTTTGCATGCTCTTGTTCATCAGAATTCTTTAAATATAGACTAATCGATGTCTTTTAGCCTATAATAATAGCCTACTTAAAAAAAAAGGAAAAACAAAACTAGGCCTACACGGTTAATAAATGATAAATTCATTACAGTGTTTCCACAAACATGGATTTAATGTCAGATGAGGAAGAGCAACTGGAAACTCCGAGAACCCAATTAATAGAATAGAAATGAACAAGTTAAATGGATGTTATAGCCTGGTTGTAATGATGAAAAATCATTTTCACAATGATTGTCAATTAAGCAAAGTTTTTTTGATAGTATTATTATTAGACCTAATAATAATAATATAGGCCTAATAATTTAGCTTATTATTTAGCTTTTGGTATTTTTTTCCTGTGCAAAAGCGATATAAAAATAGACTAATACAATTTCAATTTCATAAATACACCCCGTCTAGAATAAATCAGAACAGCTAGATAGGCAACAATAAACCGAATGCGCAATAAGAATTGTTTGCATGTTTTATCATATCAAATGAGATGTAGTAATGAAGGTCAGCGCATTGCTTTGTGTTGCAAATCTCCAAAATGCCAGGTAGGGTTCATCCGTTTACAACTGTCTGAAGACGTTTTGGACCGAGCAACCAACGTTCAAAATTACGCGAACCAAACAGCTTTAACAGCCTCGTAATAAAGCCTAAAATAACAGCTTGTTCATTTATGCTACACCCTAGAGATTTAGAAACATAATCACTCTGTTACTGCGTCTTTGAATCTGTGATGTGACTGAATGAAGAGTGAAAGCAGAAACTGCACCAAACTCGCGCGCCACAGAACTCAACACCAGCACGTGCATTTCCTATTTTTAAATTCGCTTTTTATACCCCTTTTGGAGGATTTATAAATTGTTATGGCGTAAATGTTTGACTGATATTTTATTTTAAAAAATAACATTTAAATATTAGTTTTTATATTGTTTTTTCTTCACGCTTTTGATCTCACAAATTCTCTTTTTTGTTTCTTTGCTTCAAATTAAACGTCATTAAACTCTCTCTCTCACACACACACACACATGCACGCTTACTCCCATTTTCCCAAAACACTGACATTCTCTTATAGGCCACTGTTTAATAATTAATCAGACGAGAAGCGTAATACGTATATTTCTGCGTTTCTGAGTAGCGCCTAAAACAATCGTAAATAAAAGAACGGATGGGTCAGGTCCGCTTGATTTCACAGAAATCAAAGGATAATGAATACACACATTCAATTAGAATCGAGAGAATAAAAACAATAGCTAAAAACAAATTTAAAATGATACTCCACTCTCTGCGCATGACACGATAGGCCTGAATTTCAAAAGGCTATCCCTTCACGTGGGCCTTTAATTTGATAAAAACAATAATGCAGTAAGTTTGAAACTGATTTATTTGTATTATTTTTTTTTAGCCTATTTAGGCCCATTTTTAGCGAGAAGTAAATGATCGCCCATTTTTCTTATAGTAAGGTTATTGTGCAAGTGCACCATGGCAGCATTCACGTGTGACTTTTGATCATAATAAATATGTTTAATAATTTTCAGACAAAATAGCATGCCATTAGTATGTTGTTTGCTCTATGCAATGGTTGGCAACATTTCCGCTTGGGAGTTTTGTGGATATTAATATACAATTGTGGATATTGGAGAAAGTTTGGACCTTAATTCAGCACCTTAAGACCTGACAGCTCCCGTAACGACGCGCTTAAAACAAACTACTTACGAGCGACATCAAATCAGCAAGTATTACACATAATAAATTGTTATGACCGCTTCATCAGCTATACTTTTATTAGTTAATGTAATATTATTGAAAAGTTTGTATAATACGATATGCATATTCATCATTATAAATAGAATTCCTAAAACGTCATCTTTTCTTTTCTTTTTGTCTTTCTTTTTTCTTTTCAAACTGTTTAAAGTACAAACCAATATAACCGAATCCTCCATTCATTAAGAAAACAGATTTCATTAAGTGATCAGGGACTTGCAGAGATTATTAGTAATGATAAATAGAGGCTAACATGTTATATCACCGGTTTTCATCACTTTCTACATCTAAAACTAGTGTTTACTATAGTGCTAAATCACAATTCCAGGGATGTTTTGTTACGAGTTGGTAAACAGTGAAGCTGTTGTATGGTGGAAAATAGGACACATAATGTTTAGTATATGTTGTTATAAAATTAAACTATATAAAAAGCATAGAAAATAAAATAATTTAATTTGAACTTTTGAACTGGTGTTCGCTGCACATCAGACTGTTGAGTGATGTGGTGAAAACACTTAGCCCTAGATACTCAATATAACCAACACTTAAAAGAAGACATTTGGATAACAAATATGTGCTTTACCAAAGCAGGGTGTCCTGTTAAATTATAATGATTTGTTTCAGTGCACAGGACTGCATGCCATTTGATTTCACAGATTTTACTGATTTAGAGAAGTGACCAACTAAACTAATTCATTCATTATTAATAATTAATATTCATCACTGAATTTGTTTTTATTCTAGCTCTTTCTTGCTAAGCACCTTATTATTAATCAACACATTGGCTACTACTACTAATATATATATATATATATATATGAGCACTTTCTTTTAAATCTAGTAAACAATTGATGTAACTTGCCTTGTAAGTGCAGCTGGCCTGTGGGGAGGCTACCATGAGAATGCTGAATTACAATCAGAACTATAGATATACTTCAACACATACCCAGAGTGACTTTGATTAATGGTTATCTGTCAGGCAGGCTGCTCAGATGCTGTATCTTTTGGCCAGAGCTATAGGTGACGTAAGCTGGTTATTTCATCCTAAGCAAGGTGTCAATGCACAACCCCCCCACCCCTGCCAGGACATTATTACATTTCAAACTCTATCAAGGGTCCTCTAAGGATTGTGGGCCAACAAGGCCTGTGATCAAAGACTGCATGCAAATGCCACAGATGCACTGATAGATTTCTTAAATGTAAAAAATGGAGAGACCAAAGAGGAAAGTGACAAGGTTTTTCTGACCTCTGACTTATGTAGCCAATTGTCCATAAATATTTTCTTTTAATTGTTAAAAGGCTGACATGGCCTATCATAATAATAATAATTCAATATTTATAATATTTGAGATATGCTGTTTTACATTTCTTTATTGTAATATTTTTTTTCTTTATATTTTCTGTAAAATAAAGTTGGGCTTAAACTTCGTCTCTCTTCGATGCCATTTGGAGAAAGGTAACCTAATTTATGCTGCTTTTGAGATCGGCTGCAATGCATGTCAGTGAGGGGCAGTTTATATACACGACACCGATCTCATTAAAATATATATATCTAATAAGAGAAGAGATAATAGAGGTAAAATCCTCTCGTTTTTCAGAAGATTGCTGGGTCCATCTGTTGGTTCGACAGAGGCAGACAGCATACATTTCCACGGGCTGCTGTATTATCTCAGGAATTATTCATAAACGCGTTTAGAATTAATTCCTTGGATTAAGAGTTGATTAAGATGTGTGTCACTTTGCTGTCTGAGAACTTATTAAGGGCCCACTCGAGCCGGCGGCAGATGGAATTTCTACCCAGTGTTTGTAGATGTTAATTTCTTCCCTCCTAACACCCATTTGCATTTGGCTGTGTATGTCAAAGCGCGGCTTTTCCTGCACGCACTGCTCCGAGTATCCGTGTACGAGGAGATGCTCATCTATAGAAGATCGCTCGGGTTTATTCCATTACGCGCAGTACGCATGCACGCACTATTCACTTTCGACTGTTTTTTGGTAGGCCTGCTGAAAAAAACATCACACCCACAACAATTATTGAGATTTTTTTTGTGTGTGCACAAAATCAAAAAAAGAGTAAGTATATGTTTTTGAGTAATCTTAGATATATGACTGCAGCTGAAGTAAAAGCATGCGTGTAGGCCCTCTGTGTTTGTGTAATAAAGGCAACATGAGACATGACCAAACACCAGAGCGTCACGCACTGTTCTCACACGCTGTTTTTAATTTTAAAAATGTAATGGGCATCTATTTAGCTTTAAGATATAGATATCTAAATATACATATTTAGCTTTAAAATTTGATTTATTTGGCTATTTAAACAATATTTAGCGTGAAACCCTAAAATAAAATAAAATCAATTCAACAAGCATTCAGCATAAACAAATAATCTAGATTTAGATATTAAAATAAAAAACAACAACTAAGACGAGTTTAAAAAAAAAAAAGCATAACCGGATGCATTTATGATCTCGGGTTTTTGATACTCTGGCAAAAATGTTTCGGTCAATCTTGTTTGACTATTTGGCAGCATGTAAATTTGTATAAACAGGTGCGTTTGCCTGAGTATTTCTCTCACATTTTTTGACGTACACAATACCCCCAATAATTGTATGAAACTGAAACTAAATCGTTGCATGCTATTGTTTCTTTATTGCAATTTTGTAACCGTTTGTAAAATAGTCTAATATGATCTGCGCACATTTTTTAAAAATTCGTTTGTGTACAAAATAACTGCGCGCGGGTGGGATTCTGTTTTTCTCTCTGGTCTCTTTCAGCTTCGGAGCACCTGCCACCCATCAGTTTGGGAATATTACATACATATTTTCACAGACAAGCCGCGGCAGGCTATACAGCAATACAGAGAGAGAGGTTTTATTTTACTATTGTTGTTTTTGTTATTCAATAGTTGACTGTATGACAGTTGTGTTTATATTAAAACGATAGGTAGCCTAACAAAAGTTTTACCAAGCACCGACAGAGCAGAATTCACTAAAGGCACAAATTAACTTCTACAAAAACAATATAAGCTTTTAGTTTTAAATGAGATTAATAGAAAACATTTTTTGTCATTTGTAAATCTCAAATTGTAAGATTTAAACAGGGTTTAAGTCAAAATGATACTGAACTAAAGCAGCAATCAAGTAACTTCGAAGATCTTTCTCGGTTTCTCATTTTGTCAGTGTCACCAAATCGAAGTATCCTTCTGATAGCCTAATCTAATTCATATTTTAAATAGGCTACACTGTCAAATATTTCTGTAGAAATTACAGTATTATTCGCAGCTGTTTGCCAGTAACTTACTGTAGATGTAAGTATATGTTATTTACTAGCGACTGTTTGTTCAAAGATAAATGAAACATTAATAAATCTTTATCTTTACAGGACAAATTAAATAAAATAACAGCCTCATGCAAAGCATTTCTGGGAAACAATTTCAGAAGAAAACAGAAAAAGGTTGATGAGGGTTTCTGTTTCCCACAATGCTTTTTATTCTGTAAAGACTTGTTTTTTGTTTATTGTTCATTTATATTTAAACAAACTGTTGCCAATAAATTTGATAAATAAAAATCTACAGCAAGTTACTGGCAAACCAGCTGCATAACTACAGCAATTTTATTTTACAGTGTAGTCTAATAAACAGGCCTGCATTAAATATTTTTGCTGTTAAATAATCACAACATTATAAGCATTATAATAAAGCTAAGAGTTAAAGTAGCCTAATCTGTAACCCTATACAAGCTGCACTTATAGGTTTGTACATTCGGTTCAGCAGGACATCATCACATCAACTTCAGCGCGATGATAAACGACGCTCGCTCGCTTGCTCGCGTTTCTCCGCAGTCTTCATGAGCGATGCATGTGCCACGATCCTTTTCGTCTAACACGACAGGTAGCCTGTTTTTTTTGTGAGACTGGAAGGAGACACATCCCCACAGCTCCTCGGTTGCATGAGAGGATATATCATCAGCACCACAGTGATTTTTGTCATGCATCTACTCACATGAATCCCGGTCTAGTGGAGGTAATCCTCGGAAAATGTTCAACTTTTTGCGTTTACGCGTGTTAGCTGCTCTTCGGAAACGGCGCAATCGGCATGTAGAAAGTTCCTTAGGATGAGAAAACGAAAAGAGACAGTTTCCCCGTGCTCTCTCTCGGTGCTGTCTGTCTGGAGCTTTAAGCGGAGAGTGAAGGCTTGATCCCCATGCAGAGGGGGACTGACTTTATGCTAAATATCTCGTGCGACAGGTCCGCGGAAGAGAGGAATGCCCACCCCTTGACTCTCTCTCTCTCTCTCTCTCTCTCTCTCTCTCTCTCCCACGATCTTTCTCTCTTTCTCACACAAACACGCGCGCTAAACATACGCAGAGTAAATCAGAGCTTCGCTCAATCATCCCGAGCTCACTTCTTCAAAACCTTAAGATTTAAGACATCCAAGCATTCAGCATTCACAAGTTAATATGGTAATAAACGTGTTCATGCTCCGAGTATAGAACGTTTTGTAGTCTTACCATTCTAAAAAACGGACTAAACATGTTCTTTATTTAGATTTATGATTATGGAACTTTTTAAAATGTGTTTGGGGCAAATGATTCTCCAAATTAGACTATATTGCAATATTCTTCACAGTAAGAAAAATTGTTATTTAATTAAGAACTGTTTATGGCTGCGAAACCTCCCTTTATTTAACACCCAAAATGAATCTACAGTTTCTAAACATTTAAATATGGAATACAGTAAATAAAAAAAAAAAACAAGACATAAGCGAATTAGGCTCGTTTAAGGGAAAAAGCCTATGACTCCTTCGTTCTTCTTGAGGAGTCTCTAGCTAAAGAGAGTCATGTTTATTTATCAAGTATGTAATAAACTATAGCCTACTGATATTTCCGTAACCATATTTAGGTGAAAGACTACACTCAAAAAGTACCTTAAAATATTATGACACATATTTCTATTCATTTTAACTGATTTTTTACTTGTTAATTTTTAATAAGATTTCCAACCAAACCAATTTCATTTGACGTGTCCTGTGAATGTTCCCTGAACATAATTCACTCTTGTTAATTGAACCATTGCTGTTGCTGTACAGACTGGCTTGTTTGGGTTTTTTTTTTTGGTTACTTTTTTGTCTTAAGGGAATGTAACAGACATCATGACACTTGATCACATGCTAAACATATTTTGTACATCTGCAGCACACATAGAGTGATCAAGTAAAAATGGCCTCATCACACTAGCACAGCTCATGTAGCAATAGCGTAACAACAAGGTCTACACTTCACTATGATGGGAACCTCAAAAATTAATATAAACATAAACTCTTGTCAGATATAACTGAACTGTACTAAAAACACATGAAACAGCATTTAATTTCAACATTTATTATCTATGCAAAGCCTGCTGGGAACTAGAAATCCACTGCCCAGTTTCAAAGTAAATGATTTGTGCAAGCCCAACACAAATGGTTTAAGTTAACTTAATATTTTAGAAATGAGATTTAATTTAGCATAATAAAATTGAGTGCAAATGTCAACCGAGTAAAAATCTAAGGATATATATATATATATATATATATATATATATACATAATATGACTATGTAACATGATGGATATCCTTGGGGAACACTGCTGAATGTGAATATTAACTTTCTGTGCTTTTCGAAAGATAATATAAGTAAAATAAATATTGCAAACTGCATTGCTTAGTAAATGTCTTCAAGGAATTGCATTGCTGGAGCTCATGTAGGTTGTGACAGGAGAAAAATAAGCCTGTGTTTATGAACTCTGAACGCCTCTGTATTGAGGACACCACTCTGTCGTCATCACTAAAACTCAACCAACCCTGTTTGGACGCGACTTCACCGAAGTCCCGCCCTATTTTGAACACTAACCTGAGGATATTAAATGTTACGACAATGATACACATTGTAATCGGCTTTCCAGTGTATTAACACGAAAACTGACAATCTTAAAAGCGCGACATTATTGTTTGATTGTTTTCATAAGCGCTTTTACGCACACGGGAAGTAAGATCCCATACTCGAACGCTCATTGGCTGAAAACAGCTGTCATTTGACAGGAAGTATCATGTTAGTGTGCGCCTGCACCATTTCCACGTCAGTAAGTTTGCCTGTGGAGGAGATTACCTACCGGTGACAGAATATCTGTCTAGAGCGATTACAGAAAAACAGCAGGGCATGACAACAATACGTGGAACTGTCTAAAATGTAAGCTTTTATTCGGCGCGGTTATTATATGTCTGAACGCGTTTGGTAGCCTGCTAAACTAGTTAGCCGAAATGAATCTGAACGCCATTTTGGATTCGCTGCCTTTAGATTCATCAGCAGTGTTTTCATGTTTTTCAGATTTGACAGACGCATACACGCAGAAAGAGGTGCACGCTTTTATAAAACACAATGAGAGGGCCAAGAGGTCACATTTAATACGTTTATTTGTGCTGGTTAACAACTGTAGTCACTATGACAAACCGCTTGCTAGCTTGTTGACAGGTTGGTTAGCTGCATCATCAGCTTTGTTGTTTATTCACAAGTCGTTTGGTGTCCTCGTTCATAGTCGCATCTCGAAGTAGAAGATATGTGGAAGGCAGTTGACGATATATGCTCACATTATGATTTGCAGGTCGTTTCACATATTATATTTTGTAAGTGAGTATTGCTAGCAGGCTCGCTAAGTTTATTGGCCTACTGATCAATTCAGCTATAACGTTAGTCCATTCACAATCAACCTTTGTACATCATAAGGTGAAGAGAGAAGGATTGTTTGTGGTGAAAGGTTGCTGGTATTGTTAATGCTGTTGGTGCCTGAGGCTGTCATGAAGAAGTGACTGATCTGTAGCATCATGATGGTTGTTAGTAACGTTACGTGGCAATCTTCACTGAATGATCCAGGACCTCTCGTTGGAATATCTGCTTGCAATAGAGCAAACCAGTTGTGGTTTAATAGATGTTTGTGCATAGATGTTTGACTGCAGAGTGTAATCTTCTCTTTAATATGTGTATCATCTAGAGATGGATGCTGTAGGTAAGCACAGGCAGTGAACTACGCTTAACCCTGTAAAGCCTGACATATGCAATAATAGTCAGAATATATTTTTTAAATGGGGCAGCTTGATACTTAAGTCAACAATTCTGGAAAAAAAATGCTTGTAAATAAGTAAGAAATGCTCACTTATTTAATTGCAAAAATGTTGGGATTGATTTATATCTCCCATTAATTAATTTGATATTAACGTGTTGTTGCAAAATCACGTAAACCACAGTCTGTTGCTTCAGTAAGTATTCATCTCGAAAAACTACTAACAATATAAAAGTTACTCGTAGTTTTGCTTTACGAAAATCAATTACAAAAATAAAAAGACTCATGTTGGAGGATATTTCTGACAATGGCACTAAAAGGCCTATTAGTTGCTAACACTATATAACTATAGGTTATGTATAGCAGGTTGTTCAGCAAAGATTTGGTTATGTTGATAATTCAGAGGCTGGACAAATGGTTGTATTATATTTGTTTATATTGTTTTATATTTTCTGTTAGTTATGTAAGGTGAATGCTTTTTAATTTGGTAGTTTTGTATCTTAAAAGCAAAAGGATCTTCAGTGCTGAAGCAAAATCCTCATTGCTACAGTTAATGCGATGTGTAATATTTTAAGAACCACAGAGAACATATTCGTAGTTTTTGACTTTTTCTCAAGGTGTAATACCAAGGATTTCATAATACCACGGATTAGATGGGTTTCAATTTCACTTTTCCAGAACATGAGCCATATGTTTGTCTTTCTGCATAAACACTGATTTTTATGCGCGTTGGGATTACTTTCTGAAGGTGCTATATAAATGCATTTTCTAGCTATAAAGCTTCATAGTTTTATGTATCGTCTGTATTTGTAACATTACTGTTACTGTTAGAGGCACATCCTTGCATCAACACGTCAAAAACATTGTGGTTTGATTTCTGTTATGCCTGTCTTGCCCCCACAAGGCACTATCTTGGATAATGAAATCTGAGCTGCTACTACCTATCTGCTCCATTGTTTGATGCTTTGCACAGAGATTACCTCCAGCTTTAAGCTCTGCTCTATAACCTGTGGTCTAGTTGAGCTGTCTGACAAGGATGATCATATATAATATGATATCATATATAATATCTTGCCTTCAGAAAAATGATATATGCTTAATGTTGAGTTGGCACTTGTGTGTAATCGCATATATATTCTAATTAAATCCTAGATTCACTATGGTGGACAAGAATATATACATCGTTCAAGGGGAGATTTCTGTTGTCGTTGCTGCTATCAAGAGGAACTCTAGATGGAGTACCCATACTCTTTTGGTAAGTTGTCCAATTTGGTTTTATTATAAGAACATGGTTGTCTAAAATGTTGGGTCTGATGTTTGATATTTAAATTTTTATTTAATGGCTAATTTATGACCATATGTTTCTTATAATTCTTCAATATTTAACTTAAGGATGTACTGAAATATAAACTCATAAGTTAATGTAATGGATGATATTAAAATTCTGTACCTATTTGGCTAAGGAAAGTAAAAATATAACATTAAAAATCTGCAGTTTTAATATTTATGCTTCACAACATTGTAATGTGCAGTATAAAAATGCATGTTAAAAATATGATGCATGCTTAATTAAATATCTAAAATCAACCTTTACAGAATATAAAATCACTGATTCATGATTAATTAATCTGTTATATTGGCCAATACTTCATATGGTGTACTATTCATACATAATGCATTCCATATTTAAATAACATAAAAATATGAAATAATATTGTTAAAGAAATCATAACATTCCAAATTATGATTTTCACCTTGTTTTTCACAGGATGAAGAACAGGACCCACTGCTCAACAGCTTCAGCCACTTGAAAGAGACCCTCAATAACATAAAAGGTTAGATATGATCAGATTCAGAATTCCAGTAGATCAAGTCTTAATTAATGCAGATTTATTTGATGGAAGTAAAAAAAACAACCACTGCATTCTGCCAAAGCACCATTTCTTCTTTTCCTTTATTTGAGGCTTGAATGAATCACATCAAGCAGCATCAAACTAAACCGACTCATTTAGCATTCGCAAAAGTGCTTCTTTCCTGCTACAGACTGAAAGCATATTTAACCAGGTGTATGCTAAATTTCCTCTGAGGAAAGGGATGGCCTTTTCAAATCAGTCAATATTATCTTTCTCAATGTCTTACTATTGGGCTCTTATGGCACCTCGTAATTTTTGGGGTCCCATTGAAACTAGTCGGTGTTTGTTCATCTAGTTATACAAATGCCTTTTAATGAATTGGACAGCTAAGGTAAATGTTATGCTGTGTTTTTATGTAATTGTTCCTCTGTTCAAAAAGAAATGAAAATTCGTTCGGCGATGCTCTTTAAATTAATAAGATATTGCAATCAGTTTCTGAAAATTCCTACTATTTGATTCGTTTAAAATAATTGTATAATGCCATGACAGATGATTGAAGAAGACTTTTAAAGGCGTAGTGAATCTTCAAATAAATAAAGAGAACTTTTCCTCAATTCAAGATTTCTGTTTATATAAATTGCTCTCTTGTGACCACAACAGTGACATCTATGGTTTGTTTACAGAATTACAGTAGAATCCTAAGGGCTTATGAGTTCAAGTAACTTTAATGAATGTGATGACTGATTAAAACAAGCCCTTTAGACTCTCTTATGGGTATGAGGGGCACAAACTCTCTCTCGACTAACATGACTTCCCTTTGGTAGCTAAAAGTCCTGCTAAGCATGCCAGCCTGATTCATCATAGTGAATTTCAGTGCGTATTAATGGAGGGGTGTGAGTTGATGAGATGTGCAGCAGCTCTCTACTCTGTCTGCATGTCGTCATGCCTCTGTAATGGAAGCCCTGGACAGGGAGTCCTCTCTCCAGAGAATAGTGCTGCTCGGAGATGGACAGGAGCGGCTGTGTCGGGACACAGGGAGAAATCTGCCAAACTCCCCCTCTGTCCCGCAGCAAAGGCCTTGTTATTTCTTTTGTACTGCTGAGATGATGCTTGTTTTCCAGTCCTAGGTACACTACCAATCAAAAGTTTAGGGTCAACTAGGATGCAATTGTTGAGTAAAAAGCAGAAATATTTAGAAAAATTATTACAATGTAAAATTAGTGTTAATACATCTTAAAATGTAATTTATCTCTGTGATGCAAAGCTGAATTTTCAATGTTTTTCTTTACTCAGTACGTCAGTGTCACACAATTGAATTCATATATACATATAAATAAAAAATATATAATTAAAAAAAAAATGATTATTAGCAGTTTTGAAAATAGTTTGAAGTTTAACAGCATTTATTTTAAATAAAAATATTATATAATAATATATAACTTTTAGTCAGTTTGCTGAATACAAGTGTATATACGTATATGTAACTGACCCCAATCTTTTTATTTATTTGTACTCTCGCATAATGGGTTATTTCTCAAAGTATTGTTTACAGACTTTACCTTACGGCCTTGTTTTACTGTTTGTGTCTTAAAAATGAATTCAAAAGAGCATGTGCTTAGTGATTGTGCATAAATATTGTTTAATGCCTTTTCAAGAACAGGAAAGTAAGTTGAATTGGGGTCATATTATATTGGCAGTGTTTTGGCTCAAGGTACTGTGGATTAAGTTTATATGTGTATCTCTTAAATGGTGTTGGGTGGACTTTTGTAGCCCAGCTGTCTTCTTAATGAAAGCCTAGTAATTCCATTCTCATTGTGGCCATTTTATCTTAGCCAACAACAAAAGATACCGCTGAAGGAAATGTGGATTAGCCCCAAAGGTTTACTAGCCACTTTCGCTGGCTTGATAAAGGTTTCATTCTCCTTCCTCTGCACCAGTCGTTTGATTGGCAGGCACATGTGCCGTATGGCGGCAGAGTGCAGCTGGAAGTATATCATCTGCAGTTTAGGTTGGGTAAATATAGCAGAGAGGCTTGTCAACCCGAGAGATGGATTGTTCTGGGAAAGGAAGTGTTGTCTCTCGTTCCACAAAAAAAGCGTTCTCTTCTTGAATAAGGGCGTTTTTGTATTTATGAAGTCAGAAACATGTGTTCAGGCGTGCAGTATACCTGATTCAAGCAGCAAGTGTGTTTTGTTCTGGACATGCAAAACTGAATTTTCATGTTGGCAAAATCCTTTACTCATTGGTTTAAGTAGCAGATTAAATCGAAATCCGTTTTTAATATGAACATAGGTTACATTTTGTTATAGATGCCACAAGTACCTTACTTTTTTTAAAAGGACATACTGAAGTCATCACTGAGTTTTCGATTTGTCTCTTGTCTTGGAATCTCAAGCATGAAGGTGGTGACAGCAATGATCTATTTCATCTGGTGTTATTTGCACAAGACTCATGGAGTGAGCTGCGCTTAGTTGCTGATAAGCAGGTCACAGCTGATTCGTGTTTTCTTCCCTAATTTTGGAGAAAGTTCCGGAGAATGAGTTTTAGATGTCGTGAAATTTGTTAATGGTAGATGTTGCTTAAGAAATTGTTTAAATTGTGTAATAAATGCCGCTCCCTCATGTTGTTCGAAATCTGTTTAACTGACTTAATTTGGTGAAAAATATGATTTTTACAGTGTCTCAGCCAGGGTTTATCCATATAATGAAAATCTGTAGGGTCCAATGTGTAAAGAAACTCATGCAGACAGTATTTTGCTCTTAAAACTAGCTGAAAGCATTTACAGAAAAGTCCAAATATGTTTAAGTTTTAACTAAAAATGGTTAAAATTACGGTAACCATTTTTGGGCAATATATAGAATAAAGGTAAACATCAATAGTCCTCTGTAGGCAGCTCGGATTTTCTTGTTCATCCTGAACCCCTCTGGAATTACAAACAAGCTTCTTGGGGTGAAAAATGAATGCCAGTGTTTTCCCGTCATCAGCTCACTTTTTGAATTTCAAAAACGCACTGGCGTTGGAGGAAAGCTTTAGGTCTTGCATCTAGCTTGTTGGACAACTGGTCCATGGATCTATTGGTTTTGTAAGGGAGATATTCTAGCTCTGATACATGGTCTGTTTAACATCAAATTGAGAACTGGGATTCAGTCTGGGGTCAGGTTATTCTCTGGGATATTTTTGATATCGGCTGTACGTTGTATATTGTACTGTCGAGGCAATAAGGGTGGAGGTGGGGGGGAGACATCGCATAGAATGGAGATGTCTCACCTGCTCATAGTATTCACTTTTTATACACTAGTCAGCCTGATCCTTAGTCCTTTAAAGCTTTGAATCTTCCTTCAGCCCTCCCCCTCCCTTCACGTCAAAGGTCAGGTTTTTTGACAAGTCTACAGAGGAAGCCGACAGACTAAATCCTCTCATTTTTATTCATACAAATACAGGTTTAAAGATGCCACCCGGTAGATCCAATACCAGAGCTTTGTTTGATTGACAACTCTCTCACTTACCCTGTACTCCTAGCCTTTCCTCTCGTTTGGTTTTCAGGTAAAGAGATTCCTCTTCTAATAGGTCAGACCACACCATCCGATGATTGGGTAGCGATCGAGTTTTGTGGTAAACATCACAGTGATACTTTGATCGCTGGTTCTTTTCTGTAATCTCTTCATCTCCTGAACAAAGGGCTGTGGAGGAGTTCTTTGGCTGTGTCTTCTTGATTAAGAAATTTGCAATGCTTTTGACAGGTCCTGTGTACAGTATTTGCAAATTCTTGTCTCCATACATATACATATTTATCTCAACTTGCGCATAAACATTTCCTGTTCAAACATCTAAGAGCATTTCCCAAAGGTTGCTAAGCTATTTGGAGCAATTACAGTGCATTGGATCGGTAATAGAAAATCAAAAGCCTAGTTTTTGGACCCTTTAAATTTTTTGCACCATTTCTTTAAGCTTAAATAATGGAGTTCAAGCTTAAATATCATAATATTAATTGTACTGCCTTTAAATAAATTATATTATGATTACTATGCACAAAAAATAATGCAAAATTCAAAAAATGCATTAAGATAATAAGAATGGGATTTAAATCCATGACCATAACAGTGTAAAAAGTCTTAATGTTTCTATAATTGGCTTTATTTTCTAAATGTATAATATCTTCACTGATCACTGGTGTCCCCTGTTTTAGTCATGTAAAGTGAACTATAGCTCAAGGTCAAGTGTAATCCGTCTCTGGCTCACAGCTGTGCCTTAGTGCTGGCGTCCCAACAAGGGCTTCACGTGGGAATATCCTGCTCCTCTGAGGACCTATGGACTCCTCTGCCATTTGATATGTGCATGTATATCATACCTAGATGATCTGTCAGAATGTGCACAGAAAAGAGCGGAGTCATAAGTCTGAACAGACGGACACAAATGCAAATATGTTTACTTACCAAGGCAAATAAGTTCCCTATCCTCTTCAAGGCAAGAGAGAGGAAAGAAAACATGAGGGTCTGCCACTCATGTCCTTGGTAACGTCATCTGAGATTGCAAACAAATAGAAAGTAGAGTGAGAGTGATCTCAATATCAGTGTGATGAATGCTTTTACAGGGAAGTCACTTACACAAGTTACAGAATAATATAGATGGAAAGAACAGTAACGACTATTAGGATAGATATTAAGAAGTTTTTTGTTGTTGTTTGTTTGTTTTTCCTCTAGTTGAGTTGGTAAGGGCGGTAAGTTAGTCATCCTCACTGAAGCTGACAAGTCGCATCAACAGTAACTGGTCACTGGAGCAGCCCGGATATTTGCCTCATGCTGACATTGCACTATATTGTGATACATACGTAATATCCAAATTATTAAAGTTAAGCTGAAGCTTTAAAGGCAGGGTTACTGTCCTGATGTGAATGTCAAAGAGATGAGATGACCTAACCTGGTGAATAGTGAGAGGTTCACTGGAAGGAATTTACAACTGCTGTCCCCTGAGGAGAGAGGCCTTCTTCCATTACGCCCAAATCTCCCGTCCTGGGTTTCCATCAAAAACAATTCTGGGCTCCTCTTCTCCACAGTGGTCTCCTGTCCTAATGAGAGATAAGAAGAGAACACTTGCTAATGTTTTAACCTTGTAACTAATACCACACATGTCTGATTTCTTTGATGTGTTGACAAGCCTAAATAATTGTCATGAGTGAAATTTTTGTTGTTGTTTAGTGCTGTCACAATTAGTGCGTTAACGCATGCCATTATTTTTTTGGATTTAACACGTTTGGCTTTTCGATTGCATGCACAAATTGCAATGGCGTGTGCAGTATCCAAGTACCTTTAAGGCAAGTCATGTCACTCAGCGGCCATCTTCGAAACTGTTCTTGGTTATGCAAGTGCATATGCAATCTGTTTGTGTGAGAAAACACAAAAGTGTTCACTAAAATGTATTATATTTCATATTTGAAATCACCTATGAAATTCAGTCATAAAGAAACCAAAAGGGCTATTAAAACTTTAAAGCTGTGCATGTAAGTATTTGTTATATGTAAATCTGATTTAAAAACATGTCTATGAAAGTCAGTGATGTTCAAAACTGTCCTGAAACACCCAGCACTGTCTCACTCGTAATGATTTAAACAGTGCAATAATGTTATAATATTATCTGGATTAGCATGATACAATAATTGAGTAAATTTCGGTTTTGTTTCCAAATTGTCCCTTCCCAGGTTCACATACTATAAACCTCAGATTTTATTGTTAATCGTGTGTATGTTAATGAGTTCCAATCAGTCGTAAAAAGGGTGCACGTGCACGCTCGTTCACGATTTGCATAATCCCCACCCATGAACTACATACGTGAATTACTTGCGTTACAGGTATGCTGGGTGATCTTCTGGACTCCTTTTATAGGTTTGGCTCAAATATTTCATTAATGCAAAAGAGACTAGTTGGCCATGTGCCTAACACAATCATAATTATTTAAAGTGTTAAGATTGCAGATACTTGATAAAGAGGCAAACTGACAATATGGCTATTTATGGCAAAATAATTTTTATTTATCATTTAAATTAATTTTCACTAAAACATGAAAGTGGGTCAGTGTGCATTGGCTAGGAATGTAATGTTGAAGTTTAGTTTAGCTGGTTGACATTGAAAATGCTTAATTCATTTATTCATTTTATATTCTTTGAATGTAACGTTACGTTATTGTATTTTTTTTCTCAGTTTGTTGCATGCTCCTTGTAGTAAATGTAGATTGCATAGCAAAGGCTTTAGTGTAGCTGCAGCACTTGAATAATGTAATGCATTACTTGAAGTCGTGCAGATGCTTTCCCGAAGGTGTGTTGAAGTGTTACTTTAGCTCTGTAAATCCACAGTACATGCTTCATATGTAAGTCATCCGTCCCTGTGGTAAGTTTAACACCCACAGCATTGTACTGGTGTCACTCAGGGTGGCAGAGGGCTCATCATGGCCTCTGTCCCGCTGTAATAAAACGCTCCATAAGTCGTGATGATGGATGCTTGTCTTTTCTTTGCCAAGCAGCAACCCAGTGCTGGTTAGTAGCTGTAAATCTGGCCAGTTAACAGTGCTCTAACCGGGGACTGACAGTCGGGGCTTAGGCCCAGTGTTAGGTGGGGATGCAACTGTTGTCCTGTTTCAGAGCCTCTCAACAATGTGCTGAGTGCACGGAGAGGCCCAGCGTACAACTATCAATCATGCTCTGTGCTATGAAAGGCTCACGGGCTGGGGGTATGTGTGTATGGAGGAGGTGGAGGTGGTGTTGGTGGGGTGTTATGTTGACAGGAACAGAGGACACGATGGAGCACAAGCCGACCCTCTCCATGCAGCTTGTCCACACCCCCTGACCTTTAATGTCTGACCTTGCCAACCAAGTGCTTTAGAGAAGAAATGTTAAAAGGTGTGTGAGCTGTAAGGTTAAAATAATTATAGGGGCAAGAGAAGTGAGATTATGCACTGCTCTTATTGAGAAAGCCTCCTTATAGGGTGTTACAGGTTAAAACCAAGTATTGTAAGGTTGTTGCCATGTAAAATAGGGAGTGTTGTCTCATAACATTAATCAGCATCTCATAATTATACTGTTTTCCCACTCTGTGCTTTCATACTTGGTTCTCAGCTCAAAATTTAATGTCAACCTATTTGAATTTTTAAAGACGTAAATATAATATCTGCCTATATTATAAGGTTGTATGTATTTAATCGATCTAAATTTACAGGATTTTACATTACAGCTACAAATGATTTCTATTTCAGATGTGGTTCTTTTACACTTTCTAATTATCTTGAAGAAATGTATTATGGTTTCAACCCAAAAAGAAAGAGTCCCACAACTGTGCAACATTTCTTGAGCATGAGATCATCACATTTTAATAGTTTTTGAAGGATCATATGACATTCTGATCCTAAAAATTATATATATATAAAATTCTGGACTGTGTATACATATACATACACGCATACATACACGCATACATACATATACACATACACACAAACATATATACATATACACATACATATATACATACATACATACACGTATACATATACATTTATATATATATATATATATATATATATACACATACATATACATATACACACATTGTGTGTACATATGTGTATGTATATGTGTATATGTATGTATATGTATATACACATACTATTATATGTATTATTATTATATGTTGCAAACATGCACGTAGAAGTAGACGAGAAAGAATAGCAGTGATTTAATAACAATGAAAATTTATACAATGGGCTTTAGTTTGCAAAGACACAATCCACCCTGAAGGGTTGTAGTGATTTTATTTTTGTAGTATTTTAACAAGACCATTTTAGTTTGCCCATTTGTCAAATTTCCTGCTTCATTGATAGATCCTGTGTCACCTAATCGTACTGTAGTTGTTCAACACGGCACTGAAGAAAAATTGATTTGTACTCGAGACTCTCAAAATAGTCAAGCTCCTTCTGTAGAGAGTGGCGAAGACATGCAAATTGACTCAAGTTACACTGGCATCTTTTGTTGTGAGGTCTGCAGTAATCCCTCATCAGCGCAGCAGATGATGATTAGCAAACAAGACTGCTTAATTACTTTCTGCCTTCTGAATTAATATTACTCTTGTGTAAACAGACATTCTGCTGATTTGAAAGTGCTGTTTGTGTGCAGCTTGAAATGTCCTTCAAACTGTCCCTCATGTGAGGGAGTTTGCTTCACTGAGATAAAAGGCAACATGTTTTGCTTAACCAAAATAATGCTTCTAGTAGATTTTTTGTCATTACTGCAATGTGCACATTTTATTCAGCAAATTTTTATTATTTTCACTGGAGGTTCATTACTGTAATGGAGAGGATTATTACAGGTTGGTGTTTAGTGTCTTGTACCGGTCTAATGTGAGATGTCAGCCATAATTGGCAGAAATGTTTTTTGTAGCTGTGTTGGATTGTTCTTTAATGTTCTGTTAAGCATATTCTTATGAGGTGGTAATTGGTCCAGGGTTGGGAGACTTGTGCTAGACGCCTGTTCGTTTTGTTACCGCAAAAGGAGAGGCCACTGGCCCCTCATAACTCTACACCAGGAGCCGAGGACATTCATAAACTGACAGGTATTAAGGTGGGTTTTGGGCTGTTTCAACACCTCTGCCTTCATCCCGCAACCTTTTGTGTGGTGACATGTTGACGGGACAGTTGGCGTTTCCTAGACTGACAAAATTGCCAGGTATCTGCAGTTTCTGCGAGTGCCGTGTGCTAGTTTTCAATGTGCAAATCATACTGCTGCTATGTTTAACCAACAGGAGCTGGAATAAATTTAGCAAAGGCTGAGTGGCTCAATTGTCTTTTTTTTTAATGGCTTGTTTTTAACAGCTGTATTGCTGGTGTCTCCTGCCAGCATGGTTTTACATCTGATCAATCATTTTGAAGAAAGCCCATTTGTATTCCTGCCATAATAATAGAGAATGTGCACCAGACATGCTCTTGAATCCCAGTAAACCAGCAAGGTGCCAAGTTAAGACCAAAAGAATGAAACCATTTGTTTATAGTTGTCTTTTTTTAAATTGGCTGTCTATTCTAAAAGTAGATGACTGCTATAAACACTTATATATGTTCTGATTAATTAATTTAGTAAAAGTCATGAAAAAATCAAGTGCCATCAAGCCGCAAAGCCGCTCTGGTTCTGACCTAAGCAAATACCCTTTGATAGGTGTAAAAAGTTTATCAGGTGTTGTGATTACTGGTTTCTTACATCTGGTCAGATTGAAGCCATCCAAAATAGTAATGCTAAAAGAGGAAAGGTGTGCGATTAACAGTGTCTGATTTCATTGAGGAGTGTAACATTAGCTAGAGTAGAGGTTACTCAGATTTTATTGACAATGGAGAGTCTTATGATGTTGAGAGGGTTCGCTTTTTGCAAGGCTGTCAGGCTGGAGAAATCAAAGCGCACAGCAGACCAGCAGTAGACTAAGCCCTGGTAGAGGGGGAATGGTCTGGGATGGGGGGGTTGCAGAAATAAGGGCCAATATTAGTATTTCAGAGGCAGCGCTTTGCTTGTGTGGCGTTCAGATCTTAAGCCTAGGGCGTCCCTGTGCGAATCCCAGACTGCCTTTATGGACTGAGCTAATAAACCTCTCCACACACACACACACACACACACACACATGTCTGGTTTGCCATCTTCGTGGGGACTCTTCATAGGCGCAATGGTGTT
>JAUCNO010001053.1:10997960-11030968 GCA_032353835.1 Enteromius viviparus
AATCCCAGACTGCCTTTATGGACTGAGCTAATAAACCTCTCCACACACACACACACACACACACACACACACACCCTGAACACAGCTGCTTGTTATTTCATGCCCCATAAGGACCCTGTGACCACGAACATTCTAATACACATTTCTAATTAAATAGGCATCGGTGTGTGTGTGTGTGTGCATTCAAGTTCAACTGTCTTGTTTCGCTCCTTGCTCTACACACACACAAACACGCACAAACACAGATTGACCGGCTTATTGGCGAATAAAATTCAAACCACTCTTGCTTTGGCAGTGCTACGACAAACACTCCTTCACTGTCATCTATATAGCATGCCCACACAAGCCATCGTTTTATGGACAGAGGAGATTTCATAGTAAATGTTGACAGTTGTAGTTTTTTGCACTTTATGTAGGCCTTGTGTTTATTCCATACATTCTATAGTAGTTTGCATAGTTTATTTTTCTTCAATATACTGTTGAGTGAATTCCTGTTCAATTCTTTCCCCTTTATTCAACAACTTTTTTTTGAGGAATTTGTCATTGTATCAGGAAGCCAAAGCTGTATTTGGATAGAGATTAAAGTGCAGGCAAAGGATACAGAGAAATGGTGTGTTATTGTAATCGTGTGTAACTGATCAAACACACTTTGCCCACATGCACACTGTAGCTAAATGTGGCTGTCACTCCTCTTTTGAGTCTGTAATCCCATTCTGTAAAAGTACTGTGCAATTTGGTTATTTACAGAAGTGACAACCACATTCTTCACTCAAATTCAGACCTGAAAAATCACATTAGTATTTAAACAGTGTAGGATGTACAGAATCAGTGTTGCCAAGTCCTTGTTTTTCCTGTAGAATTAGGATACTTTCAAACTTTCGCCTTTTTTTTTTTTTTTTTTTTTTTAATCAACAGCTTAAAGCAAAACCCCTCACCCACAGAACATTATTTTGACCAAGAATAAAGCCCCTGGAATTAGATTTTAAAATCCAACATCAAATTGTCAGACCTGGCAACCCAACAGAACATACGGGGACTTCAGCTATAACTTTTTTCTACATTTCTCTCTGTTCAAATAATGGTTTCACTGATTGTAGTTGCTGTTACTAGCCAATGGTAACCTGTACGTTATGCTACAGGGCACTGGTTCTCAGCCAGAAGACCAGGGTCCACTTAGAGGCCTCTGAAAAAAATCCAAGGAGGCCTCAGTATAGCTTAAAATCATTTAAAAAGACAAAAGAAGCATTAAAATAGCCAAAACAGTTAAAAACTAAGGTGTTTCTTCTTTTTAATCACTCCTTTAACTAGTGTTCTTCTTAGTACTACTAATGTTCATTCTGTATTATACTATGATCATCATTTCTTAATGGTAGTATAGTGTCAAAATCAGCTCTATTTTCATCAAGTCAATCTAGTCCATAGTTGTTAAATGCTGATGAGCTCTGCTGACTCTGGCCCAGTGATGAAACTGGATTTTTGCAAAGATTCTTAAAAATCCTCATACTCACTACTTCTGTAGATGAAGCTGGATCACAGAGGATTTGCGTGAACATAGATGCATTTATGTAGATTGGAGATCGGCACAGTCACTTAAAAATGAAAGTCTCATTAATCCTATGTGTCCTTAGCGGCTCAGATGGAGTAAATGACAGCTGCTATATTCATTATTTCATCCTTCAATCACTTAATCTGAGATCTTGTCTTCCCCTGAACAGCTCAATCAGGGCGGGTCTAAGGTAAGATGGCCTTGTCAATCAACTATTGAGGGAGGGGCCTGTGCAAAACTATGTAATACTGCCAGGAATATCAGGGGATTTTAAACCGGGGATGTTTTTTAATAACCCACTGGGTGGATTTTTTCTCATTATAAGGATGGATGTCGACACACACTTCCAACACACGTTTATGTTCAAATTACACGTAAAGTGAACTTTTCATTCGATGACCCTTCTAAGGGCTGCTTAGAAATGTGTCCACAAATGAGTCAGACTGTGAGAATTTGATTTGTCATTTATAGCCCCAATTGATAAGTTATTTAAAGTAAGTTTTTGGACTTTAATCCCAGTTTAGGGAATATAGAGCAAAATACTGGAATGTTTTTTCTCAAAAACCTTAATTTCTTCGCGACTGAATAACGAAAGACATTAACCTCTTGGATGACAGGGGGTGAGTAAATTATCTATATAATCTGTATTAAAGTGATCTAATCAATCCTGACTGTAGAAAGAAGCCTAATTTTAAAAGTTTGATTTCTAAAAAGTCATATAATTTACTTCAATCTCATAACCTGATAATGAATTACAATTTTTGTTATTATGTTTTTTTGTTATTTGTTGTTTTTGTTATTATATAAAAAACAAATCCTCATCTTTAAGTCAAAACCTGGAGATGCCAGGGCACTTTTAAATGTTGACACTGGGTGTCAAAATGGTTGAGGACTGGAGAGCAGCATCTTAACAAGCATAAACAACATGGCGGTTTACTAAAAATTGCCGGATGTTAATGTCTCGTGTTGCTAATGTGTCTTTCATCAAAAATAGCTAACACCCAAATGCGATACACTCTTGGCAACCAAGTTTCTTATTTACAGCCATGAGACACCAAAACATTGCTGTGGTTATCAACATGACAACCATCACGAGTCGAGATTGAGTCCTGTATTCGTACACATAAAGTATTTAGGGCATGTGGAGCTGGTGAAGGGACAGTGCGGATGGGGTTTGTGGAAGGATATTTAAAACCTGGTTAGCATGTTTCAGTACTGTATGTATTTCTTATCTATTTATATATGTTGTAGATGCAGTATATGCTGTGTGATTCTTTGTGCTGGTGGGTTTGGTTTACAGAAGCATTTTTACAGTGTTTACAGTGGAAATGAATGGGAATAACGATTCTACCCCGATTATAGAAAAGCCGATGAGCTTATTTTGATAAATACCACACATTTGTAGCCTTCTGTGCTGAAGTTTTGAGCCTCTGGGTCTGCTCTGTCAAGCTGTGGCCGTCTCTCATTCCTTGAATCATCATCTTACTCTCTGTCTAATAAAAATGACCGCACTCTTCATCTGTACAGGAGCGGATGGATTTTGCCTTATGGTGGTCTTTAAAAAGACACGAGTACTGTCGTAAAACGCATGACAGATGTATGGAATAATTCAGCGTCCGTGTTTGATGAGCCTGTGTGTTACCAGCACTTCATTAATCACGGTGTGTGGAAGTTGTCCGGTGATGCCCATCACTCTCAATTACCCTTCATTGAAATGCTGTGACAAAGCTCAACCATACGATTAAAGGCCTTATGCCCGCTGTCGGCAAAGAACAGAACGCTGGCAAACTCAATAACATTCAAGCGGCCTGGCATTAAAAAAACAGTTCCTATTTTAGGCCAGCAGCTGAGTTTAGAGCTGAGCTCGTCATAAAGGTGACACGGGTCAGAACTTTCTTGTCGCCGTCGGGGGAGAAACAGACGCTCTCAGATGATTAAACAACTGCCAGCCATTCGTTTGAGGGGGTGGTTGCATAAATATTCAATCGAAAGAGGTGACATGTGCGGTCATTCTTTTAAACCTGTTGACGAGCCCTTCTTAAATAGAATCAGATCAGTGCCGCTGATTACAAATTTTGACAAAAGCCGTCATGCTGACAGGGACAGGAGACTGTGGCTCGGGCACAGCCCCCCACAGCTGACCGGGCGACATGCTAACAACCCCGGACAACAAGGAGGTGATGACTGCTCTGAAAGCAAAATAGACCTGCTGGTACTCATGCGTGCCAACATCGCTCCCCACGTGCTCATGGTGTTTTTTTTTTTTTTTTTTTTTACTGCCTTGCATGGTGCTATCCACTCACAGACAAAGACTTAACAGCATTTGAAGATCTGGGCATAATGTGATGTAACTACAAATATAGTAGTACAGGGTGAGCAAATCATGGTTTCATGCATGTAAGTATGAAGTAATAATATTAATGATAACAATTAATAAATAAAAAGTAAAAAATTCTGAATAAAAACCCTCTGGTTTAATATTTGAACACAAAGAAAAATACTGTAAATATTTGTATTGTAATTGTTTTAATTCATTTTATAATAATAAATATTTTCATGCATCAACTATTATATAATTAAAATAATTAAATATTTTTATTGTTCAGTAGTCCCATATTTCTGTATAGGTTTAGAGTAGTGGTAGTAGTAGTGATATTATTGTTATTATTATTATTATTATTATTATTATATTTTTTGTAATAAAAGCTTTGGTTTAATATATGAACGCAATGAAAACAAATGCACTTGTACTGTAATTGTATTAGTATATAAAATATTATTATTATTATTATTAATGTGAAATATTTGTACTTATAATTATTATATAATTAATATAGTTAAATAATTGTTCAATAGTCCCATGTTTCTTTATAGGTTTAATCTTTATAATAAAAATAATAATTATAATAGATGTGGTTTTTATTAAAAAATACATTCAATAAGGCCGGTAAAACAACAACAACAAAAACATGAATTTAGAGTGAAATAAAAAAATCATAATAGTAAATTAATCAGAGTATTTTCCATACTTGTTATCTTCAAATAAAAAAAAATGTTGATATTTTTATTTATATTACCTCTCAATAACGATCAGCATTGAGACTGCAATGTTTATCTAAAACGTTTTAATATTATTAATGGCCGCAGTAATATTAAAACGCAAGTTTATAAAGCTCACATGTGCACTGTGAAAAAAAAAAAAGCGCATCTACCAAATGCACATACAGTATGTTTAGCACCAGTCCGTCTTTGTGGTTGTGTTTTGACTGACATGGCCGTTCTGTCACGTCTCGCCCCCCGTTGAGCTGCTCCGGTATGTACAGGTCAGTCTTTAGCCATCCCAGTTATGCACATAAGCCCGTGTTGGTTTTAAACTGTAAAAATTCCTGCTAAACTGGCAGTGCTGGCGGTGGTTATGAGTGATGAAATCTTGACCCTGAATTTATGACCTGGGAACATGCACTGAGTCTTGTTTCTTTTTCTCTTTAAAGAGGGCTGAGGGAGGGCACCGTGGGCTGAACTTGTGAACCAGTCGGCTCCCTTGTTACTGTTTAGTCAAGTTTAGGTTGGACTAATCCTGGGCTCAATGCACAGATTCCACACTCAACAGCACAGATATATGGGTCTGCTCTCAATATAGCAAGCCAATAAACAACACTCCTCTTTTTGCGGAGATGGGGTATTTGTGAGGACCGAACCATGTAGAAATAAATGACGCTACTCAATAGTGTCACTGATTTTTTATTTGGATTGAACCTCTTAATTGTTGTTTTAATCTTATTTATTAGCAAAGGAATATAATTTCAGTTAAGTTACATCAGTTAGGTGGATCAACAGATCTTGATGAAGGAAGGCAATCACTATAAGGCAAGGAAGATATGTTATTTGTTTTTAAGAGTGCCCTCAGAAAGTTAGATCTAAATGTTCGTATCAATGAATGGTTTATCTAGTAGAAACACAAGGAAACGATCAACCATGGTAAAAGTATATTCGTCAGGTCTCCATTACTTCTCTCTGTGATTAGCCAACCCTCTTTCGGCCATTTTCTTTTAAGGTGACAAAGGGGATAGCCAATTGTTTTTCTGTTTATCAGAGGTGACATGACCATTGGCGCAAGTGGACGAGGAGGCCCACTGTTGCCATAGCTAAATATACATCCCTGACAGCTTCATAATAGGTTCCAGGAAGTTCAGTTGAAAATAAAAACAAAGCAACATTTCTAGCTGATTGGTTTTGAAAGGCCGTTTTTCCTTGCTGAATGGGAAAAATGTGGACTTCAGCATTCCATGGCAGTGATGCCAGTCGGATTGGATAGGCGCAGCCTTGCGTGTGCAGAACGAACGGGCCGAGATGGAGACTGCAAAAACTCGATTTACGGGAACGAGTTCTGTCACAAGCGTAATAAAACACCAAAACAACATCATATTATTATTATTATTATTCAGTTCTCATTTACAAAATTCATACAAAGAGCAAATAAAATACTCCACCTCGAGTCAATGAATTGTTGTGGGGTTAATAAATCCATATCAATGTCATACGTTTATCTCGGGACTGGCTAAAAAAAAATGAGCTAGTTGACAAGTGTGAAAGGGAATGAGGGTCTCAATTATGCACTTATAAACTAAGCCTAGCAAAGCCCGTAATGTAAGCAACATTGTGTCAAGTTTAGTCTGAAACCTTCTGAGCATTGTTGGCATGTGGATTCTGATAGCAGTTCTAGCACACTTTTTCCAATCTGATTTTTGTTCAGACAATTCCCGCTTTTTAAGTTTATTTCATTTTACATAAAACTTTTGCATTCACAATAAACTGTAAATCCAGTACACAAGTTAAAAATGTATAACCAGGATGTTTATGTGAGATGTTAAATTAGACATTTTATTAAGACTCGCTCATTCTCGTTGAAAGACGAAGAGAAACGAGTTTGTAAGAATGTTTTTATGGAAAAAAATGTAATAGAATGTCTAAATTTAAATCTTTTTAAAAAGAATGTTTAAAATGATCACTGATTAAATTGAAGGATGCTATGATTTTTTTTTATTACTGCTATTGTTGTTACTTTTTATATAGTGATAGTTTCTTAAGATAATGTTATATTATTGTATATGGTGTTTTGAAATTATACTGTTGATGTTGAATATCATGAATGTAGCCATTGTTGCTGATATCGCATTTAAACATAAATAAATGCATGCATGAATATGACTATATTCAAGATCTCATGGTTGGACAACAAATAGTTTGATCCAAGGCTGGTAAAGTTATGGAAATTTGTAAAATCATAAAAGTAATTTCTGTTTTAAATGTGCAGACATAGTCTTTAGTTATTTTTTTGGTGAGTAGTTTAAATTTGTTACGCTACGTTATTCTACTATACGCTAAGTTATGTTATGTTGCGTTACTTTAAAATGGTCTGAGTGATTAATTTCTGAATTAGCCTGGCTCAGAAGTTTACAAACCCTTGTTTAATAGTCACTTATGACTGGAAAGGTCACTGAATCTTCCTGAAAATGTGTTTAAAGTGTACTACTGCATTTTTATTTGCAAATAAATTTTTTGTTTATTTTAAACTAAATGTGTCAGGACAGTTACGCATAATAAACGGTTTGTTGAGTTAACTTGTGCTTTTGTAAAGAGAGTTGGATTGCGACTAGGAGGGCATGACCGATTGCTTGCGTAATGCATAGACGTCTCTTCTTGCTCTCCATTTGTTCAAAACGTTCTCATGTGAAAACGGAGCTCGAATGTTTACAAACACCTATCTTGCTGTTGCTATCTAGGAAGAATTTTGTCATGAATTCATAAAGATAATGCACTCCCTGGCCAGGGGCCCATGTGCTCAGCTGTCCCACATTACCGCACAGTATGGTGGAAGAGCCACTTAACGCAGCACGGTTTAAAATTACCGCACTGCTGGCAAACGGCTGCAGTATTCTGGTCCACCACCACTTCTGTAAATTGTGTTTGTATTTCTTTTTTGCTTCTCCGGTTTGGGGTAAATTATGTGCTGAGAGATGTTTTGTGACAAACAGCAAGCCCCAGGGAAGTGCACTTTAGACATCACTAGGAAAGGTTGAGATGGGATGGGAATTTGGCTTGAGTACTTTTGCTCTTCAAACTCTCAGCCCGTCAATGGAAACTAAGAGGCCGTGTTCAAGTCTTCAAGTCCTTCCGTAATTTTTCTTCCCCGGAACGGCTCTCCTAGCTTTGTGTGTGCGCGTCTCGGTGTGTGCCTTTTTGCTTTGAGAGCTACAGTAGTTGAACCGGTCATAGCTGATGTCAGTCTCGGCCTGTGGAAAGCACATTGCGCTCTCTCACCCCTCTTTCCATGCCGGGCTGCTTACAGTACTGCAGACATGCTGACCCACAGGGGAGTAATTTATGACAGTTGTCGCCTTGGTTTGCTAAGCTGCGCTGGGCATTGCCCGCCACTCTCAGCATAGCGTTTCAATATCCCGCTGGGAGTACACCCGATAGGCTTTAATGTTTGCCCACTGTGGAGACCCTGTGGTATCACTGCACAGAAATGTGGTCCCCGACCCTGTGTTGTTCAAAGTCACCAGCTGTTACCATGGAGAGGGATACTGGCACTAACAGACGTTCAGTTCCTTTGGTTTTGGTGGATGATTACACTCTGATTGTTCCTGACAATTTGCCTTTTGTTTTTCCAGTATTACCGTTTCAGTGCTGTGTAACCCGTACCTTTTTTTTTTTTTTTTTTTTTTTTTTTTTTAATTTCTTTTAATTTATTTCATTTTTTTAAAATGCAATTTTTTACATTTAATTTAATTTTTTTTCTATTTATTTACATTCCCCCCCCCCCAATTTTTTTTATTTTCTGCCGTATAAAAATTGTGTAAATGTTAATTCAAATGGTATTTCTTTTAACACCAGTCTTTGTTGCTCACTTTGAAGATTTTTATTTTTTTTATTTTGTCCTGTTCTTTGCTTTTGTGTTGTTTGTTTGTTTGTTTGTTCTTTGTGCTTTGTGCATTTTGTTTTTGTTGTGCTTTGTTTTTTTGTTTTTTCCTCAGTTCGGTTTAAAAAATGAATCCTTAAATGTTTGTGAATCAGATTTGCTGCTTTGTTTGTTGTAGTGGTAAACCAGCTAAGTCAACTACCAAGATGTTATCGATTTAATGCATTATTTCATGGCTTGCCATCTTAAAAGCAACATACCAATGTTCAAAATAATTGTAATTAGTACATTAAAACACTATGTGAAGGTGCTGGTTCACCCCCCCCAAAATTCCCAATTGTTTTGTGATGTTGCAGGTTACATTCAGTTTGTGACTGTAAAGTATTCGTCATGAAAAGACCAAGCACAGCTAAAGATCCACAACTAATCAACACAGACCCCTAATATAAAAACATAGCAATGGTCTATGGGAGTTGGTCGACACAGGACTGATCAGTTCAGACCCTCTCCAGAGGTCTTGGTTAATGCTGTTCTGCCGTGTTTGGGCTGTTCCTCACTAGGCCCTCTGCCCTCTCACTCGCTCTCACACACACAGCAAACTGAAACAGCTCAGATTAAGATTAATCCTCCCTAATGCACCGGCTCATAATATAGTCATTAGGTGACTTGAGCCTAATCCAGCCCATCTAACCACCGTGCTTTATAAAACACACACACAGGATTTGCTGTCAATGCTCTGAGGCTGGAAACACAGCATCACGTATAAATACAGGCCGCTCTGACACTTAATGCTGATTAAGGCTTCGCTGAATGGTAAATGTAAATGAAGAGCTCGTGCTGAGCTGGAGTGTGAATGGAGAGAGGCCTTCACTGGAAACTAAGTGTCCATGTTACATTAGGTGACTTCATGCTGATAAGAATAAAACAATCATCATTTACCACCCTTCATGCAGTTTTCAGTTTGCCGTTTTACTATAAGGTAACATGTTTTTATTCACACTATTTTGATTGAGTTCTGTGTGAGTCTCAAGTCAAAACCACATCAGGAAAAAGTTTGAAACAAGGAAATAAGAATTTTTTATTTTATTTTATCCCTTGCGCTGAAGCTTATGGTAGTTTCAAGTCAGGCTGCAGTAGCTGCAACACAGCTGGCTTCTCTTAAAGTGAGGAGGCCATGAGAGAGCTCTGCACCTTTGCGATTAATCAGCTGTACTCTTCTGCAGTGAAGAGCTCTGCTGGACAAAGACCACTGTCACGCTACAGTAGATAACTCATACTGACAACTCCACTCTACTGTCTGATCAAGAAGGTCAAGACAATGTTCGTCTCTTCAGCATAGTTGCAGTTTTTAATCATTATTAAACACTCGTATCGATGTCAGAGTTAGTTTAGTTGGTTTGAGAGCTTTGCTGTTATTGAATATTTGAGCATTTATATCCTTAAATTTAGTACATTACAGTATTTTTGGCAAATCAACTTATAAAACGAGCACAAAGTTTAGACCAAGAAATCAAACCAGGTATGAAAAACCTAAATTTTAATTAGTACTTATTTAGGCATATGTTGATTTGACACCGCTTGGGCAGGAGTTTACAGATTTATGCTTTTATTTATAAATTTAAAACTAATGATGAGCATTTGACAACTCCAGTTTAGTTGAACTACTCTACTTCTCAAAGGTATGAGGTCAGTATGATTTTTATTTTTTTTTATTCAGCATTATATACTTTTAAAAAAAATATATTTATTTTTAATTGAACACTGTTTCAGTTCATCAAAGAATTTCGCAATGCATCATGGTTTCCACAAAAACATTCAGCACAACTGTTTTCAAAATGAATAATAATGAGAAATGTTACCTAGTTTTATTTTTTAATACAGCAGCACACCATTCAACTTGTTGTTCCCCTTGTATCCTGACTCCAACGTGGTCTAATTGTAGGCAGGGCTTGTTTTAGTATGCGCCACAGTGTCTTGCTAACACAGTAGCCGAGGCCTGTTGTCTAAATCTACAGTGTGTGGTTGCAGGATATGCTCTCACACCCCATGGGATTGCCGTTAGTGTGGAACTGAAGGAACACAGCAGGTGAAACAAATAAGGCCCAGATTTTTCCCCCCCCCTTTCTTCCCTCTCAACACCACGTTTTTTTTTTCCTTTTTTTTTTCTCCTCTTCTCGCTCCCTTGTACTTTTCCTCTTTCAGTCCTCTCTCTCTCCTTCATTCTTTCCGTGCAGTTGTGGATGATAGTAGTCATCAGGAGTGGTGTGAAATGAGCTCCGAGCCAGAGCATGTGTGGTGATTTATCGTATTGAGCTGATCACTCTCCCAGGCTTAACCCCTCGCTGTACGCAAGTCAAACCCCCTGCAGATGCCATACCTTCAGTCAAGACAATCAGGAGGGTATCTGCAAGGGTACACGTTCAAAGGAGGCAACGGAAACAGCGGGTCTCATATTGGCTGTTTGTTTTTCCTCTAAATAGAGGCGCTAATTTGGGGCTGCCTCGGCTGAAGGACACGCTGGGGGACGTCTGAGCGCGCCATTTCTAAATAAAAAGGATAAGGATTGAATTTAATTAGACAACCAAGCATGAGTGGATTGAAATTATTATTGGGCAAAGAATGTTTTGTTTCTAAGTGACGCTAACAGTGTAGCCTTTGATAATGCTCCAGACTTTGACTAAAATGTTATTTTAATTTAGTTAAGACTATAATACTAACAATATTTTGTGAGCTAACTTAAACTATTGTCAGACATCGCAGGGAATGCAACAATGACATAGTAATATACTATATACAACAATGAATATATATATATATTAGGGCTGTCAAAAATAACGCATTAACGGCGTTAATTATGTACATTTTTATTTGCCAGGAAAGTGGGGCAACAATTGCCTCGGAGTAACTGCACATTGCATCAGTGACACGTGGGAACAGAGTGAGCCATAATATAATTTTCGTGATTTTTTTTTTTTGTTTTTTAGAAAACAGCAATATTTATATGGAGTATTGATGTGTTATGAAGGGATATGCTAGTTAGAGAGACAGGCTTGGCTGTTTCCAAATGTGAACTCTTATACACTGATTTGTATCATAAGAAAAGAATCTCCATGTCTAAATATCAGGCAAGTGGTGTTGTAACATTTCTTGAAACTTTACATGATTAGGGATGTATCAGAATTGAAACTCTCTCCACATTGTGATGACCACATCATCCCGCCACCGTGTCACGCAGTAAATCAACTCCGAATGCTACTGGGATGCTTCCTGAAGACTTCCCACCGTAGACTTATGGCGCCCAGGAAGTAACCTTCCAGCAGCAAATTCCTCAGGAAGCGCTCGGTGGAGACACACTCACTCACGCACACTCGGTGGAACTGGAATCCGTATGCTTGCCATCTCTCAAATGTTTTAATTCAGCATGATAAAACATCCGTTATTTATAAGGTGATTGAGCGTAAAGTATTTTGGAGCACAAGACCATCCATCATGAGTAGACAGCAAGCTGTGAAACACATTACTGTATGCTCCGGCCTGCTCTTCACTGCCCAGCTCTTCTCCGCTCTGTGGTCAGCCGGAATAATGTGGCTTCTGTTCAAAGTATGCAGCATAAAAAATACATTTTATTTGCAGGATAACAGGTGCAGGCTAGCCAGGAAATGTGCACTAATGAAGTCATGGTTTGTGAATGCATAGTGTTTGGACTGGACTTCTCTTGTTGTTTCCCCTATAAGTTCTTAATAATTGGTTTTGTACCATTTTATAAGAAATATTACATCAAGGAATTGATTTAAAGCTGTTGAAAGATTTGTAAAAATACAATATAAGGCAAGTTTTCTAAATGCAACAGACATTCTGAACATTTAATGTTCATTATAAATTAGATTTTTAATATCATTATTACTTTTTTAACCTTAATCTGAAATGATCTGTCAGTTTACACTACTGTTACTGAAAGAAATAACTGCTCGACACTGATGCAGTTCATCCAAATACAGTGAAATATTATGAAAGTTTTTTGTTTTTAAATGTGATGATTAACAGCCATAACTCCAGTCTTCAGTATCACATGAGCTTTAGGAAATCATTTTAATATGCTGATTTGATGCTCGTCAAACATTTATTACCGAAGGCAGAATCAAAAAGACATCTGTACCTTTTGATGTTTTTATCATACGTCTAGATGTCCTTTAAAAGTACATTTAGCTTCATATACAGCACTATTCTTTATCTCTCCCTTCTTTCCTTTTCTTTGTCTTTTTTCCCTCCTCAAAGTAGAGTTCATTCTCATACAAGCAGCATTTCACCTCTGTCAAAACTAACAGCGTTTGAATCTGCTCAGAATGACTGGAGGGTGATTTGAACAAAGCCCCCTAGGTCAAAGGTCGCCCTCGGCCCTGCTGTTTGTTTGTTTGCTTTTGTCACTCAAAATCTTTTTTTTTTTTTTTTTTTTAATATCGGCCTCAAGGTGCAGCAAACAAAGCCCCAGCCGCCCCTTGAGTGCAGGAGAGAGTGATGAGGTGGAGGAGAGAGTAGAAAAGGCTGGGATTAGGGCTGAGGGCTAGCTAAACAGGCCAGTTGTTTATCTTTGTTCAGTGAAGGTAGTGCTGTGCTGTCACTTTCTCATTCCTCACATAAAAACACGCTCCTCCTCGTGCTCTGTGCTCCCGCTCTGTAGTAGTTTAATGTAAAACCAGTTTTCCAGACTCTTTTTCTCATTAGCTTACCTAATGTTAAGAGCTTTGATCTTAAGGAACAGGCCTCTTGATGCATTGCAACAATTACTGTTATTTATAATGGCCCACCCGCACTTCTTCTCTTTTTCTATACTTTTTTTTGTGCAAATTACTGTTTAGAAGTTTAGGAGTAGTACTTTTTATTTTATTTTTAAGCCTCTGATGCTGATTTATTTTATTAAAAATACAGTAAAACATAAGTATTGTGAAATTGTTATAATTTAGCTGTCCTACAGTGTCCAATGGTCTTTTAATAATGAGAAGAAAACACCTTTGGGGATTGGGGAAAAATATATGTATATTATATATAAATATAATATATTTATGGAAATTCTTTCAATAAAGGGCATACATGTCCAATAATCTTACACACTTTACTTGGTGTACTAAGTGCTGGATTGGTGATTCAGAAACATTAATTATTGTCATAAATGTAGAAAATACTTTTTGCTGATGATTTTTTTTCTGGAAACAACTCAATATTTTGAGAAACATGGATCAGGATTCTTTTGTCTAGAATTTTCAAATTATTTGCAATAAAATCTGGAACTGGAACATATTAAATGTCTTTACTACCTTTACTACAAGGTTTTTTAATGCTCTTTGTTGACTTTTTGATCAATTTTAATGTCCACAAAAAAAATAAACTTATCCAAGACATTTGGATGTGTGTTTAAAATTGAACTGGAAATTAGGTGCTGGACGTCCGGCCAGAGGAGAACTGTCCCCAACTAAGCCTGGTTCTCCCAAGGTTTTTTCCCCCTCATTCTCTCATGGATGGGGTTTTGGTTCTCCTCTGGCTTGCTTAGTTACAGAGACCGTCTCTGCATTTCATAGATAAAGTTTAATCTCGTCATTATACATTACCTCCTACTTGATAATGTTCAGTGCTTTGCTACAATCTGTATTGTTAAAAGCGCTATAGAAATAAAAGTGACATGACTTGACTTGAATGGTAGTAGCTTTTTGGGGATGTTATTAACTTTATATATTTTAAAGCTGTTTTTCTTTTATCTTGTCCAAATGGCAAAATCAGAGGTACATTGACATCCTTTCTTCCCTTCATGCTAAGATACAGCTTTGATATTGTGCTGCAAGGGTGCAAAAAAATTACTTTGGAAGCTCTCTGAAAAGTTTTAATTTCTCTGGGGCTTTCAAATTGCCTGTTTAGGTTGTGGCGAGCATTGTTCAACGCATTTATAAAACACCACTGTGGGTTGTACCGAACGACCATATGGAGTTCCATAACATTGTTGCAACCTAATTGCCCTCTTCGACAAGTGCCAATTTTCTTCAAGAGGCAGGAGAAAAAAAAGAGCAGACGCGTTGACATGCGTCAAACTCCTCCCCGCAGATGGATCAGGCTGTGTTTGGGGCCTGAGATGAGAAGTCTCCGTGGGTTTGCCTTAGCCGTGCTGGCCTTGTTAGTTCGTCCCATCTCCCGCAGCATTAGAGCAGGCTGCTGGAAAGACCCGGCTCTAATTCCACTAGCAGATCAATAACCATCAGTGTTTGGTTTTGGGCTGCTGGCCTGGTCACGGGATGCTCCACCCCCCACCTCCTCTGCTCACCCCCATTCGCAACCCTTGTGGGCTGAGGGTTGTCTTGTTTGGAGGTAATTTTCATCGTGAGCTTGTGAACTCAATTGAGTCTCAGTTGGCGCTTATGTCTGTATGCAGTGAGTGGGTTAGGAAGGTTCAGTGAATAAAAAAGAAAAACAAATGAACATGCAGAGCAGAGAAATGCTACATACATTTCCCAACAGGTCCTGTATGCTCTTTACTAGTCGGTGAAGGTTTGATCAATCGGGCATAGTTTTTGGCAGAATACACTTGGGCTGTATGATTGGCTAAAATATGTGACATGGCAGTCTGACAAATTAAGTTATGCCTTCTTTTGTGTTTAAATTAGGCAAACACAAAGGCCCAGCAGGTCTAGTACTGAGAGTCAGCCACTGTTTGTATTACTGCTGCTGTAGCCTGATCACTTGCTGCTCTGAATAGATGTGTCCTACACACACACACACACACACACACACACACACACACTAGTCTATAAAGACAGTTGGAAAGTTGCCGCCTCTTGTTTGTGTGATGTAATGTGGCTCTTATGGAATTCTGATCTGTCAGTAGTGCTTCAGTTACATTTACTACAGCGGGGAGTCTTAAACAGTTGAGGATACTGGATACTGGATCGTTTCGGTCATTTTAAACCACTTCTGCTTTCTTTTTCATTCCTTTGAGAGCAGAAGAATATTTATAGTCTCTAAATAATGCTGTATAAAATATTTTGTCTGTCTATCTCTATCTGTGTGTGTGTGTGTGTATATATATATATCATGTTATATCATTGTATTTTTTGTAAATGCTTGTATTTTAAATAATCTGGTGGTAATACCTATTTTTTTTTTTTTTATTTATTAAATTTAGTGATGATTTAAATTTTTACTAAAAACAATACCTTACAAAAAGCACATTAATTTAATTAAAAAAAAATCTATTATCAAAGACGTTATTCATTTAATTTTTTTTATGCATTAAAAGAAAGTCTGCTAAATGCCTAAATGTAAATAATACAAGTTTGGCATCAAGTTCACATCAAATAACAAGAAACACTGACTGAACAACATTCAACTTGAAACTGAATTATAAATCATTATATAAACAATTTATTTATAGTATAAAGTTAGTATAAAAATTACATTTAAAGAGCGTAGCAAAGCCAAAGAAGCAACAGATCTTTTCTTCTGTATTGCACTGTACATACGAGTGTAAAAGATTACCAGTAAGTAGGATGTCAATTGACTAAATGTTGGAATTGCGATTTTAAAAATGGAAGCAGATAAACACAAGCGTAAATTTTAGTGATTGGAGCAGCCCTGCATACATCACCAGAAAGTAGTCTGTAATTCATATCTGGGTTAATTATTCTCATTTCATACCAACTTTAAAATCATCAAACCTATATGAGGAAATGTATGTTTTGAGCTTTAGTTTAATCCCTTTTGTAAGGTGACATTAAAAGACTTGCTTTAATTTCTCCTCAAGATACGTTTAAGTCAGTTAAACACTGCTTTAATGTGCTTTCTCCATGCTGTTCCTGACTTCGCTCTGCTGTTACAAACATTTATAGCTCAGACCCTCAACTGCTTAAACTGTGCTCTGTTTTAAGCCCTTTCTGCACCACTGCCAATTGATGTGCATGTGTAATGTGTGGCGGCGGCATCTTCTCCTCTAGGTGCTCCCAGGGGCCCGAGGGTCCAGGGCTATTTGCAGCGGTACCAGTCACACTCGGCTGCACAGGCCGGCTGTTAAAGCAGACTCGGTCCACTCATCAGAGTTTAGACCTACAGCCAGCACAACACAACGGCCAGTTGCACAATTCCCAACACGACGGGGCAAAAACTCAACGTTTTCCAAAAATTGAAATCCAATGAAAATGGGGTATTTGTGCATAACGAAGCAATAAATATAATGAAATTAGAGAAAGGCAGTCTGTGTTTTTGCTAACAGTTCCTCTTCTAGTTATGTACAGGCACAAGCGAATCTTAAGGGAGATTGTTAGGAGCCGTGCCGTGCCGTTGCTCAATTCTCTGAGCTTGTTCTCCAAGGACACGCACATACTTGGAGACTCAAAACCCTTAGCCGGAGCATACATGGATGGGTGACCGACTTTAATCCCTTTTTATTTTGGCCAATGTCACACAGAGGTCACCCCTGGTTACTGTGTGATTGTCTCACCATCATGGTCCACCACCTCGATTTCTTTATTTCCCTGCGTGGCTCCGGAGATTGCGCTGAAGTACCGAGTCATATTTAGCCTTTATTTAAGAAGATTGGCGCACGTGGGGGGAGGCAGAACGACGAGCCGCTGATGGCCGGCCGGATCAATACAACACAATTGAGTTCTCCAATCTGAGAGACTAGCTGCAGTGAAGGTGGCACTTACGGGGTGATCGCCTCTGATAAAGACTTTATTAGCCTCTATTGACAGATTCATTTGAGATCCCTCTGCCTTCATCGCCCCCACTTCACTCCAGACTGTAAAGTAATATAGTCTAAGCCCCCCTTTAAAAGTTTCTGGGATTGATGAAACGCGTTAGCGGCGGAGTTATTTTGTCCTGTGTTTTCGAAGCTTCGCCAACGTTTCTTTGACTTGATTTCAAAGTAACTTTTGTTGTTCTTCTGCCGTCCACGATTTCTTGCTCTATTCGTGAACTCGGGTTAAGTGGTAAGCACTTGAGACCCTTGTTATCAGATACCGCAGCACCGTCAAAGAGTTTTCACTGTAGGAACGGAGCATTGCTGAGCCTTCCCCCCGTGAGAATACAAAGAAAACATCAAGCTCCCCAAAGAAAGTGTGCGAGGGAAGATTTGCTTTTGGAAGCGAGTCTAGAAGCAACCTGGGCACGGATAAGACAAAGTGTGGAAATTTTCAAATGATTTTATATTTTATCTCCAAACATGCCGCAGGCGTATTAGATATCACAAGCTAATACTCTGCGGTCATATGTGCGCTCTGTAAAATTGGCTGAGGCTCGACTCTGGCTTTGAAGTCACGAGTTGTTTTTTTGCGTCAAAGTAGCTGTTCAGGGGAACCCTAATCCACCCAGTATTTCTATGGCAAGCAGCGCCTCAGTTTGACTCTCGCAGCAGGTTTTCGTGACTCCACTAATTTTTCCATTGTTGTTTTACCTGGTTTGTATTTGGTAACCCTCGCCCCCTCTCGCCGGCGTTCTCAGAGGGGCTGTTCCCCGCGCCCGGGTGGATTGGCCCGGGGTGCTTTCCCATCCACAAATAAAGAGCTCGGCGGAGATAATGAAGTATGTTGCATCCTCAGCTGCAGCTGTGTTTTGTTGGCTCTGTTAGATTAAGGCTTTATGTGTGGTGGACTCGGCTTATTTCTTATAAAAGCTCATCAATAAACTCAGCGCTCCGGGCCTAAATTCATATCATGCAACTGGCCGTTTATTTCTTGACCTCTGCTGTTCTCATCAGAAAATACTGTATGGGACACGCTGTGCAGAATGGATCTGTTTTTTTTGTCCTTTAGTATTTGTAAGAGTAGGGTTGCCCAACCATAGAAGTTTGTAGTGTGTGTTTATTGGATTCAATGTGAATGGTTTATTGGTATTACTGTAAAAAAAAAAAAAAGTTTTTAAATTGAGTATTTATTTTACTAAATGTTTTATGTTAATTCTCAGTCTGTAGCTAATAAATCATTGCACAAAATTCATTCTGATTTTTGCGAACAAGTTGATCCTTGTTTGTTTTTTTTGTTTGTTTTTTTTTGCATTGGATAAACCATGCTTCTATGGCTTTATGTAAGTAACCTATATAACCTATGTATATATGTGGTCAAAAAATGTTATAACATTTTAATTTTTCTGATTATAAACAATTTAACAGACTACTTGCGTAAAATGCATGTAAATTGTCAGTTGTCACTCTTTATCTCTCATCAGGTCTAGAGGTCTAAGATGATATTTAAATGCTTAGTTTATGATCAGAGATGTGTAGTTTTTATTGTGGATGGCAAAACATATAATGCAATGCAATAAAATCAAGTGTTTATTAAGAGATGTGCAAGTAAACACTTCTCAAAAGTCTGTTGGGTCTCATCTGCTACACACAAATTTAATATGATAAAGGTATTAATAAAAAAGTAAACCTAAATTAGTTCAGAATCTTAAAATATGATAGCATTGTGTTGTTTTCTAGTACAATAACAACAAAAAGACATGACTTGAAAAAGCACGTTTTTAAAATGATAATATAAAGCCATTTATTTGTTAAAACTGTATGAACTTGACCGTACATAGAAGATTACAGCATATACTATTTTGCTCATTCAGTAGCCTCAGAAATTTGTGTATCAAATGTTATACAGTAGCATCAGTAAAAATACATGTATCAATAGTGCTGAAGACCAGAGAAGTACTACTCTTACTCTGTTTCAAAAAAAATGGTATGGTTGCATCCTTAATGATGAGAGAGAGGCTTTAATTTTCCCAGCAGCTGTTGCTTCAGCGGGCTCGCAGCACCCCGGCCAGTTCAGTCATTTTCATTAATGCTAAATCCTACATCCTACACAGCTGCTTTAAACAAGAGCTTTTGGAAACAGAGTTGTAATAAGATACCCAGCTCTACCAAGGTGAATAAGAAACAGCCCTCTCTTTTACCCGCTCTACCTTTACTGTCCTGTTGCATATGTATGCACACATGTTTGTCGTGACACACCTCTCCCAAATCATTGTTCATGTATACTATGTGTCACAAAATTATTCTTAGCAACTGAATAATTTGTCCTATTAGCCAAAAATAGTAACTGACTGGTGTCTCATTCGTGTGTTTATGTCAGTAGGTTGAACTGCCCTCCTCTGACCTAGAGATTTCTCTTCTGTCATTCTAGATCTTTCCGATGTGGAACCCAACGTGTTTCTTAGACCTTTTCTGGAGGTGGTCCGCTCAGAGGACACAACTGGACCAATTACAGGCCTGGCACTCACATCGGTCAACAAGTTTTTGTCATATGGCCTGATAGGTACGTCTTTATTATATCTGAGAAACAATGCCTGCTGTTTATTCTCCCAGATATACCAGATAACTCAAATGTACTTGAGCATGATAATGAATACATTTGAAATACTAGACTATACTATACTACACTATACTATACTATACATGACCGTTCAAAAGTTTGGGGTCAGTAAGATTTGATTTATTATAAAGAAATGAACTCCTGTTCACTAAGGATACATAGAATTGATCAGAAGTCACAGCAAATACTTTTGTAATGTTACAAAAGATTTCTATTTTAAATAAATGCTGTTCTTCGAAAATACTATTCCTTAGATAATCATGAAAATATAAAGAATATTTCACAGCACAACCATTTTCTACATTTATAGCAAATGTTTAGTTATTTTTATTTCCCTATTTTTGATCGAAAAAATGCAAACATTTTTAAAAATCTTTCAGACCCCAAACATTATGGTAGTTTTAATGCATGTTAGCCTAAATATTGATAACTTTCCCTTTCAAACCTGTCTGAATTTCTTTCATCTATGAAGCACTAAAGAAAAGTTTAGCAGCTGTTTCATACACTGAAAATAATGTCTAGGGGCTTGCAAAAATTTAAAAAATATTATGTTTATTCACATGCATCGTAACAGTCCTGATTTTCCACATTTGAATCTTCAGAAAAAGAAAATCACAAACATGTTTTTTTTTTTATTATTTTTTTTTTTTAATTGACTTTATTTTTATTTTTTATTTCACACACACTTTAACTCATTCATTGTAAATTCTGCAGAGTGTAGCTCTGTATTTTTATATTACCGACTGCACTTCTCAGTGGTGAAGTCCTGATGTAACTTGACCAGAGTCTCTGTTCCTGATGGGTGGACTGTATTTTCTCACTGACGCAGGAGAGCTTGTTTTTCAGCAGTTGTGATCGGCACAGAGTGTCCTCTTCCTTGTTAGGGAAATATGGCTAAATACTGCCGAAGTGTGAAAGCAGCACCTTGTTCAAGACACAAGCCGTCTCTAATTAAAAAAAAATAATAATAATTTGTCCATTTAGATTTTTATACATTGCACATTGAATAAAGAAATTTAAGAATTAAGCGTCTCAGGGTTTAGAAAAAATTTAAACAAATGGCTTAAAACCCAAGAAGAAGGGGTAGTTCACTCAAAATAGAATATTCTGTCTTTAATTACTTGCCTTCATGTTGACCCTCATTCATCTTCAGAACACAAATGAAGATATTTTGCTGAAGTTCTAGCGCTTTCTGCATAGACAGCAACACAGTGCACCCCAACATGGTTAAAATAGTACTATTTTTTTTTTTTATGGTCATTAATCAAATGAGTAAATCTGGTGCACTAAGGGGAAAAAAATAGACCCTAACATGGAAAATAAAATAAAAAGATCAATAAAATTAAGTAAATAATAAATTAATTAGACAATAAAATAACTGAACTTAAAGTTTCACCCCAAGTGAATCATACAGATTTCTATAGGAATGCAATTGACACAGATGAAATAAATGAATCCCGGGCGGACACTGCGAGAGCTGCTGTCACCCTAGATGCAGCTTTGCTCCTAATCTACCATGATGCCAGCATCTCATCAGGAAGGGTTGCTATGGCAACCTGCACTCCAAACCTTGCCTCCCTTTATACATCTAGTATAAGGCATACGTTACACATGCATACTTTTCCTACAGTACATATGAAGCCATGCTCTCAAACAGGATACAGCAGAACCACGCCTGCTATAAATATAGCCTATCATTTTTAAAAAATGTTATTGACATAGAATATTTTCCTAATCTAAAAGAAAAATATGTACTAAAAACAACACAATCAGTTTTTTTTTCCCCCGAGTTTCCCCATCTACATTTATTTTTCTTCTCTCTCTCACACGCGCAGAGCTGTGTTAATCCCAGGTGAGCACTCCTGACGAGCGTGACATATTAATGCACTCGTATGAGTGTGTGATTAAATGACCTTTAGGTATGTGAGAGGTTGTGTGCTGACTGATGGGTTATGCTCATTCAGACTGCACTAATCTGCCATGAAGAGTGACATTATCATTACTCCCAATTAGCATTCCATAGACATACAGTACAGCCACATGCTATAGGCCTTACGTTAACAGCTCTGATTGATTCACAACCTTCTCTGATATAGGGCTCTTAACTTTGGATGTTGGTTATAGACTGTGTTTGATCACTACCTCTTCAGGTCTTTATTGTATAGTTTGTGTGGATGAGAAGCTGAAGAGTAACTTTATATCTGGAAACCAGCACAAAAGTGTTTTTGACAAATGTATTTTTGTTTTATATTTATTTACAACACTAGTGATCATGTATATGACACGTGGACTCTTTCTCTCTCTCTTATACATATTATATTTTAACACTTTTTTTATTTATTTGTTTATTTGTTTACAGTTTTAAAAATCTTTCTTTTTTCTTTTATTACTGTATATCACCTATAGAGGACATTTGGACTTGTTGTTGTTAGTTTTCTTAACACTGAAATCATAATATCTAAATATACATGAACCAAAGTGTGTGTGTATGTGCTCGACTATGATATGAAATGCGTTAAAGATTTTTTTTTTTGTATGTTAAAAAATGTAGTTTATATAATGTTTTGCTCCTAATTTTTATGATTTTTTTAAATCCATGAAGTTGTTGTTGTTCTTATTAATGATTTCTGGTTTTGTATTCATTAATACAATACTGGATGAAGCTGTATGTAGCTCGTATTAAACTAGAATTATATTTATTCTTTATTATATTATATTATATTATAATTTTTGTTTCATCTCCTTAACTTGAAAAATTCTTTAATTGCTTGCTCAGATGTATATTTTTAAGACAAAATGTGAAAATTGGGTTTTCCTGTCCAAACCCTTAAATACTGTATTTCTCTTGAAAGACAGGGGTGTCCTCTGTAAGATGCATGCATAGTCTTGACAAAACCCCTCTCCAGTGAACAGAAGTGAGCTGCTGGTCCAGTGAGGTTGCTGAAGTGTCTTTGGAGAGTGACCGTTCAACTCACTGTCACAACAATACAGAGACAGAATACTGCCATCTATTGGCCAGACACATAAATACAGTGATCCTCTGTACATTTGAGTAGGTCCCCTTAGAGAACTCATAGACATTCACCGGTCCTACCTTATCACATTGAAGTTGTGACCTGCTCTCCTTGATGAATTTTGCGGTTTGGTTATCAAAGGAGCGAACCGAACCAAGAGGCACAGCATCTGATTTTGATCAGTCAGACGCACTAGGCCTGTCCTGCTGTTGGAGTACAGTGAGACCTGAGCTCTTACAGCGCACTGGGGGGTCTAACTGTCACCAAACACACACACACGCACAACCCCTGTGAATTTGTTTGGCAAGGGCTAATTCCCCTCAATCTCAGGCCTGAGGTCGGTGAGCTCGGGGGGACGGCCGTATTGACAGATATCCAGATCCCACTTTTTCCCACTCTCTCTTTCCCACTCTTCTTTTTCCCAGGCCGGTACTCAAACCGAAGGCTCACTTACACAGCCACTTATCCCTCTAAAAACTTCAACAGCCACACACACACACTCACCAATGTACGTGGAGTGTTTAGTAAAGTGCTTTTCAGATCCCACCTACTTTTGAGCTAAAAAGTTGGTATTAAAAAAAAGTTGCATAATTTGTGACACGATACGCTAGATTTCAAGCAGATCAGAAATGGACATAAGCAATTTTTTTGCCAGATTAGTGCTCATGCACGCATGGTTTAGGGGTTAACGCAGGCTCACTTCTCTGCGATGAGCAGTTCTTTCACTTAAGGGACACTCTGGTGTCTGAATGTACTTTTACTTAACCTTTTAGTACACGACAGCTGTTTGAACCTCTTTGATACTCTCATACACATGCACAAAGACCCTCCAGCCCCACCCAGACTTCAGTTATTTCAACAATGACTCTCTCGCTTGGCTGTGTAGACCGTGCCAAGTGAGGATTAGTATTTTAGATGACTTCTGATGTTGTGCTGAATAGACCGTGGCTCTTGTTTCCGTGGAGATGAGCTGTTTGGAAGGGGGTCCCATGTTTATTGTGAGCCTGCCTCTTCATTGCCGTTCAGTTCACTCATACATTTTCACTCGAAATTTAGTTGCCCAGTCATTGTGCCACATCAGCACGTTATTTAACTCTGTAAACAGTCATTTGTAAAAAGAAAAAAATCAGCATACTGGTGTTTAAAACCATTTAAATGCTTATTCATAAAAATAAATGATCCATAGTTAATGTTTTGAGCAAGTGTATAACCAGACAGTGTTCAAAACTATCACCTTACCTTAGCCCGGTTCACAATGGGAAGCTTGTAATGTTTTCTAATTTGAGTCTCACTTGTAGGTTTTCAAGTACGTGTCATTGTGTCATTACATTACAGTATATCTGAAAACACAAAGTTGTCCCGGCTAATAGGATATATCTCATGTGAGAATCCTGCAGGTGTCGGATGATAAATAGCAGCTGAAATAATTAAACTTGTCATGTCGGATTGTCATCCAAAAAGCATTGTGCTTATGAAACACAAGTGGCTAAAATATGATTAGATTGCAGTTTTAAATGTGCAAAGTTTTGCATTTTAAAGAGGAAGAATAATACTTTACTTTTTGTGTTAAAAGAATTACTTATAAAATGACAATTAGAGGACTGGACAGAAATTGCTATCTACATGTCACCCTAATACACTCTACATAAACCTCGTCATGTGATGTAGTTAACATGAACAGTTCAAGAACAAAGTTTAAGCATGATTTGCATGATTTGATTTAGTTCTGCACGATTAATCATATCGCAATACATTACAGCAGATGTTGAGATTTATATTAAATAAACAAATGCATTTGTGGACGTTACATGACATTCATTCTTGTGTTCACACCAGACGTGAATGAAGCGTTAAGTGCGAGTGATTTTCATGTTAAGTCAATGCAAAGATGCAATTGACATCCTTTAGCGCGAATTAGGCGGCGCGTTAGACGCAGCACGGAAGCAGCGCGTATGCTGAGCAGAAGCAGCGCGCGCCAATTGTGCTTTCATACTGGCAGCTTGTACTGCAGCAGGCTATAGACAAGCATCTTTCTGTCGTATTTTCCAGCATTCTTCTCCGAACTTGATTTGTCATTTCTCTGCAACTGCTACGCGCTTCTGTGCCGCCCGTGTGCGCTCATCCGTTAACATGGGTGCGGAAAAAAATATGCGCTGCTTAAAACCGGCGTAAACTCGACATGTTCAAGCGTCCAACTAAATGTCTTTTTTTAAAATAATTTTTTTAAAGAACAAAAAAACACATACTGACTCCAATCATTTGAAATATAGTGTATATATAATATAATGTAATGATATATTTTGTAACTTTATTGTGTAGTATATAGTATTTAAATTTAAATGCACATTATTTAATAGTTTTGTATTAATTTATTTAATCCAGTTGTTCCTCTGTGTCAGAACAGGCAGGCTGTTGTAGTAAAGCTTGACAATGCTAAAAGGGGGCGGGGCTTATCAGAAGGTCAACACCACACGAGCTCCTCCTTCATATCTGACAACATTTTGCATAACGGTGGTGGAAATGAACCTGGCTTCAACCAGTATATTGCCCTCCTATTTAATCATTGGGCAATTATTAAAGAGTTGGCCCTTTTCCAGACCTTAATAACTATCTGGGTTCTCACTCAGAGTTCAGAGTAAAGTCTGTCCTGTGTGTGTGTGTTATTTGCCTGCTAATAAGTGGAATGCACTCTTGTGTCAAGGCTTTACCTGCAGTCACAGCCCCAGCCTCCTCCCCAGGCAGCCTGTGCTTATTAGTTAATGAAATGCTCTTTAAAGGCGATGGGAAAGGAAAAGCAGCCTGGCTCCAGCTTGCTATCTGGCCCTGCTTGGGTTTCAAAACATCGTTGCCTAGACAGCCAATTTAGCAGGCCGTCCACAAAAGCGTACACATCTGGTGATTAGATGTCAGATGGCTGTTCTGCGCTCTTCACATGGAGCGTGGTCAGTTGATAGCGATGTGGGGGTTGAACCGGTGACCAGGTTAATTGTGTAAGATTAATCATGTAACCGTGGTCATGTCATTATGACCCTCGTACTGCTTATCTGGCTGAGAATCAGGAACATTAATGAGAGAGTGAGGGGGAATATATTAGGATATTTTTAGTTTGTTTTAAATTGCACCGTCTCTGTCCTCCACAGATGCCAATCATGAAGGGGCAGCAGAGGGCATCGAAAACATGGCCGACGCAGTCACACATGCGAGATTTGTGGGCACCGACCCTGCCAGTGATGAGGTGGTGCTGATGAAAATCCTCCAGGTAATGCACTACAAAACAAGCACTATTACGTATTTGAGTGGTGGGGCCAATTTTTTTTTTTTTGGTATTAAAATTTTTTGTAATTTTAATTTATTTTTTATTCTGGACGTTTTCAATAATATAATTATTTAATATGTATTTTAATTTATTTATAATGAATATTTAGTTTTTAAATGTGTGTAATAGTACATCACTTTTTTTTTTTTATTGAGTTTTCTTTGACTTTTTTCACTTGAAGTCACTTCCCCAAGGCTGCATTTATTTGATAAAAAAAAGTAAAAAAATATTTTAAAAGATTACAGTTTATAATAGCTCTCATTGTTATATAAACTAGTCAACATTTGAAGCTCATTTAGATTTAAAAATATAGTTTGATCGCAAATCATCATCGCTTATTTTTGTAGAAACCTTGATGCAATTTTTAAAAAAAATTTTGATCAGTGGAAAAATAATAATGATTCAAAATAATGGTATTTATTTGAAATATAAATGTGTAGTAACATTATAAATGTCTTATATCTCTATTATACTGTATATAAACATCAGTGTGTGTATATATAACAAGTTATATTTGTACTTACGAAATAAAATTGCAACACGTTATACTGGAAAAGTCTGGGGAATCAGAGGAGACATTTGATAGCTTGAAATGCTCCCAGATAAGTGACGTTTAATTTATAAGTATGTCATTCTTTTTTAAAATCATTCTATTGTTATTTCCAGGTTTTAAGGACTTTGTTGCTGACTCCCGTTGGAGCCCATCTGACCAATGAGTCTGTCTGTGAGATCATGCAGTCCTGTTTCCGTATATGCTTTGAAATGAGATTAAGTGGTACGTGAAATTAAGGGGAAACTATAAAAAAAAAAAAAACAGATCTTGAATTTTCGTTGTGCTTTTCTGTAAATAGTGCATTGTAAATGGCCTTGTAGGAAAGCTAAGTGTTGATCATCCTGAATCTTGAACTGCTCAATATGTGAATCTGCCTCCTGTGCTCTCAGGACTATGATAAACCCTTGCTCTAATCCTGACCAAACAAGAGTCTGGACTCTGAGCCCCTCGGGTGCTGCTCTTGTCCTCTGGACTAACATTTCCTTTTCTTTCTCTCTCTCTCTGTTTTTTTTTTTTTTTGCTCTTTTCTCATCACAGAGCTGCTGAGAAAGTCAGCTGAGCACACGCTGGTGGACATGGTGCAGCTGCTCTTCTCCAGGTAACTAGAGAGAGAATGGAAGAGGGGATGTAGAGATGGGGATAAGGAACAAAGTCGTGTTCTTGCTGTTCACATAATCAAACCGAACCTGAGACCAAACACAACAGGAACTGGGTCTGTCTTCGTAATGGGCTCTGGTTTCACTCTCAGGCCTCTCTCAATTACCTCCGGAGGTTTCTGACTTCCCCCTCACACGCAGACAGGGACAGGTGAAAGCATCAGTCTCTGACAATGCAAAGCATGGCTAATTACTAGGCCCACACAGAATCTGTGTGGGGGGGGGCATAACAATTGCTTCATCAGTAAGATTTTTTAACATTTTTGGTAGTCTCTTAAGCTCACTAAGGCTGCGATTATGTGATCAAAAATCTATTTTATAGAATGCAGCTTATTCCTATGATGCAAAGCTAAAAGTTTAGCTATAATTACCCCAGTCTTCAGTGTCACATGATCCTTCAGAAATGAATTTAATATGCTGATTTGCTGCGTTAAGAAACGTTTCTAATTATTATTCATGTTAAAAAAGGATTTTTTCTTTTACTAGGATTAGGACTGTCACTTATTTAATTTTATAAATTACATTTTTTATAAAATCTAATAATTTTACTTGTTTTAATCAATTTAAAATGTTTCTTAAAAAGAAATTAAGTGTTGAATTCAATTGCATATAATTAATTATTAATATGTCCAAAAGAAAAAGCAGCAAATAGGAGTGTAGTAAATGAATGCTGCTTAATTTAACAGCCGTTCCCTTAAAATCAGTGTGGGAAATATTGGAAAAAGTTAACCACCTGGGCCTACTTTAGAACCTTAAATTATTCATGATATCCTTTGTCTATGTTAGAATATTAAGAATATTAAATTCCAAGGTGATATTCAAACGCTGCAAACACTTCTTGGTCGTAAAAGTCCAGCTACAAATTTTCCATGCAGGTATAGTGCACTGACATCATTATATACTTGAAAAGGCCCATATATCATAATATCCAGAAATACGTATTTCTGACTAGTTCATATCTAACATGCATTTCTATGATTGTGGTGTAATTGTGAGCAGAAGGCCTTAGTCTTCTGGTGCAGGTCGTAGCGTACTGCTGCTCTAATGCAATAACATGATTATGGGGTGGCATTTATCAGAGGTGCGTATCCACTCGCATTAGACTTCCAGTCACATCCCGCACAGACGAGAGGATGAGGCCGCGGAGCACATCTCACTCTACCCATCTGCATACAGATTAGGGACACACACATACATACACTCACACGTATGCATGCGCAACAAAGCCATAATGACAATTTATTCTCTTAGGGAATGCTTTATCAAAAAAAGAACAGATCATATTTTTTTGCATTGTAATGAAGCGTCTGAATAATATAAGTGTGTTTTGACCCTGTTTTCGAACCATGTAAACATCCTGTTTGTTTTTATAATTTCACACACTGTAAACATCCTTCAGATGAGTAGCATTCATTAATCATTTTTAATTATAGCTGATAACACCTTTTTAATCTCAGAAATGAGCACACACACACAAACTCACAACCTGAGTTTGCCGCTCCCATTGTGCATGTTCTTATTGCCCAGACCCTCTTGTCCACGTCGCCTTCACAATGAGGGTGTGAAAGGCCTTAATAATGAGTGTGTGTGTATTTCTGTGTGCCTAAGGGTAATAAGCAGTGAATGTAGTGTGTGTGTGTGTGTGTGTGTGTGGTCGAGAGAGAGCCAGAGTAATGAACAGCGGATCTTATTGAGTGCTCAGAAGGAGGCTTAAGCAGCCTGCTGAAAGCATTAGGGATGTTAATCTGTTGGACTCACAGATCATCCTATAATCAAGCCGGCAAGACAACACTCCATTAACGCGGAGCAGAGTTAACATCAGGAGCCGTCTCTCCCAGCCTGCCTGTGCGAGCGCTGACATCTCACTCATGGAAAAGCTGCAGTGTCCACACAATACGCACACATGCAGACAATGCCTTCCAGGCTGAGAACATCGTTTGTCTAATTCAGCTAATGAACCAGTGCAGGGGGTCAGAAGTCACGCCCTGGGAACAGAGATGCTGACTCTGCGGACTTATTGTCTCTCCTCAGATTTGGTTTCAGAGAGGTTTCTCGGAATGATGATTCCAAATGAGTTGATTGATCTGCGCTTTGGGAAACTAGATTTAGCTCGAATTTTACTCTGAACATTTGGAGTGTTTAATTTTCAGATATTTTTAATGCCAAAGTGCCCAGAAAATGATAAAAACCCTCCTTTGGGACCCCTTTTCTCATATAAGGTGTATATTTTCAAAATTGCATTGATAAAAAAGTGGATATTTATATTGTGTTAGAAATGTTATGATCATATAATTATATTATAGAGATATATAATTATACAAGTAATTGACTTTTATATTGCACTTAATTTTTTACTTTGCATTAAATAGAAAATGTTTTTTTCACAATAGTAAAGGATGTAAATACAATAAATACAATAAATACAAAAATAATAATAATTGTTTCATGCAATCTTTAGAAAGTAAAACAGAAAATTCTGAAAATGTCAAATAGTATTACATTATTCTAATATCTCATCTATTTTTTTAGTTTAACCCAAATTTCTTAAGTAATTTACATGCATGTGGACTTTGATAGCTATAATTACATTGCCCAGAGGAAAATAAAATCCACAGACCCCCAAGCACTTTCTTGCAGCCCCCTAATTTTGTCAAATTTGTGTTTTGTCCTTGTAAGTATAACTATACATGTAAGTAATGTTAAGTACATGCACTTACTATGCGGTTGGGGTTACTTGCATTCAATTATAAATAATTGTTATTATATTAGAACATTTTACAGGTAACAATGTTAACTATGCATGTATTTTTTTTTCTGACCAGATTTTGGTTCTGTATTTGTGCTAGTAGTAGTCTAAAAACGTCCCTTTTCACCTCTGTACCACTCATACTATAAGAAGTGTTGCAATACCTCACTGTAATATTGTAATATTTGTTTTTCAGATTGCCACAGTTCAAAGAGGAGGCCAAGAGTTATGTGGGCACTAACATGAAGAAGGTAAATATAAAATCCTCTCCATTCTCCCTCCAGACCCTTTACACTTGTTTCCCATTTGCCTTCCTCATTTTTAATTTACTTTATGAGCTTTGTTACGTAGAGGTCTCCATACCCATAAGTGAGGTCAGTTGCTGTTGCATAAGTATTATACCTGTGTGTGTGTGTCATCTACCATCAGGTCAGGAGATGGAAAATAGTATGTAGTGAGTTAACTGTGTTTTCCAGCCACAGTTGGTTCTGCAGTTGAAAGACCTTTGCTTGTTTTCATCTCAATTATTTAGGGATCAAAGACTCTGTCTTCTCCTGTCTTTTCATACCTGATTTTTGTTGTTGAGTTCATCCTGTGCCCATTTGCCTGTTCCAACTCGCAGATCCCAGGCTGTATTCTGGACACACAGGATTTTATTTATGCAGATCAGCCTAGAAACACCAATCAGACGGGCTTAGAGAGGGTATAGCACATTTACATGCATTAAAACAGCAGTTTATTGGGTTGCAGCTAGTGCATAGGCTGGGACGCATGGCTTCACGTTTGAATGCATGGTGGGGAGATTCGCTAAGGAATTAAAGCAGCCATTTTTCATAGCAGCAAAAATGAGTTCTCATCTTTTTATAGGGATGTTCTCCATCTGAAGTTATTTTGACAACATCAATAGCATTTGATTTATTGTTTCAAGACAACTTTGAATTATCTTATTTTAAAAATTTGCTTAAATTGAATAGTTTTACTATTTCTATTCACAGACAGTACTTTTGAAACAAGTTCATTTGAGTTCATAAGATATATATATATATATATATATATATATTGTGTGTATGTATACAGTACAGGCCAAAAGTTTGGACACACCTTCTCATTCAATGTGTTTTCTTTATTTTCATGACCAATAACATCGGTAGATTCTCACTGAAGGCATCAAAACTATAAATGAACACAAAGGTGGAACAAAAAATGACTGAAAACATCTTTTATATTGTAGTTTCTTCAAAATAGCCACCCTTTGCTCTGATTACTGCTTTGCACGCTCTTGGCATTCTCTCCATGAGCTTCAAGAGGTAGTCACCTGAAATGGTTTTCCAACAGTCTTGAAGGAGTCCTCAGAGTTGTTTAGCACTTGTTGGCCTGCCTTCACTCTGCGGTCTAGAGTGAATAAATGCCCAACAGTGTCACCAGCAAAACACCCCCACACCATTACAGGCTGGTGACTGGGATGAACATGTCTTTAGAAGCAGAGGTTACTCTTGGTCTTCCTTTTCTGGGTCGGTGTGCCAGTTTCGTTGTAGCACTTGATGGTTTTTGTGACTCCACTTAGGGACACAATTAAAGTTTTAGCAATTTTCCGGACTGACATTTCTTAAAGTAGTGATGGCCACTCGTTTTTCTTTAGTTAGCTGATTGGTTCTTGCCATAATATGAATTTTAACAGTTGTCCAATAGGGCTGTCGGCTGTGTAGTAACCTGACTTCTACACAACACAACTGATGGTACCTGATAAGGCACTCCTGCACTGTAAAAAACAAACAAACATATTTTTAAGGTAATATACCGGCAGCTGGGGTTTTACACTGCAGAAATGCAGAAATGTTTCAGCAGCTGGGATGCCACAATAAAAAACATCCCTGTCATTTTCATATCAAATTATTAAAAAGATAATGATGCTGTTCCATCACATGTATTACTTAACACTAAATATAACATTTTCACATTTCTGTACACAATTTTTACAGATTGCTTAATAAATTCTGTATCACAGCATCTCAATATAACAGCATGCATATTGAGTAACTTCACATTGCCAAAAACAGTATGCACGTTTCTTATTAATTTATACCATTAACATTACCACATAGAATAGGCAATTTCACTTTTTCTAAAAATAGTACTACGTTTCATTTAAAATTTTTCAACAACTTAGTATGTGTCAAGAGCCTAAAAGTCTCGAAAAGTTTTAATTATACTCTTTATGTTTATCTATTACAATACAGATTGTGTCAAAGAAGCTTTACAGCATTAAAAACGAAAACAGTGTTTTGAAGGAACCATACAGTGTTTAAAACAAAGTTACAAACGAACAAAGCCAATATTGTGCAGAAAATATGCATTTTACCTGCTTAGGAGAGGTATCCTTCCTCCATATGGTATTATTAAAGTTACAGGTTTGCCATGTTATTTTACATAGGATATGTATATTTAAAGTCTATTCCATGTAATTTTCCACTTTTTTCCATATTTCAGAAATTAAAAAATAACAGGAAAAGTCTGTAAAATTACAGTTTTTTTTAACAGTGTGACTATTTTGAAAAAACTAGTGTCCAAACTTTTGGTCTGTACTGTATATATGTATATATAGTAGGGGTGTAACGATACGCGTAATCGTATTGAACCGTTCGGTACGAGGCTTTCGGTTCGATACGCATACAAACCGATTGATTCAGAAAAAAAAGAGAAAGAGAATAAACTGTGTAAAATATAATGTTTTCAATGCTACGCTCAACCAGGCAGCGCAAACAACGGGACAGGGAACCCGCGTCTGCTCCTCCCATCCCCAAACAGAAGAGAACCAGAAACACACACATTACAAACTATCCCTGCGACATTCAGGTAACGTTAGGCATTTCCCTTTGCCATTTCAACCCAGCATCCAGCTGTTTAACCAGAGCTGCATCT
>JAUCNO010001053.1:11031068-11059213 GCA_032353835.1 Enteromius viviparus
TCCTTGTGAGACGCAGAAAAGGTGAACTGATGGATTCCACATGCCTGGTTCCCACTGTGAAGCATGGAGGAGGAGGTGTGATGGCGTGGGGGTGTTTTACTGGTGACACTGTTGGGGATTTATTCAAAATTAAAGGGACACTGAACCAGCATGGCTACCTCAGCATCCTGCAGCAACATGCAGTCCATCCAGCGACATGCAGTCCATCCAGTTTGCGTTTAGTTGGACGATCGTTTATTTTTCAAACAGGACAATGAACCCAAACACACCTCCAGGCTGTGTAAGGGCTATTAGAAGGAGTGTGATGGAGTGCTGCGGCAGATGACCTGGCCTCCACAGTCACCGGACCTGAACCTAATCGAGATGGTTTGGGGCGAGCTGGACCGCTGAGTGAAGGCAAAGAGACCAACAAGTGCTTTTTTTGTTAAGTACATAACTCCATGTGTATTCATTCATAGTTTTGATGCCTTCAGTGAGAATCTACCAATGTAAATGGTCATGAAAGTTAAGAAAACACATTGAATGAGAAGGTGTGTCCAAACTTTTGGCCTGTACTGTATGTGTATATATGTATGTGTGTGTGTGTGTGTGTGTATATTCATATATATGAATATACACACACACACACATTTACCATATACATAGTACACACATGTGAACAAAAACTTTTATTTTTAGTGTAATTAATCACAATTAATAATTTGAGAACACTTGTAAAAATGTATTTTTAACAAATCTAAAAATGCACAAAAACAAAATGTTTCTCTGCTTGTCAGGCAAATGTGTTGTTAAATTATTATTAATTTAAAATCTTAGGGGTTGTTTGAAGAAAATTTTTTGTCTGGCAAAAACTTGGGGAACCCCTGGTCTGTTGTAACTGACCTTGTGCCACAGTAGCAGTCAATGAAGCTTAATCTGCTTAAAACTCATAACATCCCTTCAAAAAAAACAAAAAACAGGAATGCAAGTAGTAATTATTATGCATCGTTAAACAATGTTATTTGAATATGGAAATATTAAGGCTTGTAAATAATACTTCAAAAACGAGTATGAAATTATTTTAGAGAGATCTTATTCTAAAGAAAGAACATTAGAGGAACAGTCATGGGTAAACAATGTAACATACCTGTAGTTTAGGTCCAGCTTTATACTTTATGCAAATACTCTGAGTTGAGGTGAAACCACATCAGGACTTCTATTTTCATATTTTCATTTTGGTTCAATAGTTTTATTTGAATGTTGCTTTCTGTATTTGAATTTATATTCATTGGAGTGGGTTTTTTGTTTTATTCTTTAAAGACCAGAAATCCTATTTGACTGCAATTTTGCATGCTTTATGTGTTCCTGGTCTTTTTATTGCACCTATTTTTTATTATACTTGGTTAGTCTCCCCAATTAATAGGTGTCTGTTTGTAACGTATGCTGAGGTGCTACTCCCCCCCTCGTTTCCTCTCGGAGATGCATCAGGTTAATGTCGTTGAATGGGTGTGTTACTGAGTTCCTGATAATGAATGTGTGTGTGCATGGATGTCGATTTCTCCCATGTACACCCCATGCATGAAGTTCTATGTGCTCCCATGCATCTTCCTCTGAGCTTGTGACATGTCCATCACTAATCCCGGGGCCTGCCCCTTCTCTCCTGAGGCTTACAATATCTTATGGAAAAACAAACGAGTGCAGGTAAGGAAGAAGAGATCAGACTCACTTTAACCTTGTACAACCCCCATGTTTTTAACCTGTGACAGTGTTTTGACAGTATAACAGGTCCAGGTTGAAGTTCTTTGTTACATTTTTGGTCTTATGTTGAATACAGGGTTTCTTGAAAGCTTGTGAAACAAGCTGAGACAAGCGTTAGATGGTTATTTGATACGGTTTTAGTTTTTGTTTTTAATGTATTTTAATTAAAAATGCTTTTAACTGCATTCTTTTGCTAATGTGTATGAAAAACAGACTAAAATGCTAGATGGTTTCCTGCACCACTAAAGAGGGAAATAATCTGGTTCTGAAAGTAATATTCCCATTCATTTCCTCCATAGGGGAGTTGCTTTGTAACAATAATGCTATAAAGACAGACTTACTGTGAACCGAGCTTTTTAATTGATGGTAAATGCTTTTGTTGGTGAATTCATGGTGAATCCTCATGATTCTTTACAGAAATCATCAATCAGATGATTTTTATTTACGTACAATATTATAATTATGTTGGTGAAAAATTATTACATTTGCAAATAGAATGATTATTTGTCTTTTTCTTAATTTTTTTTTTCTGTTGCACTTTCACAAGCATTAATCAAGAGAATAAATGAACTTTTCTGTAGTTTGCTTATTTGTTATATTTATCATCCACACATTAACAGTATATTACATGAAGAACTGTAAGGAGGGCGGTTGAACTCTTTTTGTTAATTAGAATTGTTAGCTTGCTTCTATTAAAATGACACACTTTATGTTGTGGCACAGATGTTGCGTAAGTGCATTTATTTAGCAGCCAGTGTGGAGAGAGCATGTGCACAAGGTTGCCAGCTTGGAAAGATTAGTAAAACACTGGGCAGAAAATGTATCCATTTAAGAGAGAAGCTTTGATTAGGGAATTTAAACTCTTGACATCTGGCATGGAAGCTTGTGAAGGCTTGTTACTCATTCAGAAGAAGGGAAATGTAAAAAAAAAAAACAGTGTGCAAATATTACAGGCGTTTATATTAATTAATGAAAGCAGTAACTGTGGTCATGAATAAAATACAATTAATCGTGCAGCCTTATTTTATGAGATTCTACTTCCAAATTAAAGCTATTAACTAAATTAACTACAACTTGTAACAAGTTCTGTACTTTTGTCTGATTCTCATATTTTATTTGCTTTGAAAACTTTCCCTATGGGAGAAGGAATGGGTAGCTGAGTTGTGAGTTTGCTATCTGAACTGAACGTAAAATACAGTTAAAGCATAACGCTGACTGTTTTCAGAAGGCATTACCATCACAGATTGGTGCATTGGTTACTGTAGAAATCTCAGTCGAAAAACTTGAAACTTCAAAAAACATATTTGTTAAAAAAATAAGCAAAAAAAGAAAAATAAAATCTCAAAGATCAAATGATTTAGTTCTGCTGTTCTGTGTGTGAGGGTGCACTACTGTAAGATTAAAAAACAAAAAAAAGTAATTGGTACCGGAATCATTTTAGTTGCTTGTGGTCCCTAAACAAATAATAACATAAATCAAATACGTTTTTCTGATTCAAACGTGTATAAATACTGATAAAAGGGAACACAATCACCTCAGCATACGCAAAGATCCAAAAGTTTTTTTAATTAAAAAACATGACTGTGTGCATGCTTATGCATCTTTTTGATTGGTGGCATTGTTTTTTATGGTAAACTGAGATGTGATGAGATTATGTTTTCGTCTTACGCTCCTGCCTGGTTCTTTGTGCAGTGAACTGCAGCATTTGGCTTGATTTAACAAGTCTGTGTTTGTTTTGAAGCTGAAGATGAGAGCCGGGGGAATGAGCGAGTCGTCCAAGTGGAAGAAACAGAAGCGTTCTCCCCGCCCCCCTCGTCACATGGTTCGCAGTCCCTCAGGACAGATGGAAACAGGCCAGTCCAGCACCCTCACCAACAACCTTTCAGGTACACCAACATGAGTCAGTTACTAGTGTTATTTTCTTTTATGCTAATGTTTAAAATTTTACGAACGAAGCCTCTTTACATGTTAACATGAATAAACGGTGAAAAATACTACTGTAGTTCCTGTTGATTTCAACATTTACTAGTGCTTTATTAAAATAAAAAGTTGTATCTGGTAAAATGATTTAATGGATCTGAGCTAATATGAGCTAACAATGAACAGCTGTATTTTTTTTTACAAATTTGTAAATAACGTTAACAAAGCTGTGCTGTCATTTTGGGCAATTTAATGCATCCATGCTGAATAAAAGATTATTTTTTCACAAAAATGACCCCAAACTTACAGTGGTGTGTATGTACAAATACTTAGTAATACATAAATATCAATAGCACTTTATATTAGGGTCTCTTGATTAATTGCTTATAAGCATGCATTATCCTAGAATGAAATATCTAAACTTAATTACTACCTTGCTAACTATTAATAAGCAGCAAAATAGAAATGTTTCCAAAATATCTGTTTAAGAAACAAGAAGCAGTAGTGAATTGCTTCACTGATATATATTTTGTGTACAATGTATTTTTGCCATCATAATCATCCTCTGAAGATTCAGTTTTGTTTCATCCTGTTTTGATGTTAAGAAGCATGTGCTGTCACCCTGTCCTCATCTTATTGTGTTTATTTCAGGTGGAGTTCCTTTCATAGAGCAGCACAGTGGAGGTTCCTCTACTCTTCCTGGTTCAGACAGTGCAGCGTCCTCCATCTCCAGCCCCACCACTGACAGCGGCTTAGACACCGGCTCTAAAACCACATCGAAGGAAGACCTCACAGACCTGGAGCAGAGCAGCTCAACCGCCACCACTCCCATGACACCCTCCGCAGAGCCAAGTAGACTGGAATCACCGGTATCCCTCAGACCGCCAGTAAAAATATATCCAAGTGCATGTGTTCAGAGCTTGATGGTGTGGTGTACTGTGTCATCAGTCTGAGGGCAGGCAAGTGGAGCGTGCCCAGTCGGCCTCAGTCGAGTCCATTCCTGAAGTCCTGGAAGACCGAGACTTGCTGGCTGACCAGTCTGATTCGGCATCGGTTCACGACATGGACTATGTGAACCCAAGAGGAGTTCGCTTTACACAGTCCACCCAGAAAGAGGGTAAGAGGAACAGTCCATCCAAAATTTACATCAAAGACCTGACGTCAAACCGGCTTCGTACCAATTGTGTTTCCCCCAGGTGCTGCTCTAATCCCATACGGTCTCCCGTGCCTGAGAGAGCTCTTCCGGTTCCTCATCTCTCTCACCAACCCACATGACCGCCATAACTCTGATGTGATGATGCACATGGGCCTCCAGCTGTTGAACGTTGCGCTAGAAGCCGCACACATCGCCCCCTACCAGTCATTGCTCTGTCTTGTCAAAGATGAGCTCTGTAGGCACCTCATACAGGTGAAACTTAGAGAAATGCGCAAGTTAGATCAGAGAAGAACTGTTTTCAACTGTAGTAAATATTCTGTGTCTCTTTGTAGTTGTTGAGCGTGGACAGAATGAATCTATATGCCGCCTCCATACGCGTGTGCTTTCTTCTCTTTGAAAGCATGCGAGAGCATCTGAAGTTTCAGCTTGAGGTACGTGACTGAATGATGGTGAGAGATGTCATATTAGATGCAGGAAGTCACTTTTTGTATGTCTCCACAGATGTACCTGAAGAAGCTAATGGACATCATTACCTCAGAGAACCCTAAAATGCCCTATGAAATGAAGGAGATGGCTCTGGAGGCCGTCGTGCAGCTCTGGAGGATCCCAAGCTTTGTCACAGAGCTCTACATAAATTATGACTCTGACTTTTACTGCTCCAACCTGTTTGAAGACCTCACCAAACTGCTCTCTAAGGTGAGAGGTGTATTTAACAAATAAATACATATATTTAACATTTTTGCATTACATATTTTTCTAAAAAACAAACAAAAAAATGATATATATTTTTTTTTTGAAAAATATGTAATGCAAAAATGTTAAATATATGTATTTATTTGTTATATGAATATAAATATACACATGTAAGTCAATGTAAATATTTTCTGTATGTGTGTAATTTTATATACATAATAAATATACACAGAACACACATTTATTATGCAAACAAAATGACGATTAATCATTTGGCAACTCTAATAAAAATATAATAACCCTAGTTTGTATTAATATTCTGTGCTTCTGGTTCATAACAGTTAAACAAGCATCAGCTGATGATTGCTTTGGGAGTTTTACATTTTCAAAGAAACCTTTTCACAAGCACATTGCTAGAAGGATTAGGCATTTACTTTATTTATTTATTTTTTTTATTAGCATTATTATTTTTACAGGACATTTTTCACCTCTAATAGAAATTCCAGAAGATTTCTGACATTATATGTGTTTTTGTACTCCAGAATGCCTTTCCGGTTTCTGGGCAGCTCTACACAACCCATCTCCTTTCACTTGAAGCCCTACTGACAGTGATTGACAGCACAGAGGCTCATTGTCAGGCCAAAGTGCTCAACAGCGCTGCACAGCGGGACCAGTCAGATTCAACAATCATCGAAGGAGACGGTTCGGTCAATACAATCATCGATTCAACAATAGGTGGGCAGAATCAAGAATCCCAGAAACCATGTAGCAAATGATAAAGGAATAATCTTTTTAGTTTCTCATAATAACAAACTCTTCTTTGTTCACTGTATACAGAGCCTGGCAAATCTGCACCCAGTTCTAATGGGCAGGATGCTGTGGTGTCAGACACTAGGACCACCTGTCCTCCCACCAGTGGTCATCTGATGGCAGAGAAGATGAGATTAGGTAGACAGGATCAGGAGGAGACAGACACGGGTACTTTACTGTTGTTTTCACCGTAAAATGCAAAAAACAACCAAGACTAAATGTAATCAAATGCTGCGTTGTCTTAATCCGGCAGAGAAGAAAAGCTTGAAGAAGCCTCATCGTTTCACCAGCTGTCTTCCAGACTCTCAGGAACTTTTAGAGATCAAAAACAAGAAGAAGGTGAGCTCTTCATGTGTAGTTATTTGCATTGTGATTGTCAAAACCTTCAGATTTGTACTAAAATTGCATGTTTTCTTCATGCTTCAAAGCTTCTGATCACGGGTACAGAGCAGTTCAATCAGAAGCCCAAGAAAGGCGTGCAGATCTTGCAGGAGAAAGGCCTGCTCAGCAGTCCCATGGACAATAATGAAGTGGCCCAGTGGCTGAGAGAAAACCCCCGTCTGGACAAGAAGATGATTGGAGAGTTTATCAGTGACCGCAGGAACACTGACTTACTCGACAGTTTTGTCAAGTAAACTTCCTCTTTATAACATGTTTTTAAGTTTGAGGATTAGGTTATATATCGTTCAGATGGAGATGTAGTTTGTTAAATCTCATAAAAATAATGAAGAAATGTTAAGAAACCTAAGAAAAAATAAATTGTTCTATTTAAAATAGGGCTGTCAAATGATTAAAATTTTTAATCAAATTAATCAGGATTTTCAGTGGATTAATCACTATTTGCAACTACGCCTGGATTTAGATCAAGAACAACACACTGTCACTTTAATTCAGCGTAAGCAGCGCAGCAAAAATAGACATGGCGCCTAAACTATCGCATGTGAGCGACACAGTTCATGTGTTTATAGCGTGTAAGACGATTTGCTGCAACCATGTTTAGTGCACTGTCAGTTCCAATGGTTGTCGTTTTGCCCCCACTTAAGTGCAACAGACAGGAACTGTTAAAAAATGTACATAATTAACGACAAAAAATAATTAACGCCGTTAATCCGTTATTTTTGACAGCCTTCATTTAAAATAAATTAAACCCATTGTAGGATTACTTTAAGAAAAATTATCACACTTTATACGGAGGACTTTTGTCTCAAACTTTTGAATTCTTAGTAATGTAGTTAAGTTTGGGTATTAGGGATTTCGAATAAGGTCATGCTGAACATGTGCTTTAGAATTCCTAATAAACAGCCAGTTTGTTAATAATAGGCATGCTAATAAAGTAGTTAATAATAAGAAATGGTCCCTAAACTAAAGTGTTAACAGAAAAATTAATTTCCTATTATAATGTGGAATAAAATGTGGAAAATATACTCTATTACAGCACAAAATCTTTACAAATGAGTGTATTTGTAATGAAACTGAAAGTCCATGCAACTTTCAAGATTCAAAAAGTTGATAAAGACATCCTAAAAGTCAAGCAGATTAATCCAGGACTTCTTAAAAAAAGAAAATTGTGATGCGCAGTTTAGTCTTTTTTGTAACATTTGTGTGTATATGTATGTGTGTATATATAACTATGGTAGTGGTCATAAAACAAAATAATAAGAGTTCTTACGGGCTTAAAGCAAGTTGGTAGGACCAATAAATCAAGTAGCTCTGATGTTAAGATTTGTCAACACCAACTTCTTGTTTTCCAACTTCTTATCCGGATCTAATACCTGAAAATTGGATGTGATCTTTTAGCTGTAGATGTTATTCTCGCTCGTGATTACTATCAGCCTCAGAGTAACTGTCAGTATAGAGCTTGAGATAATTATACCTTAAAGTTATTTTAAGACCATCTGTATCTCTTCCTCAGCACGTTCACCTTCCAGGGCCTGCGCATAGACGAGGCGCTCCGATTGTATCTGGAGGCATTCCGTCTTCCTGGCGAAGCGCCTGTCATTCATCGGCTCTTGGAAACCTTCACTGACAACTGGCAAGTAAGTCAGCTGCCACACACACACACACACACACACACACGAACACACACAAGCATGGACTGGCATGAATATATATATATATATATATATATACACTCGAGCGGGAACACACACATATTACTCTTTAAATAGGCTGTAGGTTCGCTGCAGTCACAGACACAAGCATTCTTACAGTTCTTCCATTACCACACTCCAAGGCAATCCTGGCCACCAACTGGCCCCATCATCAGGTAATTAGGGACAGCGAAGCAGCAGTTCGCTCAGGATCAAGGACGGGGTCGTTAGTCACGCAGGTAATCGGGGAAGAGGAAAATGTTGCACTGGGAAGTGAGAGACATCCATCTGGCCTGCGGAAAGCCGCTCGGGCGATCCGAGGACATTTCGAACACAGTCACTTACTGCATATTAAAGGCAGCTCTCTGTGTGTGACCTGGAAAGCATTCGTAGACATTTCTTTTCTCAGCCGCCATTCTCAATCACTACGTAGATATATAAGGGGTTGTGCCCTCACCGGAGCAGCGATGTATCGAAACCAAAATGGATTCAGTGTCTGACATTTACACTAGTCATAGATCTCAGAGGAATAACTATGCCCTTTTAGGTTTTTCTAGTGGTGAATGATCTTCAAAACACTCCTGTAAGGATGAGCGTACATATTAGGTGATCTGATGATGCTATTCTTGCGCTCACAGTCAATTGTATGGCCTTGTTCTTTTGTGTGCAGAAAGTGAACGGTAATCCCTTCCAGTCAAACGATGCTGGCTTCGCCCTGGCTTATGCAGTCATCATGCTAAACACCGATCAGCACAACCATAACGTCCGAAAGCAGAATATCCCCATGACGTTTGAGGTGAGCCACGCATGTTCCCGCTAACCGTAGGGGCATCCAGAAGTAATTCACATGTTTAGAGCCACGCATGCAATCCCTTTCTGAGAGATCAGTTTCAGATCTATGACTTAACGGTTTAAGTTAAGTGTATTACGTGTTATTTATGCAAGTATGTTATGAAAGCATCTGTCTAGATTTGCCACACATGCCGATTACTGTTATGTAGCCTTGTCTCATTTTTACGTGCTTCAAACAACTGGCCTTGATTTAGTGGAGCAGTCACACATTTACAAACATATTCTTGATTTCACTTGAAGAAAGATTTTCAATTTTTGGTGGTGGTGTATATTATGCTTAACCATGCTTATCTATTATTCTTTACTAAAACTGATGTACTATGATTCTGACATGTATTCCAGTAGAAATTACTGGTGATTGTTGTGGGAACCATTAAAAAAAGTTTTACACCAAAGGAAAAAAAAGATCAGGAGTTAATATAAAACATTTTTGTTAATATATATTTTTTGCATTGTGACATTATATCATTACTGCAATGCAAAACTCTTGTTGGAATTACCTATAAATAATAATACATAAATAAAAACAAGTTAATTCATTGAAAATAAAAATGCATTCTGCTAAAAATAAAAATATATGCATAGATTTAAATGTTCGGGGATCTGAAATACCTGTTCAGAACTATGAAAATAATATTTAAAAAGACTTCTGTGTCACATAATAAATGTTTCTAAAGGAAACAGTGTCACATGAGACTCATTTAATGATGCAGATAAATACACATTAAATATCTTAAAACATGTTTAAATTGTAATCATATTTTTGCAATATTAAAATGTTTTACTGTTTTTTAAATCAAGTTATATCTGTGAGCATAAGAGATTTTTAAAACACAAATATTTTTAAAAACATGAAAGAAATCCGACCGACCCCAAAACTTTGAACAGTGTATGTATACGTGTGTGTGTGTGTAAACACGTGTATTTTATTTGTTTTTGTATAGAAATGCTAATAGAAAATTTTAATAAGCATAACAATTACAGTATTACTGTAATGATAATACGAATGGGTGGAAATATGCTTGATTTTCACCTTCATGGTTCTAAAAACAGGCAAAATAAAAATAGAACACTAAATTAATTTAAATGTGTGAAATGTGGCCTATAAATGTTTTCATGAGTAGATATGTGGCTGCGACTGGTGACATTTTTTTTCATCGGCGCCCACGGACACCTTGATTTTCCATGCATTAGCACCAGATCCGTTTAAACAGATGATCACACAGATCTTCCTGCTAAAAGCACTGGTGTTGTAAAGGAATACAGGGAGCAGTGGGAATGGTAATCAGCAGGTATTCAGCCCGAGCACAGAGGGGATAAGCGGCAGCCAAGTGAAAGGCGAGCAGCAGGAGACGAGGCGGGACTGGGCTTTTGGCAGACGGCGCGTCCAGCTGTCTTGTCTCTGTGTCAGCTAGCGTGTGTGCGTCTGCTCCGGCTCTCCAGCCATGGAAAATGCAGTCCTGGAAAGACCCTATGTTTACTCCTCTGTTTATTTCTCCTTCTGTTCATCCCTCTCTCGTGGGGGAGCTCAGGTTTCCCTTGCTTTACCTGCCATTAAGAAAGTATGCAGTAAAACAGTGGCCTAACGCCATCACTCAGCAGCGGACGTCTGTGTGTTTATTTGAGCTGAGGTTGGCCTTAGACCAGCCTGCTTAACACTAACACCTATTAAGTGACACCAGCAGTAATAAACCGAGACCAATTATTGGATTTGAAAGGTGATAGTCAGAGGATGTCGCTGTAATTGGATGGAATGAAGGCATTTTAATCAGTTTCCTCCTTCTGTTTGTTGTTTTGTTTTATTTGTCTAGCAATTCAAGAAGAATCTCAAAGGTGTGAATGGAGGAAATGACTTTGATCAAGACATGCTGGAAGACATCTACAATGCCATCAAGTTAGTTATCTCTTTGGTGCTCTCTTATAGTTTTCGTTAGCTCTTACTTATTGTACATTTGATTATATGAAATATAACTGGTTATTTGCCATGCAGTAAATGTATCCGGCTAATAAAGCCACAATCAGTGTGTTAGGGCTCAACAAATCGGATGACCCACTGACTGCTGATTTATGTACAAATAACATTCGATTGTATTCTGATACAACTTTGGCACTAAAGTACAGTCTTTCTGACATGCAGTATGTTATTTTGTAGAGATTTGCGAGGTCTTGGACAGATCGTTTGGCAGCAAAAGCTTATGAGCTAATACATGTATTGCTGTAAAATGTATTATTATGAATAAATACTGGGGAAAATATTTGCTTCTACATACATTTACAGTCTAAAACACTACCTTCATTAAAGTTTGTTGTAAGTTGAAAAGAGGTTTCATCTACTAACCAAGACCAAGAAAAAATACAGTATTTCTGTGAAGTATTATTACTGTTTTAAAACAGCTGCTTTTGATTTTAATGTATTTTAAAGGGAACTAACTCCTGTTATGCAAAGCTAAACTTTCAGCATCCAGTTTTTAGTTTCACAAAATCCCTCACAATCATTCTAATGTAGTAAGAAAAAAATTCTTATGAGATCAACAGCAATGTAACTGTAACAATATAAAAATCTTCACTTTAATTGATCTATTTTATGAATGCAATTATAAGTACAAGTACAAATCTGAACAGCTTCTTGTTGAGCTCTGGTGTTTATTATCTCTGTTATAAACCTCATGTCTCTGGTCTTTAAGTGTATGGATATACTGATGTATACAATGGCTCAGATGGGATAAGGAGAAGTAAACGTATGTGGTCCTGCAGGAACGAGGAGATTGTGATGCCTGATGAGCAGACAGGGCTGGTGAAGGAGAACTATGTGTGGAGTGTTCTGCTGCACAGAGGAGCCTCATCTGAAGGGATGTTCCTGCATGTGCCTGAAAGCAGTTATGACCGCGATCTCTTCACCATGACCTGGGGACCCACCATTGCCGCCCTTTCCTACGTTTTTGACAAGAGCCTAGATGACACTATCATTCAGAAAGCCATCACTGGATTCAGGTAAGACCTGCAGATTTTTTGCACAGAGCATTTAAACTGTTTAATGATTAGGTTTTGATGAATCCTTTTGCTCTCTTTCAGGAAATGTGCCATGATCTCTGCACATTATGGCTTCAGTGATGTCTTTGATAACTTAATCATTTCACTCTGCAAGTTTACTACTCTGAGCTCTGAGGTAAGACCTAAAGCATCCTGATCAGATGCGTTCAGTCTCCTGCAGCAGCTTTAAGTCATGAGGGAACAGATCTGATTGGGATTTGTGTGCCTTTAGTCTGTAGAGAACCTGCCCACTGTGTTTGGCAGTAACAGGAAGGCTCAAGTTGCTGCCAAGACCATGTTCAGCCTGGCCCATCGTCATGGTGACATTTTACGAGAAGGGTGGAAGAACATCATGGACTCCATGCTGCAACTTTTTAGGGCTGAGCTCTTACCCAAATCCATGGTAGAGGTGAGATGGGAGTGCCAACTAACAAGCACTTGCATGCTTAGGAAAAAGTAGACCCATTTAAATCAGCCAATAGTGCCACCTGCTGTCACATTGGGTAAAAATATGTCTGTCATGTTGAAAGGTTGAGGACTTTGTGGACCCTAATGAGAAGATTTCCTTACAACGTGAAGAGACACCATCGAACAGGTACGCTGAAGATAATCTTTTATACACATACACAGATGCTTAGTGATTGACATTAAAAGCACTATGGCTCTAAAGATCTGTTATTCTTGTTACATTATGCAATGCATTCACGTTTATTTTAGGTATTACATGGGTATTATTATAGTTAATACACAGCTATTACATACCTCTGCATTCTAGTGCAGTAATAGAAGCTGTTTTTTTAACTTATTTTGAGAGATACGTTGAAAAACTTTAATTGTAATCTGTTTAAATACCATAATTTATCAAATTGTAATCCACATGATCAAGATATATAATTTTTACTGTCATTTTCAGCTCTATTAGATTTTTTATATAAATTTAAAAGAGCTTTTTTGAGGTGCCCGAGGTTCCTGGATGTTGAGTTAAGTTAACCGATTCTTTTCTCCTGCTGTGCATCTGTCAGGGGCGAGTCTGCTGTTTTAAGTTTTGTGAGCTGGTTAACATTGAGTGAACAGTCCGGGCTCAGAGGCCCCTCCACTGAGAACCAGGAGGCCAAACAAGCTGCCCTGCTCTGCATAAAGGTACAGCACACACATTCACTTACGAAAGGCAGTGCGGTCTGAATCATTACTCTAATTACTTGAAAAATATGCCGGCCTACGTTAGCAAAAATAATTTTCTCACATTTCTCCTTTGTTCACGTCAGCACTGTGACCCAGAAAAGCTGATTACTGAAAGCAAGTTTCTGCAATTGGAGTCTTTACAGGAACTCATGAAGGTGAGGTCTACTTAGAAAGATTGGGTGTATACAAGAACGAAACCATTTTCTTTTTTTAGTGCAGTATTAAAGGTTTGCTCATTATGTCATTTTCAATGATTCTAGGCTCTCATCTCAGTGACCCCTGATGAGGAAACATACGATGAAGAAGATGCTGCTTTTTGTTTGGAGATGCTGCTACGTATTATTCTTGAAAACAGGTACTGCGCTCGTTAACGGGTTGCATAGAGAATTATGAAATTATAGTCATATATGGCAGATTGTAGATTTTAATAGAGCGATGACTCTGTGTTTGCAGGGACAGAGTATCATTTGTTTGGCAAACGGTACGGGATCATCTGTACCAGTTATGCGTCCATGCCAGTGAGAGCTGCTTCCTGGTGGAGAGAGCGGTGGTGGGATTGCTCAGACTCGCCATACGCTTATTGCGCAGAGAGGATATAGGCTCACAGGTAAATATTTTTGACACATACAGTGCAAACTCTAACCATACAGGCCATCTAAGTTTCTTCCCTTCGGTGCAGGTTCTCCACTCTCTTCGCTTGCTGTTGATGATGAAGCAACACGTCCTCTCCAGAGTCTGTCGGGAGGTGGCCTTTGGCTTGCATGAGCTACTTAAAACCAATGCTGCCAACATCCACTGCACTGACGACTGGTACACGCTCTTTTCACTTCTGGAGTGCATTGGGGCTGGGGTCAAACCACCAGCTGCCCTGCAGGTCGCCAACACCAACCCAGACAATGACACAGGTGAACTGATTATTTCTGACCGTTTTGTCTGTTAATGCACCTCTAGACACAAAGAGAGTGGCCTAAAGTCCTTTTCCAGTTGGGCTTATTTTGTGTAACCCTTTTGTTCCAGGTGCTCAGTCAGATAGTGAATTGAGTTCATATCATCACAGTGAAGTTAGTCTTGACCGGGGATATACGTCTGACTCTGAGGTGTACACCGAGCAGGGAAAATCCAGAATACCTCGCTCAGCTACCGATGTGGATGTGGGCTGGCTAGTGGTACGTGTTCACATAAAACCCCTGACAGGAAGCCTGCACCACGGCGGCCGGTCTCTTTTCTTCTTGATGACCACCTAAAAAATAAGCGTTTTATTTGTGTACAGTCATCATAACAACAAAACTGTTAAAGCTTGAAATGTCAAGACTTGAAAAGAAATAAAGTCATGTCCAAACCAAATATTCTCTGTTAAAGTAATCCATATGAAATCCTACCTACACCAAGGACTCAATGCATGTCCTATCATATTGTCTTTGATTGACATATAACTACGTTTTGTTTTGGGCAGGTGGGGAAAGATGATCTGGATGGATCTAAGGCAGCAGTGACTCCAGGTTCAAAGCCCCTGACCTATCCTCTCATTAACCAGTACAGTTTAACTCTTGGGCAGGACATGGGTCTGCACGACACCAAATCTCTCATCAAGTGTGTGGATTCGCTTTCGTTCATCGTACGCGATGCTGCCCATGTCACTCCAGAAAACTTTGAACTTTGTGTTAAAGCCATACGAGTGTTCGTGGAGGCAAGCCTTAATGGAGGTATGTGTCTGTTATACAACAAAGTACTAGAGTCTGAAATTAACTGGGGCTTTTGATAAAAACGCCACTAAAATGAATAAAAGTTCCCTAAAATTCAAGATTCAAAATCAAAATATCCCCCTATATTCATGCTTGTTAAATTATTAACACATCTCACAAGCAAAAGTCGCTCTTTTCCCCAAATATCAGCATAATTGCAGTTTAACCAAAATAATGGAGTGAATGTTTCAATGACCCATTAATAAAACAGTTGGTTGCTTTATTTATGATTGAATCAGCTCTTTTCAACTAATTCTTTCAAATAATGATTCCCTTAATACAGTAACTTGCCAATAAATGGTGGTTTAAGCGTAATATAAAACAAAAAATAAATCATTTATAATAGCATCATAAATGCAATTGTAATTTTAAACATTTCCCACCTCTGCAGTGCATCTATGGCTTTTGTTGATACAGATTTTATTTGAGCTATAGTATTTGAGCCCCTGCTTGTGCATGTGATGTGAAATGGCTATTTCTTTTGTGCTTTCATTGCTAAATATGGTGTGTGTAATCATTGACACCGAAACCGGCCCATCTTGTGTGAAAAAAGCAAATCATCTAATGAATGTGAACTATCATCTTTACATAACCGCATGACTTTTAAGGAAAGGATGTGACACGTGGGAAATTTTGCTCTGCGTTTAACCCATCCAAGTGCGCACACACACACAGTGAACACACACCCAGAGCAAGCAGCCAGTGCTGCGGCGCCCGGGGAGCAGTTGGGGGAACGGTGCCCTGCTCAAGGGTCTCTCCTCAGTCGTGGAAAAGAGCGCTGGATATTCACTACCCCCACCCACAATCCCTGCCGCCTCGAACCTGCGACCTTTGGGTTACAAGTCCAACTCCCAATCCATTAGGCCACGACTGCCCCCAAGACACAGCCATTGCTCCAGTTGTTGCCATAGCACAGGTTACAAACACTGTTATTTTTTTATTCCAAACAAACCTATTGGAGGACATTTTATTCAAACTTAATTTAGGAAGTTTGACTCCTCGAGGGATTAGAGTGTCTGCCTCACTTCCGTGGCTTTGTAATTGGATGTGTCAGTGCCTGAAAGCTCTTTAGTGCTGTATCTTGAGCTGTGCTCCACTGGTGAGTCATTTAACTTGGGGGCAATTCAGCTGTCTTGTGTGCCCTCTCCATTCATCCTTCACTCCGTCTCTCAGTTCTTCTATCCAGGGTGGTCGGTGATCTACAGTAGGCTTAGTCAAGGCTCATTCAGCACTTTGTAGCTCTGCTCTGCCAATCGGCATGGCCTTTTCATTAGCTGGAGGCCTCTGTTTACATGGGAAGATACCTGCTGTCATCAGGGGCTTACTTGCTCACTTTGAGGGAGGCAGATCAAAGTTTAGAGTTTTGAACATCTAATGGATCCAGCGCTGCGATAATGATATGGTAGATATCTGCTCTGTTCTTCTTTCACTGGAAACCGAACACAATATTTTCAATTGCAATCCCAAAATTGGTCAAGATTTGTCAGAGACTGGTTCTTCTAACCAGAAAATAAAAGGGTGTGAAGATGGGCAGTCACATTGAGAAAAGGTCGCTAAAAAATCTTTCTCATCAAGGGTTTTACCATGCTTGACAGTTGTGAGAATGTGGAGGCGTGCTTTTAAAAGCTTAATTTGATTTCTCTCATTAATCACTGTGTTGATGGTTTCCACGCCCTCCGCAGGGTACCGCACCCACGAGAAGAAAAAGAGCCACAAATATGACTCCAAATCCAGCCGCCTCCGAAAGAAGCCCCGCGAGAAGGAAGGCACATCGAGGAGAACCAAAGCGTCCAGTCAGCGGCCCGCCCGTTCCCATAGCGATGATGAGGAGGACGAGGGCGTGCCAGCCAGTTACCACACGGTGTCTTTTCAGGTTAGTCTGGACGTAAGTACAACAGCCCTTTCCCTAATTCCTAAATCTGTCCATCGTCATGTTTGCCGATCTGCTCGGTGAGGAAGAGCCATGTGATCATTTCACATTCTACACACTATAGAAGAAAAATAAATGCTCATGCTGTGCTTTGAGGTTTGTTTCCTTTTAGAACTTTTAAAATATTATTCATCAATACTAATACCAGTAGACTTTTTCCTCATACATTAAGTTGAGAGAACTCCTTTTCAGTCTTGTTTTTATATTTATATTTGTTTGTTTATATATGTAATGGCTATGTAGTTATTTTAAATTGAGATGCTTTATTTTTTGCCATGAATCTAGCCATTGTTGCTGGCATGGCGTTAATCTATAAATTAATAAATATACTAATACTAGTTCAATTTAACATTGCTTAAATAAGTTTTGAAGCACAGCAAAAACTAAAAACCTATTACGAATAGCTTTATTTAAAATTAAATGTGATGTATTAAATAACTAAATCAAGTTAATTTAGAAACTGACAAAAGCCTAAAAAATATCTAATGTAAAAAATGTTGACAGCGTTGCTAAAAGATATTAATTAGTAGATATTAATACAAATCTGTCTGAATCTCACTGAGAGTCTGCTTTGTAATTAAGATTATATATATTATTAATACAAATGTTAATGTCAAACAATTGATCACATCCACACAATCACATTTGTTCACATAATATATTTGTGTACTGCGTATATTTATTATGTATATGCAAGCAAACACATAAAGTATATATTTAAAACATATTAACATGTTTAATATATAAACATCACATATTTTCCTTTAATACATCCATGCATGTTTGTATTTTATATATATATACTGTAGAACATGCACATGTGTTATGTAAACAACTTATTTTGGAAGCAATTAATGGTTTGACACCACTATACAAAATAAAGACAAACTCTATAAATTAAGACTTATGATAGTTATGATATTGATAGAAATGCTCTCTTAATTGCAATTTAAAACAGCAATTACAAAACATCTTAATTATTCACATACAGCCTTATTTTTTTTTTCTATTGAAATATGAATATATCAAATGTATAGCATGATTTTGTTTTGTTCCATGTTCCACCTGTTTACCTGTCATGTCTCAGTAGTGGATGTATAACAATAATTTCTATTGTCCCTATTCATAAGATGAAAGTGAGTCTGTTAGAAAAGCAAATATTCATTTAATACACCAGATATGCCCCTGAGTGTTCAGTGATTATTAAAACAGCTTGTTTGTCCATATAGTTGTTAGACCTGATGCACACACTGCACACGCGAGCCGCCGGCATCTACAGCTCATGGGCAGAGGAACAGCGCCATCTAGAGGATCCTGGCAGAAAGATCGAGGCAGACTCTCAAACACTATGGTCCAGCTGCTGGTGTCCTCTCCTTCAAGGTCAGAGACTAGCCAAAAAGCATATTAGCAAGCATTAGTGGCAATTACAAATGCTTATAATAACATAAGATTTTGTTGTAAAATTACGGATAAAGTAATGTGTTCTATCTGATGCTGCATTGAATGCATTAAAGTAGGTAGATGTTCAGAGATGCTCAATAGCTTGTGTGTTTTGCCGTTGTAGGTATGGCTTGGTTGTGCTGTGATGCACGGAGGCAGGTCCGCATGCAAGCTCTCACCTACCTGCAAAGGGCACTTCTTGTACACGATCTACAAACCTTGGATGCAGTGGAGTGGGAGTCCTGCTTCAACAAGGTAAACCAGTTCTGTTTGGCTATATAGTGTTAGTTTAACATGCGTTTAGATTTTTATGAAACAATGTACGTTTTTTTTACAGGTCCTGTTTCCATTGCTGACAAAACTCCTTGACAACATCAGTCCAGCTGATGTTGGAGGTATGGAGGAGACCAGGATGAGGGCCTGCACACTGCTTTCTAAGGTCTGGTCTTGGGTTTCTTTGCTCGTTAATCCTAATAACTTCCACCTTATTTAAAGAGTGATTGTAAGTGTCTTTGTCTCCTCAGGTGTTCCTGCAGCATCTCTCTCCTCTGCTCTCTCTTCCCACATTTGCAGCCCTCTGGCTCACCATTTTAGACTTCATGGACAAGTACATGCATGCCGGCTCCAGCGACCTTCTGGTAAGATGCTCTTGGATAGTGAGAATCACCTGTATCAACCTAAAAAATGGTTCACAGCAACATTTCACCTTCAAGTCACCCCAAACCCATGTTACAGTATATAAACGATGACTAAGACTTCAGTGTATTCATCACGTAAAGGTGTAGTATTGGAAAACGGTGAATGTAAACGGTTAAACATGCGTTGGAGAATATTGGATTAGTGCATTGGGTCTTAAAGTGACAGCAGCTGCTAATATGTCTGCATTTATGTTAATCAAACAATAAAAGACAAACAAAATCCCTCACTGCTTCTGACTGAACCTTTTGAAGCTTTAATAAGAATTCATACACTGTCATACTGATAAGATTGCGATTCGTGTTTCTGGCTGAAATAAATTATTATTTTGCTATCAATCATTCCTGGATCAGATAGATTGCACATTAAATCTTGAGTGCTGATGGGTCTCTGTGTGTGTGTGTGCGCAGCTGGAGGCCATCCCTGAATCTCTGAAGAACATGCTGCTGGTGATGGACACAGCAGGGATCTTTCACAGTGCAGACTCCCGTACAGGCTACTCAGATTTGTGGGAAATCACCTGGGAGAGAATTGACTGTTTCCTGCCCCGTCTGAAGGAGGAGCTCTTCAAACAGGCTGTCATTCCAGGTACTGAGCACTCAAACACAGTGCTCACATTTTACGTTTGAGTTCAGGCTTGGATTTGATTAGCTCAAATCTCTTGTCTTTGTGCAGAACCTGTGTGTAATATACCTGTGGAGCCTGTCCCACCGCCTGTTGCCGTTACCCCAGTCGCTCCCCCTACGTCAGCCCCCTCACCAGTGCCAGAGCCAAAAATCCCCAGCAGACCTGCGTCACCTCAGGATACGCACACACCCAGTGCCAACGGTGATCGTAAGCATCATTTAGTCACGTGTAACAGATGACTAATCACGTGATAAAATAGTCAAAATTTCTGGTTTATTTCCTCTGTGCAGGATCAGACAGATCATCTCCAGTTCCCCCCTCAACTCCTCCGATGCCCACTCCAGCAAAGATTAGTCCTCCCGACTCGCCTCCGCCCCCTCTAACCCAGTCTCCGCTCATCCTGCAGCCCCTCGCCTCTCCGCTGCAAGTGGGCGTCCCGCCGATGTCCCTGCCAATCATTCTGAACCCAGCCCTCATAGAGGCTACCTCACCCGTGCCCCTGCTGCCCCGGCACACCACCGACTGACCCGCCCCTCAAACATCAGCCCAAAGAGTGCCGCCGCGAAGAGAGATCAGATCTGACTGTTGTCCTGCACGTTTGCACTCGCTGTAGCCCACACTATTAAATTATGTAACAGCAGGACCTGGAAGAAGAGCGCGTGAGAGGACATTGACACGCATGACTGCCTCTCTGCTTTAAAAACATCAAACGGCTCTGATTTGAATGTCCTTCAGTAAGAGATGTTACATAGATGATCGTACTTATTCAAAACAGGAGGGTGCCACCCTGGAGGACAGATCATTATTGATGGACTGGATTTCGGTCGGTTGGGTTAGCTGCACCTGTCAGAGCAGATTTTAATGTATCAGTACTCAGTTGTTACTCAGGCAGGGATCACAGAGAATGGCTGATGGGAAGTGGGTCCAGCTAATGAAAGCGTGTGGAAAAAAAACTACAGTAGTGTTGAAGCTTTTATCACCGCTCCAGCTATAAAAAAACCTGTACAGTATGATGAAGAAAATGTAATTTATTTTGACAATTCAGATTGTTTCTTATTGTGGCTTTTACACTTTAATTATATAGTTTTGCCATAAATTGCTCCAGAGAAAACAGTCAGAGATGTAGCCACGTAATGTCTGCCATTCATGCTTCATTAGTGAGAAAACAAAGCGTAGGGCAACCAAGCATTAAAATTCTGTCATCATTTACTTTCCCTCATGTTATTTCAAATCTGTATGAATTTCTTCTGTTTTAAGTTGGAAACCAAACAACATTGTCCCCAGTGGACTTTCTATTGTATGGACCAAAACATTTCTTTAAACATCTTTGATGTTCCACAGAAGAAGGAAAGTCTTTCAGGTTTGGAGCAACATGAGGGTGAGTAAATGATGACTGAATTTTAATTTTTGGGTGAACCGTTCCTTTAAGTTCAGTTCTTTTGATTAAAAACAATAAAATATGATTTGTTTTAATGACGTCATGTAATTATCATGCATCTGTACAACATTCCAGACACATCACTAATATTTTCAGCTAAGCGAACCAGCTGAACTCTGTATGTCGGGTTTAATTTTATTTTGATGGGTGCTTTTATTCGTGAGTTGTCTTAAAGCGAGGTGGTTTTGTTGCTCGTGTATATCGCTGAGGCACTTCTGCTCTTTGTAGCTTTCCCTTTTAGGAATTTATCCTGGAAAATACTCAATTTCTTCCAAAAATATATTTCTTTCTATTAGCTGTATCCCTTTATTGTGGTGATCTCGGCTCTGGAAGTTAACAGACCACTTTTAGTTTGCCATGAATTAATGAATGCTTCATGAGAAGTAGATCTCAGAAGAGGGCTATAAAATTCACTAATATAAAAGTATAATAGCTCTCAGACCTGCACTTCCTTCCATCAGCCAAGACCACCCACGAGCAGCTCAAGTGCATTTAGCGATCAGCGTTTGACCGGAGACATGCTATATTTGGGTCAGTACCGAGACTGTAGCATTTTTTGAGGAGTAATACTGTAATTGAACAGCAGATCAGTGATCACACCTTCCCAAACCCAAGAGGTGGATCCGGACAGATGGTCGCCTTCTCTTCTTTGTATGTGCACTTGTTGTACTGCATTCTTAGATGCGTTCTGTAGTCAACAGGTAATTCAATTAAAATAATCTGTGTATATATATATAAATGAATAAAAGTTAATGTACTTTTTACAGTGTAATAAATATATGGTATAATATCCTAATTATGTGGCATTGTTTTTCTCTTTTATGTCAATTATGCCTTATTCAATTTGAATAATTTAGGTGGGTAACAATTAAAATACTGCTATTAATTGTTTGTTTTGATTTGGTTACCGTCAGCTTTGGATTAACATGAGGGTGGGTAAACGCTGATCATTTTCATTTTTGTGTAGACTATCCCTTTAATCTACTTTATTTATATCGCCATGCTCACCCAAAAAACCTCAAGTAATCAATAGTTAATTTAGGGGTTCTGCTGCATCTAATCTTTCAAGAAACGTCGGAGAAAATGAGATTAGAGTTTCCAACGAAGCGAACTTTTTCAGCAGTTCACAACTTGCATTTTCAATTCAGTTCCTGTCCTCCTTTTTCTCGTTAAACCTGGCGCCGGCCATTTTTTTATTTTATGTGCGAAGCTTCCGGTCCGCTTTCAGCTATATTTAAACGGTTCGTTTAGCTGCTTGTTACTACAAATTGGTATTTTACCTTGTTATTTTAACGTATTATCCTAACAATGACCAAACTGGTTTGTAGTGCTAACGATTGTAGGTGGAATACAGCTCCAACAATAAAATAACATTTTCTACCAGATTGTTTTATTAACCTACCCCTTGCAATAAAGCAAATAATTGTTGCAAGTTGTGACAAATTATATGCACTGTTGACTATTTATGTGCGCATGCACAATAACTACAGCTATCCCATTTTTTACCCAGACATAATTTACATAAATAATATGGGGGTTTGGAAAAACATGACTGAATAAATGCTTAAAGGTTTTTGATATTAATATAACTGCTTCTTCACCTTCACGTTGTTCCAAACTTATATGACTGACTTTCTTCTGTGTAACAAAGATTTTTTGTTGTTTTTCGTGCACACACTGGAAGCGAAGGGAACTAAACTTGGCTGCCAACAATATTCCAGATGTATTGGGCCAGTTTCCCGGATGGGAATTAGATTAAGCCAGGACTAGACTTTGTTAATTTAGGACATTTCAAAATATTTAGAAACATGTCTTACAAAAATGCATTATCGGTGAGCATTTTAAGACCAAACAATGTCAATCATGTAATGTAAGATATCTCCGCTTTTTCCAATTTAGACGGCTCTTAACATTTATTTTAATCTAGGACTAGTCTTAAACCCTGTTCGGAAAACTGCCCCATTATGTTCTGCAGAAGAAGTCTTGGAAATGAATTCATATTTGGGTGAAGCTGTGAGTGAATGGAAAAAGAGAGCTCAACCTGTGGTGTAAAACATTTTTTTATTTCAAAGCAGAACAAGAAACACTTTTTTTTGTTTGTTTGATAAACCAAAACGGTCAGAAACCACACATGATATCTAGCCAAAAACAACGGTCAAAGGATTCAACTCTGAACATGGAATGTAAAAACAAGATCGTTCTAAGGATAAAAATGGCAAACAATGAAGATTAAGTTGATCTAGTCTAAATGAAAGTCTTTTTTTTTTTTAAAGGAGAACAGTGAAACATAAATGTGTACAGTACATCACTCACAAATATCCTTGTTTAAACACCTTATACCTACAACATCTTTCACCAAGCTGCACTACACTCCATTTAGTACGCTCCTACTAGCCTGGATGCACTCTCCGCTAAAGCTCACGTTCAACTCATTTCACCTTCCCACGACGTCGAGGCGGACGAAACCAGTCGAAGCGAACCTAAAACAGAGCTGCATCAAGGCGTTACACTTTCAAAAGAAATCAAACCCATGACTCAACATCACTTGGCGTCCATCTTTGCCATCTCCTGCAGGTATATCCCAATGCTCTCGCTGTCAAACAGAACAAAGTAAATGTTCTTCAGAGAGGAGGTGGTTGCTGAGACAAAATGGTTGGAAATGGCCTTCAGTATTAGCTGGGCTGCCGTCTGCTTTGGAAAACCATTTCTGAGGGAATAAAAAAATCAGAGGTGAGATGGTTTCTAGGAAGTGTTTCTCGCCACATTTGCATTGAAACAGCCATGCAGTGTATGAACTATAAATCTAGTTCACTATCCATGATCGTGCTGCTCACCGTCCGACGGGTAGCGAAGGGAAGGCCACCGACTTGAGCTTCTTCTCCTCGGCAGCAGACAGACAGTTCTTGACGGTTTTCTCGAGCTGATCTTCGCACTTCTCTGAACCCCACTGAGGAACGTGACAATGGATGATGAAACGTGCTGCCATCCCATTGGCTTGGCTAACAGCCACTGCAGAGCGGAGGGAATAAGAAACGCTCCAGTCACAACAGCAGAAACGTCTCACTTCAGTATCTACAGGGGATTCTTTCTTTTAAAGCTTGCACACTTTTTGATCAAAGGAGAACACTCCTTTAACAACAATCTTTGTAGAACACTTCTTGGTGTCCAAACGTCTCTAAGCTATTAAAAAATCTTCAATCACTGCTGGAGATTTTGCTCATTTTTCCAGGCATGTTAATGATCCTAAAAATCCCTGGTATCACTAGGTTTCCATGACGGTTGTATTTTTTCAATCTTAAAATATTTAACAAGGTCATTTCCTGCCCCTTGGAACATTGCTAGAGCACACACACACACTAATTCGAATCTGCTTTCTGTCTGCTTGTGTCAAGAAATGTGTGAGACTCCAACCTGATGCGACCTCCAAAGGACCCTGGCTTTTTCTCAGCTCCTTGACGGTCTCTAGGAAATCTTTTCCCCCTGCTTTCTCCAGAGCATTACCTGTGTTACAGCATGGAAAATAAATTAGCTTTTGCCGTACAGGCAAACCGGCACATCTAACATTTTACCATCTAGCAAATTGACAATAATTTAATAGTAGCTAACAGCAGTGTAATGCACTGACCGATCCCCTCTTTCAGATCAATCTCTGCGTTTGTGGGATTGATGATTCCCTCCACTTTGATCGTACCGATTTTGCTGATTTCGCTCTCTGTAAGGGACAGCTGATAAACAAACCACAGAAAACGTATTATTGCACTATGTTTTAAATCACCAGTGCATTAGCACTGCTTCCATCAAAATCAGCAGAAATAAATATTCTTAATACATGATTTTATATACTTTTTAAAATTAAAAAATTGTGAATACTGTCATGACTTTGAGGTCATTTGCATGGGATGAATGCATTTATCTAATATCGTTTATTTTGATAGTGCTGAGAATCCTGTCCCTCATCTTTATTATTGTAAACATAAATATTACATCATATATATCAGCTTTATATTTGCCCTGCTGTCTAACATAAAAAACTGTGAAGATCAGGAACATATCACTAAATGTTCCTTGCACTCCAAGGTATATATATGTGTTGTAAGTATTAAAAGGAGTACAAAAAACCAAATCCTCGGTAAAGTATAAGCACAGCTATTCCCACCTTTTGTCCGAGGAACAAGCTTTTTGCAGAGAGAATAGTAAATCCCTCTCCTGGTCCGTCTTCCACTGTTGTGTTGGCATCTGCTTCTTTGTCGTTCTCTGTGCTTTTCTGCATGAAAGAAACCGTTTTTAGTATTCTCGCAGACAGACCGAGTTCCAGAGCAACATGTGTATGATGCTGCACGCACTTTGGGTTTGCGTCCTGGTTTTCCTTTGCTCTTTTTGTTGGGTTTCTTGATGGGTTTCCGGTTCTCCCTCTTTTCTGGAACGGTTACCTGAGTCTCCACCTTCACCCTGCCTCCTCTCTTCTTGGAGAGCAGCTCAGGATGGATGCGAGGCAGAACGCCACCATTTGATATGGTCACCCCTCTGAGCAACTATTCAGAAACACAGAAAAAATAACTCATTACTGGCTTCGCTACAAGGACTACAGTTGTCAAAATGCAAAAAAACATTTAGCAGAGCTACACTTCCAGTCAAAAAACTGGAATAATTCTCTCTAAAACCTCTCATGCTTTTCAAAGCTGCATTTATTTGATAAAAAATACAGTCATTTACAAAAAACGGTAAACAACTGTTTTCTTAAATGTGTCCAGTCTTCAGAAATCATTCTAATTTGTTCAATTGCTGCTCATACTAGTACTTTGTATGAACTGCTTTATAAATAAGACTGATTTATTAAGAAATTAATACTTGTATTTCAAAGAAATGCTTTTCTTTTGACCTTTTTATATTTAAAAATATGTATGCATGTTTTCAGAATTTGTTTTTTTAAATAAAATCACAAAAAACTGTAACATTAATAAATCCGCATATTGGATGGATTTCTGAAGTATCATAAAAAACACTGATAGTAATGATGCTGAAAATTCAGCTTTGTATCACAGAAATAAATTACGTTTTTAAATTATTAAAATCCAAAAAAATAATATTTCGCAATATTGCTCTTTTTACTGTATTTTTGATCAAATAAATGCAGCTTTGGAAAGCATAAGAGACCTTTCAAAAACGTTATTATTCCAAACTTTTGACCAGTAGTGTATATAAATAATTGGAGTACTCCAGCAAAGGCGCAATGGTAGCCTACAGCAAAAAAAACGGCATATTACAGGTTGTTTTTGGACACAAAGAGTGTGTTAAACATTAACCCTACCCGACCTCAGTGTGTTTCACACGTAACTGATTACCTGGTTGAGTTCTTCATCATTGGCCACAGCCAGCTTGATGTGTCTTGGAGTGATTCTCCCCTTCTTATTGTCTCTTGCTGCGTTTCCAGCCAACTCCAAGATCTCAGCTACAAAAACATCAGTGCAACAGAGACTCTTACAACAGTAACACAACTAAACCATTCCACAGCTAAAGAGAATTTGGATTCCCACCTGCTAAGTACTCAATGACAGCAGCCATGTAGACGGGGGCGCCCATGCCAATGCGATACTTATGGGTTCCTGTGCGCAAGTAACGCATCATCCTCCCAACAGGAAAAATAACTCCTGCCCGGGAAGAGCGAGATAGCTTGGTGATCTTTTTCTTTCCTCCTCTGGCTGACATCCTGCCTTTTCTGTGGAGAAAAATCAAATGTTTCTTCCATCACTGTTTGATCAAGGTAACAACCCTCGTAATCAAAACATCAGTCGTGTGAGAGACCCACCTCCTCTTGACTCACAGTGCCACTGGATGGAGTACCTACAGAGGAACCGAGACCAGATGATTCATTCATTAACATCTCTGAATGTAAACTCAACAGCCTCCATCAGCTTCAACAGATGATGATCACAGACAGGCTCTTATCCACATTACTGACTAAACATTAAAAAGTTACAGCTTTTTGGCCACAATTTAAGCTTAAGCTTGACTTAAAAAGCTCAAGTTTGGATAACTCAGATCTGCAAATTTGCATAGAGATGATGTACAACCAAAAAACTCAAATCTGAACATCACCTATCGATCGCTTGCTGTGGGAAAGTGAAGATAGAATAAGCCCTACTCATCTTGTTGTACAGTATGTTGGATATTAAAACTAAATCCTGAGGGCAGTGTATTATCCTGTTAAATTCAATATCAAAAGACAATGTACATGTCTTAAATTGCAGTGTGAGTGTAAAATTAGTCCGGTGCTTAGTAAAAAACAAATGGGCTTCATCTGAAATCGCATACTTCCTTACTACACAGTAGGCAAAAACAGTATGTGAGAAAACAAGTGTCTAAATTCACAGTACTCATACAATAATAGACAAAATGATGACTTAATACTTCCAGCAAAATTGTGAACATTTGTAAATAATGACAACATAGCGAATGTAGTATGTCTAGATTACATTCATACTATTCAGGCCTGGTCTTTTCGCGATTTCACATGCAGCTTGGTGCCTGAATAAAATAATGGGCATGAATACTTAACTTTAAAGTATATTTTGATGCAAACATTTACCATGTGCTTGTAGTCAATCACAGCCTTTTAAAGAAGATTTTTTTATCATCCTGATAATGGAAAGTATTATGCACCATTTTTTCTAGACTGTGATAACACCAAGGGGCAACCTCCCGCTCCCTCTAGTGAAACCAACACGGAAGTGATTAAAACTGCAATTTATCGACTAGCCGCTGGGGGCTGGCTCCAAAAGGGAGTCAATCACATTGACTCTCC